>OX465282.1:146836828-147346526 GCA_949987705.1 Thereva unica | reverse complement strand
TTCCGCAACTAATTTCCACGCTGCTTGTTTTTTTTTTTCATTATCTTTATATGATTTATCACCTAAATCATATAAAACAGGATGGTTTTTTTACGCACTCGATTAATTTTTCCATGTCTACACGCGGTGCTTTTTCCAGAAAAACTAAAAAAAATCGTCGGCGGCGGCGGCAAAAATTGGTTTTGAGTAATCATAAATTTCGCCGCGCGGCGAAATTTAAAATTGCCGCACCGCGCCGCTTCTGGTGTGAATCACAGACTTATTTTTCCCAAAACATCGCTGAACGGAATTCGCGCCCGCGCCGCGCCGCACTCGGTGTGACCAGGCCCTTCTTGCAACTACAGGCATGATTTTGGCCATAAAGCCAGGATCGTGACTGCCTTCGTTCGATCCGGATGACTGAAAATTCTCTTCCTTTCTTGATCGTACAAAGTTTTACAAGTTCATATAAAAGTTTCGTTTAGTCCAAATTGCTGAAATCATATTTCGTTCTGTTTAGACCTACGGGGCTGACTGATCTTGGTACGTAGGATATATTGAATTCTGAGACCAAAGTTTTATTTTAAAAAAGGGGGTGGACGAGGAAGGAGACCCAGATCCGACACTGACCGAAACTGTAAGGCTGACGAACTAGCTAGAAAAGGCACGTCCGCTACTATCCTACCTTGGAAGGAAAGGGTTGGTATGCCTTGGGCCACCTTTAAACTCCGATGCAAACAGCACACAATGCAACTAGAAGAGAAGTATTAAAAAGAACTTAGCAAATACACCTTGGTCAAAATGACTTGGCTCTCCTACGATCTCAGGCGTACCACTTCACTGCTGAGGCTCGGTAGACGAAACCTCTCAAGCTGGTGACATATACAAGCGTACATGCATTGCATTCGTTAACAGATTATATAGAAGTGTGTGTATTCAAATGCGACCTGACGGAATATTCCGTGAATGGAATGGATTCGTCCTCGAGGTGGATTAGCGAAGAACATCAGGTAAAAGAGTGATGATTATGGCATCATAATGGGCCTATCCCCTTTGGCCTAAGTATATAGGCTGTGCACCAGCAGCTCAGCCATAACTAGCTTAACCTAACCATGATATCCTAATCATTGCCTTAAGTTTAGTAGAGAAAGAATTGGTTTTTTTTACTGCATTGTTTTTTGTTGATTATTTTTTAATTGAATTGTTTTTATTAAATTGTTACTCATAAATTTCCGTGTTTTTTTTTCTATTTCTTACCAACTCTAGAAGATACTTTCGATCCTTTCTACGAAATTTATTTTTGATACTTTTGACACTTTTTATATTTTTTCTGATATTTTTATTATTTCACTTGCGACAACTCTGTACATGGGGCCTTGCAAAAAAGAGGTGCATTATTTTTCGATGCATACCAACCGGCAGTAATACGTAGCAGAATATTATCTAGGGCAATCTTCTATTGTTCTTTGTCTAATCAATGATCTAGAAATTAGTGAGTACATGTTCCATATAACATAATAAACCCCTATACCTTTGCAGAACAAGGATTTTTCACATTTTTTCACCTGCACACAAAGTGTAAAACTTTTCACCGAGCAAATCGTGCACAAAGAATGCCGCTGATGTAAGCACTGGAAGGACGATTCATCACTGAACATGATTCGCAAAATGCGCACATTTCTCGGGTGTTATTCAAAAACCGGAAAACAAAAAACGATATCGAAATACCTTTTACCAGCCATCAACACCGGTGCAATGCCGGAATTATTTTACAAAGGATAATCGCGCGCTGCTTTCAGATGAAACTCCTTTTGTGGGCTGTTTACATTTAAATAAAAGCGTTAGCGCTGCGATATGAGAGAGGGTTGAAGTTGACTTTTCGATGCCAGCTCGCTTTAAAATGGCATTTCAATTACTTTAAAGGGTTTGTGAGGTGGTGTGCTGAAACCTGAAACAATCGTTATTATCCTTCGACGAGCCTTTTTATAGACCTTAGAACACGACCGTGTTTTCACCAATGTTACCGTAAAATGAATATTGAGAGTAGTAAAATCTACTACCTTTTTGAAAAAAGAGGTAGCAAATTTTTTTTGATTTCAAATCCAGTTTGAAATACTCCATTAACACTACACGAAAATTTACGCATAACATTCACTAGCTGACCCGGCGAACTTCATACCGTCTCAGAATCAATAAATGTTCTGTTAAATTATTAGCTGAATTAAATTTAGATTTTTTTTATGATAAAATGAATACTCAAAATGAATTAAGTTCAATAAATGTTCAAAAATCGAATTGAAATGATTCGCATAGCATTGTTGCACTACTTTCTGTTAAACTATTTGCTGGATAGGTTGCACTCGGATCAATTAATTTCATTGAAGCGCATTGTGTTATATGGCATTTTTCGTTTGGTGTAACGTGCGAGAACGAACAAAGCGGATGGTTTGCCGACACGTTAACATGCTACGAACAACTGATCGTGAGAGAAACATTCATTTTCTAGATTTAGACCAAAAAACACAGTCAAGTATTGGCCTTGTGATTTGTTAATCGTCCAGATGAAGGCAAGAAATTGAATTGCAAAAATTCGGCGGAAACGACATCAATCCATTCGATTCGTCGACAGCAACACTGCCATTACCGATAGTCAGCAATTGCTTAGACAAATCTTCGGTAGATGGACCGTTTAGCAAGGCAGCTCGAACATTTGTCGTCAGCTGTCGTTTCTTCATAAAGCCTGGACCTAATATTCCGTACCGTACCGTAACAAAATTGAACGAATCTGAGCTCAGTTACGGCATTTTGACAGATGCCCTAAATGAAAACGTAAAGTGGCAAGTGACAAGTGCAAAATGGATAGCATAAACAAAGATTTAAGAGATTTATTTGCATTATTTAAGCTGTGGAAGCATTACAAACAGATTAGAAGTGATCAGAGGAAAAGAAGGAATAAAAATCGCGCAATAAATAAAATGAGAAACATCAACGGATATTACCGTGTAACATTTCTAAAAATCAAAAAATTGGATTCAGGACAATGGAAATTTGAAAGATTGTTGTGTAGGGTAATAATTATAATATTTCAAGTCATTTACTGCTCCAATTTTTAAAAAAATTGTTAAAATGTGAACAAGTTTTTTAAATAGCTAACGGATGCTAAGGTTTCGTGCCATTCTTACGGCACCATTACGGACCATTCGAGAATTTAACGAACATTCGGCAAGTTTATTAAGTCAATTTAGGTCGGTGCCATATGAACACTTATGTTCGTAGGTTACGGTACTTACGGTTACGGTACGGTACGGAATATTAGGTCAGGGCTTAAAGCGCCACTGAGTCGATGATTTGAGGCAAGCGTTTTTTTTTTCATAAGCAGCAGTGGATCTTGGAATGAGTGATAGTGTTTGGCGAAAATCTCCAAATAGTAGAATAATTGCGCCTCCAAAACATCTTGAGTTATTGCGCAGATATTTCATAGTTCTATAGTGGTGTACATTCTCTCGAACCGATTGGTTCAATGCATTTCGATCTTGTTCACGTTCACGCTCCAATTCTCTATTGAAAGCGTCGTTCATTTGATGATAAGGCGTTGGTATTCCTAACTTGACTAACAAACTGCCGAACATGAGGTAACACATGTCTTTGATCAAAAGCAAAGCCTGGTTATGTTTCTCGTCATTCACCTTGAGCTCGGGATTCCTTGAAATTGAATCGAATTCGGTGTAAAATGTTTTCTGACCTGTCATCCTGGTATTTGTTTCACAATTCTCGTGGATTCGATGGAAAGCATGTCAAAATAATGATGAGCAAATAATGTGCGTATCTGAGATGGCGATGCAGAAACAATTTCTTCAGCGATTATCATGCTCCCAATAAGTATCGTTTTCAACCAAATTGAGCTGTTGCAGCACGCAATGTTGGTAACATCTCGCCACCACCAATTTGAAGTGATTCATATGATATCGGCCCACGAACATTCACCAGCAACAACCGCAAGTAGAAGCATTGGTTATTCTTCGGATGAACTCTGAAAATGCGACCAAAGAGCACCATTAGAACGCACATCCATATGATCAGGAACCGCATTGCATTACTCCCGACGCGACGGTGAAATTTCGTTCGATGAGGGCCTTCAAGTGTAATAAAGTGGCATCTCAGAAGAGAGTAACGTTCGTGCAGCAACGGATCGTTTTGGCAAATCGAAAAGAAACTGTACAAAGTCGTCGCTGGAGGTGTTTCAGCATGTTGAGCAACATTCGATCCTTTCATTACAACTCACATATCGTGATATCATCAAAAACGCCGTTCCATACAAAATGTTTGAGAACATGAATTGTCTTCATAATTTTTTTTTTCGTAGAATATCCGATGGTTTAAAAGTTATTCTGCTATTCGGGACGGACCCCAGATTTCACTACGTATTTGATAGGCGAAGGCCTTTCCTGAAGTTCTTTAATCTAAGGCTGTGATCGATTTAGCCACAAATAAAAAACTAGTTAAGATGTGGGTTTGACCCCTTCGGTCCACACGATTAACTTCCCAGTATGATGAACGAAGATGGAATAAACTGACTTCTTACAAAATAGTTATACGTTTAGCTCTGGTGGAAAATTGGCTAGTATCAGAACTGATGACAAAGCAATCCCAAGAGAAGCTAGTTCAAATAACTATAATTGTAGTAAATCCACAAGATTTTTCTAGAGAATTTGTTCTTCCTGAACGTTAGCAAACAAACATTTCCTCCGTATTTCGTTCGCTCCACTAAAGCGGGTGTTCAAATTCGTATTGAGCGTGCTGAAGCGCCGTTGACAAACTGGGAAGCGAATGACTTCATTTGGAAATTCCAAAGCTTTCCAGAGATATTAGCAAAACTGTAACTGTAAAGTACTTGTCAGACTTGACCAAAAAGAGCAAATTTCGCGGTAACTACTGGAAATTCTTGGATGAACCGCAATTTCCTGAAACTGCATCACGCGTAGAAAGCAATTCCCCGTCATAAAGTGATGATGCAAGGTTTGAAAAATTGGTGCTGTTTGTAAAGGTAAACGAAATTTTTGCACGATTTTTAAAGGTTGTCGGATTTTGACAAGTGATGTTTTGTTGGAAGGCTATCGCTGTGCAGAACCCAAAAAAGAGCACTTCGTTTAGAACGAGTCTCATTCCATCGAGTTTATTAGATATTATGAAAACTGGTCAATTTAAGGTCTTTCTGACAATTAGCCGAAGTTTTTCTATTTAAAAAAAAGGCCCGACCGAATATTATGAAATTTTTTTCGGAGCATTTCTTCGTTAATATTCTTTTTTCGGCACCTCAAAGAAGTCGATATAGTTTTTAGTTCGTGCGGTATCGTGCAGGTACAAAAATCATAAACGTCGTTTAAACAAAAAAAAAAAAAAAAATCGGTTTGACCGAATTTTATGAAAATCTTTTCAGATCATATTTCGGTTAATACGCTTCAAACGACTCCTTAACGAAGTCGATATATTTTTTGGTTCACGCGATATCGTGCAGGAAAAAATGATCACATACGTACGCTACGCACATACACACATACTTCCTCCCAATTTTTTGCTTAAAATGCTCCTGGGACCTGAAAGATGAAAATACGTCGAAAATTTCCGATTTTCGGACCGATTACAATAACTTCCTATACTGGGAAGTTAAAAATAGAATTATCGAAAAAAGGTAGTAAAATGATAACTTGATGTAGTAGTGTAGTAGATTATCATCGTTTTCTAAAGGGGTAGTAAAACTACTACATATGTAGTAGAACGGTAACGCTGGTTTTCACCATTTTAGTCCATTCAAAACGCGGGGGGGGGTGTTCCAAAATAACACCGTTAAGAAAATCGAACCCTAAAGGTTTTTGGGGTCGCTGATCACGAAAATCGTGGTCCCGCGGTCCTAAAATTAGGGCGTCACCCCTAAAAATGCAAAAAACACCCCTTTTTAGGGGGTTTTCGCGATTATTTCAGTAATAATGAAAACTAATGCGATGAAATGCACTTTTTTTAATATTTATTTGCGAAGTTTGTTGATTTATACTAAATTAAGGCGAACTTAATGGTAAGGGGTACTCCTAAAGGGTTGAAAGTACCCCTAAATTGGCGAAAAATGGCAAAAATTGTAAAAAAATTTTTTTCCCAAGGTTATGCTTCAAATTCGATTGTGGGCGTACTGTCAGGCAAAAATAAATTATTTTCAACCCTTAAGGGGTTAAAACTACTCCTACAATATAGTTCATTGAAAACTTGGGGGGGTGTTCCAAAATAACACCGTTAAGAAAATCGAACCCTAAAGGTTTTTGGGGTCGCTGATCACGAAAATCGAGGTCCCGCGGTCCTAAAACTAGGGCGTCACCCCTAAAAATGCAAAAAACACCCCTTTTTAGGGGGTTTTCGCGCTTATTTCAGTAATAATGAAAACTAATGCCATGAAATGCACTTTTTTTAATATTTATTTGCGAAGGTGGTTGATTTATACTAAATTAAGGCGAACTTTATGGTAAGGGGTAGTCCTAAAGGGTTGAAACTACCCCTAAATCGGCCAAAAATGGCAAAAATTGTAAACATTTTTTTTTTCAAGTTTATGCTTCAAATTCGATTGTGGGCGTACTGTCAGGCAAAAATAAATTATTTTCAACCCTTAAGGGGTTAAAACTACTCCTACTATAATAAAAGCAACTTTATATAAAAAAAATTGCAAAAATTTATCAATTTATATTTTCTAATAAAAAGAATTTTTATTCAAACAATTCATTAAAAAATTTAAATTGCAATCTACGAAAAGAATTTTTTTTTTCAATTTACTCCTAAGATTTAACTCCTTTAAGAGGGTTAAAAATTTTCCAAATGTTTTGATAATATTTCATCAAATATAAAATTTTAATGCAAAACGATAAATTTCAATTTGTTCCAATTACAATTTTAATGTGGGGGTAGTTTTACCCTGTTAAGAGTTGAAAAAATTAATTTTTTGCTGATAATACCTTTTGAACCAAATTTCAAACAAAAAGCAAAAAAAAAAAATTTCAAATTTCATTATTATTGAATTAATCGCGAAAACCCCCTAAAAAGGGGTGTTTTTTTGCATTTTTAGGGGTGACGCCCTAGTTTTAGGACCGCGGGACCTCGATTTTCGTGATCAGCGACCCCAAAAACGTTTAGGGTTCGATTTTCTTAACGGTGTTATTTTGGAACACCATAACGCGCGTTTTGAATGGACTATTTGAACTCGACAGAAGTCGTATCTTCTTGAATATATTTTCGCAGAATTGTTCGGGGTGTTATAGCTGTGTGGGTCTGATTCCTATCAATGTACTGATGCAATTACCTACCATGAAATACTGAAAATATATTGTGAAATCGATTAACAATTTTTTCCACAATCAAACGGAAGTCTAAAGTGAAATTGTGACCCCCAATCTGCGATAAACTATCCATTAAGGATCATTAAGCTCCATCTACCCCAACAATTATTTTTTAGCATTTTCAACGTTAATTACAATGAAAGAAAAACAATTAAAATTCCTTTAATAACGGTACAGCAGAATCTCTGATGACATCAAAAACTAATAATCAACAGCAAAATAAGTCATCTTTAATCCCATGATATTCTCTCTCGCATAGCACAGTAACCCTTGAAACGCGGTGGAGACAACACGGACGACACGAAAGATTTACGTAATCACCTGTGAATATCTCCTCTAATGATTATTATGGGACTTAGCACGAGAGACGGTAATTACCGTGTTAATAATTAGGAATTGATTTTATAAATCCGCTTCTCTATTCATTCACCGGCAAAAGTTTACTGTCATCAGAGGTTTTAATGCTTAAAAGCAAGCAGTTTCCTAAAACCACATAGTTGCTACCTTGGATGGTAGTCGTAGAAAGTTATATGACCACGTAATGGGCAAGGGTCGTTTACTAAATCGCCTGCAATTATTTATCAACTATCTTCAGCACAGCAATGGTACAAAATGATAAAAAGAAACCGCACATTAGCCTTAAAACAAGCGTGTGGGCAGCAACAAGAACTCAAGGTATTGAAGCACCTGAAGTCGTAAAAACTGATAACGAGGCGGTGGAGTTAGATATAGCATTTACGGGAGAGATATAGAGAAAGGATCGCCCTAGGAATTAACGGATTGATCAAGTTTTCTTCTTTATATTCCATTTATTGAAGAAAGGCTTTTCCGGCTCATGGAATCATAACACAACGGCTGCAAATAATTTACATAACCACCTGGGGCCACCTTAAGTTGCGTCGTTTAGCACACGCGAATCGGCCCCTCAGTGTTGCACAGGTAAAACAGGAAGAAGATGATCAGGCCAACAAAAGACGGCGTTAAGAAATACCGCGAGCAGAAAGCGTGCAATTTTCCTGTGCCGCGCTGAGACTACTTCTTCTTGATTTCTGGTGTTACATCACCCGGCAACGGATCAAGACCAGTATTTTTCTTGTTCGCCGACGATCTATTGTTTTTCTTGATAGTGCTCCGTTGTGCTTTCCCTGGCAACTCGGTGACTCTATCTGATACGAAAAAATCTCGTTCCACATTCGCTAAGCGGGCGCATCCAGGAAAGTGCTTCTTCTACACGGTCGAGTTGTGGTGAGTAAACTGTGGAGTTTTGCTGCTTGCTGAGCCTCGCGATCTGTAATTTAGATACTAGTTAGATACTCGCAGCCGATAAATGTCTATGGCAAGATAAACGTCTTCTATGGCAAAGATTTGCATAGGGAGGATGTGGTGAAGGTATATGCTATATGAAATCCGTGAAGTTTCAGTAAAAGCAAATAAGAAAACATTCGAGATTCATTGATGGTGGGTGGTCAGTAAGTCTTTTGGTATTTGGCTCGAATTTGGGTCAGGCACTTAAAGGTCGCTTCGTGATTAAACAAAGAAATTTCATCAAATTAAAGCCTCGGGTTCGGGGTCTTAGATTAAAAAAAAAAAAAAAAACAAGAAGACAAATTAGTATCTTTGGCATTTTCTTATTCCTTTTTCTTGACTAGAAAAAGCAAGTCTTGGAATTTGCTTATACATCCCATTCCCAATTAGGTCATAAGCTTCCATTTACCTAATAAAACTCCATAACCTAAGATACCCCACTGTTTGGTCATGCATAATTCTCGTAATCCCATTAAGGTATTCGGACACACCAGCAAACCAGTTTAATGGTCGCCGTTTGCATTAATGTCATAGAGGTTGAGCTGGTCTCGGATGTAAACAAACAGTTTGTGGCTTATTACAATCTGACTACAAGACAACAAAAATACGACTCGAACTAAATGACTCAAAGTCAGCCCTGAAGGTTGGGGTTTTTACTGTTTGTTATTTCATTAGGAGTTTATTGCAAACAAATTGAACGTTTTTATCTGTGTTTAATCAGATTTCCTAGATAATGTCTGTGGTTGTTTATTGGACGTTCTCTTGTTCCCTTTTTTTCGTTCTGAGACAATTGTTATTGTTTGGTTAGTTTTCCCATACTTGGGTAAGAAAACTTGTTTAAGGAAAAACGTCTTAAATTTGTTGTTTTGGTAATTAAAAATTAGTAAGAGTTTGTCACAGTAATAAGCTTAGATTTTTTGCTACAATGCAGTGCCCGTGGCTCGTGTTAGGCTCAGGTGGGTAGTTAGACAAATACAAAAAAGAAACTCTTATTTGGTATTGCGTCTTTCCCCTCACTTGCATTAACGCATGAGTCAGTTCTAACTTTTGGGACCCTAGAGGGTCAGCTTGTAGGGAGTGTTCGGACATCGTGCCTTGCCATGCCCTCAGACTGGTGAATGGCATTTCTAACGCTTTTCTTGACGGTCAAGAAATAGTCATGGGTCTTCTCCATTCCTTCTCCGACAACATCTCGCACCTTCAGATGTTGTCGGACGACATTCAATCTTTCTTTCTTTTGTCTGAATCGAGTCATTGCCCAACACCCTTGATCTTGCTGCGACTCAACTCAGGCTCCTTATTGAGCAAATTTCAAGAAATTTAGGGCTGCAACGGCATTAGGCTCGATTGACGACAACCAGTCGTTAATCTTAAATACTATCACCAGTTCTTCCTGCACTTCCAACTCCCCGGTTTCGCTTCATAAGGTATTGGTTGACATTAAAAGGAGTACCCAGCGTGTTCGAGCTGATATTGAATCGCTGTCTTCACCAGTGATTTAAAATCTTAACGCCCTGAGTTCTCTGGCTTTAAAATTCGAAGGCATCTTCGATAGCAATACATCCCCCTCTGTTGGCGCCCTGCAGGTAGGAGAGCAGCCTCTTCGTTCAAGTAGCCAAGTAGCGGATGCTTCTCCTCCTCATCCTCAATCAGGATCCCACAAACCCAACCACGCCAGGTAATAAGGCGCCTTGCAAAATTCGAAAAAATAAAAATAAAAATAGTCAAAATCAGATAGCCACCATTGGCAATAGTATCGGCTTGAGTTTCTCGACCTGTGTTCCATCAGCAGAGCTGACCTCAAATCCGCTCTCGGTATCATCCTCCTTAGTGGACTGTCCCTCGGTCGCTGAAGTTCCAGGGACTAAGTCGACCTCTATGTCGGTCTTGTTGGTAACCCCTCCGCCCCTAATAGTGGATGGTCCAACGGTTACCGAAGTTATAGTTCCTCTTGAGCCTTGCATCCCTTTGATCACGGTACCTAGGCCTCTAAATATCTTCATCTCGAGATTCTCTCCGGAAATTGAGTCTATCTTTGAGGAATAAATCTATAGATCCCGGAAGTTCATTGCAAAAGAGTTAGCAAGGCCTCCGAGCCAGTTGCATCTTTCATTTTTTCTGCTCCGCATTTTACTGCCGAGATTCTCTTACATCCAGGTTTCTGGCCTGCTGGGGCCCTTACCAAGCGTTTCATTCCGCATACCCGTAATCGATCTCATCACGTAAACGTTTTAGTTCGAATCGTGGGCACAACGTTCAGCCATCTTGAGATCTTGGAAAAAAATATCGATATAGATATACTATCGATATGGATTGTGGTGCCCACCCTGCTAATGATGGATTCTCTTGTGTGCAAGATCATACCTTAAATTTTATGTACAGTGCGCCTATTTTACGAGCCGGTCCAGGGTCCATATAAATAAATAAATATAAATTTTCGACCAAATACAGCACAGTCCGTGCAACAATCACACTGTGCCTGCCGTGGGTCTATATAACGGTCTGGCCGGCACTTTCTCAAGTATATGCTAATTTCGCATGGACCTTGGACCGGCCCGTACAATAGGCGCACGACACGCACCATGCTAATTTTTCCTCTATCTTTTCGCTCGATTTAGGGCCAGCTCTGAGAAATACTTCTCTCAGGCGGCGAGGGAAGTTGCTCGAAAGCGAGCTCAAGGCGAGGAAGAGAGGCGAAGAAGGGGAAAGGCCAAATTCAAGCCGATCTTCGTGATCGTAGTCACAAGTATCTTCACAAAAAAAAAATCATGAGCACTCAATCTTCGAGCATTTACTCGAATGGAGCCTTAGGCCCCGTCTTGTATCTGAATAGAGCTGGTCCATGATTGCTAGAGATTGCATTATTCGCTTCGTTTCCGTCGACGTGTTGTTCTGACGTTGTAAGGCCCTAATACACTCAGCGACGAAGTCCAACATGAAATTTAGTTCCAACAACAAAATATTAAGGGAAGCTTAAAAAAAATACAGTCACAAAATTAAACTAACCCAATCTCAAAAACATCCTAACACAGTCAAAATTACCTGTTGTGCACTGCTTGCAGTGCACAACACGGCCGCCGGAGGGGAAATCTTTGCACAATAAAGGGGTTCGGCTGCATTCGTATGTCTTGTTGGGCTTTACTTTATGAGTGCGTGCCCGAGGTAAATTTTCTGGCGACTTTCAAGAAATCTCTTCTGCGGTGTCGCCGGCTAGAAATTGAAGCCAGTGTTAGATAATTATGAATGGAAATTGAATTAATGTCGCAGTAATGCACTCTACGAACTTGTTCCTGTCATGGGATATGGAATAGATCTTTTTTGTTTGATATTTAAATTTTTCATTCATGTGAAATTTTGATATCGCTGCTTTTGCTGATTTGAAATTTAGCAAGTGCTAGATACTAGTTTTTTTTGTTTGGCTCCCACCCCCTTTACTAAAAAATCTGAAAAACACCCCCGACTTTCCGAATTTCCGGACCTCCTACCAAATTAACCCAGAGGTCCAGCAAAGCCCATATTTACATACAAAAATAATAAAAACCATAAAAAATGAATTTACGCAAAATTTATCTACACTCATGTTGTAAAATACCTGTGCAAGGGATACACCTTTTTTGCGAATCTAGTTCCGGGAAGTTGTTACGGCTAAAAAGACAATAACGAAAAACAAGGATGTCATAAAACTTAATTATTACATGAAGGTAGTATTTGCCATTAAAATATTTTCTTGGGTTTTTCATAAAGCCAAGATAATAAACACCGATTGATCACTACCTGACCACCGGCAAGAATCCCTAAATTCTCAAATCAAGGAAATCACCATCAAGCAAGTCATTAAAATTCTTGCCAAACAAACCGATTTTTCCTCAGATTTTATTTTTTCCCGAAAATACGATCACCATCCATGCCTGCAACAAAAAAGGTTTGAAATTTCCCCTGCAAAAGCCGAAGCAGAAGCTCTCACTTATACAAACGCATCTCGTGTATGAATACGCAAATGCTTTATACAGAATACAACTAGCGCAGAGATTTGCTTGGAGCGGAAATTTGATGTATTAAAACTGAAGAATTTTAGGGAATTTTCGTTCTTAAATTTTGTGGACAATTTTTAAAACATAATTTACTCATGAAAGAAGGCTAAAATTCAAAAATTTTCCACCATGAATAGCTAGATAATCGATTTAAGTTTATCGTACATTAAAAAAATTTTAAAATTTTTCCACCTAAATAGGAGTATTTTCCGGGCGCAGGTACGGAACTTTGAACCATTATAACTAATATACTAATAAAAAATATTAAAATTTTCCACCATGAATAGCTAGATTTATGTTTTCTTAAAAATACCTAATTTAAATTATTTCATTTGGTTGGATAGTTTTCTTAATATTCGCGGGCGCGCGATACCCTATAATTGCTCGATTGAGTGTATTAGGCCCAATAAAAGTTAAAATTAAAAAGTTAAATAAAACAAAAAAAAAATAAAAAAAATTGAAATTAAGAATTTAAATTAAAAATTGAAATAATAATTGAAATTAAAAATTGAAATTAAAAATAGAAATAAAGATAGAAACAATAAAAAAATGCAAAAAAGAATAAATAGTACAAAAACAAAATAAAATAATTTAACATTAAACGCTTGAAAAATTAGTACTCAGTTTGGAAACCGTATTGGTAAATCGAAACTGGCGTTTAAAAATATAAAGTTTCCGACACCGGCGCAGTTATTACTCAAATTTTCAAATTTTTCGGAATCCGTTTTCCACTCGGATTTGAGGAGCAATGATTTTTTCTCCAAGGGGCCAAATGGGGCATTTCTTACGACAAAAAGCGAATGAGGCAAGGGGTAAGATCCATTGGGTGGCTTTATAGAACAATCTACACGGAGTCCGGGCCGGTCGTGCCAGTCACATAGGGGCGTTCTCTGCACCCCCTCCCAAAATGCTAGTCGTGGATAGCCCCATAATCAAAGAATTTAAAACCATATATATGAATTCAACAGGCAGCTGGTAACCGATTAACTTTTTACATTTTAACGGTTACCTCTTCGCGCCCCACCCCCACCCACAATGTTTATGCTCCGCCGCCCCTGCTCCCAAGAATTGTTTTTGGATCCGCCTCTGATCCTAGTAGGTTGATTATTTACATAGATTTTAATGGTGCAGCAATTTATGCATGTCTCTGGAGATACAGACTTCGGCTTATTCTTCTCTGGCTATCACCTAACCTTAAAAAAGTATCTTATAAATGCAGCTTTCGGTGTTATACATTAGATGCCAACTCCCATAAATTTAGAAGGTAGGAATTTGTTCAACCTTCATACCGGTTCCCAAATGGTTTAACTTGCCGTAGAACATCCAGCTAATTACAATAATTTGAAGAAAAAAAAACCTCCAAGTTGTTTTGGATTGGATTGCCGCTTGCATTACTACTGCATTTGAACATCCCGCTAAATTCGCATTAACTTTATTCCCAGATCAACAATATTGCACTATAAGCTTAAAATAAAATAAATATCCCATAAAGAATATCAAAAAAGCCGTTAAGTAAACATGTTTATGTTTGCCATTACAAAAAGCAAATTTCCACGAAATGACCTCAACATAAAATTTTTTTACAGAAAGCAGTTCAAATTAGTGCTTATTCCTTCACAATTACGGCTCTATATCATCTCCCAATTTCAGCGCAGCAATATACCCCAGCTGCTTACCTTTACCTTTTTCGTTTATCGTCTTCCAATGTCGTCAACACTGCGCCAGTCAAATACAGTTGAGAACTTCATTGCAGAAGGGCGAATGACCATCGTTCGCTTTGAGATGCAAATTTTAAGTGGCAATATAGTTAGTCCCCCCAGAGTCAAATCATCCTCAAGACCAAACGAATTTTTTTTATGAGATCATGGCTCATATCTCTCCGTTTTGATTCGTCAAATGCCTCTCGATTAGCAACCTTGTGTCACAGGTAATTACCGAGATTGCGTCGATAAATGAATTGCAGTCCGTAAAATGAATGGCGATAACCGCTGTTTACTATAATAAAATCACCAGTAAAATACACGTCTTTAAAAAATGTTTTCAGGGATCGTTAAAATTATGGCAAAGGTATAAAGAACAAAAACAGATCAAGGAGCAGCAACGTTTCGTGTACTTAATATCATTAACGAATATTAAGGAACGTAAATTCATGTTGATCCTGCGGGAAAAATGTGGAAAATAATTTAAGAAAAAACATTTTCTTTTTTTTTTTTTAAAAACAAAAAATCCCCGCTATTTGCTTTGTCTTGCAAATTGTTCATTTGGAGCGAACAACTGAAATACTTACAAGGATATAAACACAGGAGACGAAGGAAACTCGGCATAATCCCAAGGAGCATAGGACTCCCTCTAATGGCAGGACAGAAAGGTTGTGTCTATAAGTCTTAATCAAGACATTCTTTCCCCATTTAATTTCCTTAGCCTGCGTTAAGATATGAACTTTTTCCCGTATTGGAATTCCTTTCTGCGTTCCATTATTCTCCACCGCCGGCGCCGCCGCCCCGAAAAAAATATTTGCGGGTAAAATTAAAGATTTCCTCCCCCACCCCACAGGTTACCTCAAATCTTGTGTTCCTGTGTATACACCTACAGCAGCTGTGTGTAGGAGAGAGATCCTGGCAGGATAGAGAGGTAATAAAAAGATCAGAAATGGAAAAAGTCTACAAAGGAATTTCCTTTATTTATAGGAAATGAAGTCATGCGAACCTAATAAATAAAAGAAGGAAACGGGTTCACCTTTAAGGGTCTTGAGGGATGATAAGCGAATTTCTTTTGGTGTATGTACATGCAGGGGAGGGATGGAGCCAAGCATCTGAAATATCTGTGTATGTATCTAAGGATTAAGTGAATTTACGTGTTATTAATTACATGTTCTTGTCTAATGAAAAGGCTGTCATGCGACGCTTCGAAATCACTTTCTGATGGACGTGAGGGATTTTTTGGTTTTTGTATTTTTGATAACATGTGTCAGCATTAAAGTCAGGACATAGCAACGCACGTAAGACTTTAATAACACCTTACGCATTTTGAAAAATGTGGTTTTATGACGAACTTTAATTAACGCAGAGACCAATGCACGAACTCTTGAATAATTCCAATTCCAATGGTATGACCTTTAATCGTTATTACCGAGAACACCGGTCTTTCTGTACGCCCTTGAATCCCTTAAGAGCCATACATATACGAATAGTAAATGCGATAGCATGCGGCAGCAAGATCAATTTTCTGCAGCCAGACTAAATGGAAGTAAACCCGAAACTCTTTAAGGAATTAGTCCTGCAGCCATTGATGTAAGAATGCCTTTATTGTGAAGACGTGGTGTTTAATACTGGCTGATGACTTTTTTTTATGCGAAAGCTCAGGGAATACTCATTGACTTATATGTTTATTAGACATGTCATCCTGTAATGTCTGGTAGAAAGCTTATTTCAAAGAAGCTGGATAGCCGTCTGTCTTGTATTGGTCGGAAAATAAATGTAGCCTAGACTTGAGGTTGCAGAAAAGTAGACAAAAGCGACGTGCACGTAATTTATTTATAATCTTTGAACGTGGAACAGAACATTGTGCTATCCTAAGGGATACGTTGTAAGATGAAAATTGTAGAGACTAATGATGGGTTCAGACTGTCAAGTTTAACTGAAACGGCTGACGGAATGCCTCTGTAGACTTTTTCCAGCGACTTAGCCGTGCCTTCACAGATAAAATTCTCTAGAATTGTGTAGCCAGAAGTCTGCAACCAAAACACTATATCGTGTGGACCCACCATTATACTCGTGTGGGTTCGGATGCTGTGATGATGACCCTGCAAACAATTCCTCGGAGGCTCGCTTTCTTGGACTATTATCGATTCGAAAACTACTCGAGAACTGCCTCAACAGATTGTTTGGAAAATTACTTTCGAATTTTTGACTTGTTTGGCTACGTTCAGATGGCGACTATTCGATTCGAGTTTTTCACATATTAGTTCAGTCAAAATAGACGAAAAAACGCCATAATTGGAAGATAATTCCGAAGTTGCTGAAAATTGGAACAGCCGTTAAAAGCATTATTATACATAAGCTGTAGAGACTGCCACGCGATTGGGCGACTGCAAACTTTTTTATTCAAGGTCAAAGGGTCAAAATATCAGTTTTTTGCAAATATATGCTAAACCGTACGTCTTATCAGAAAATTGTGTTTACAAAGTTTGTAGATTAGGCGATTATCTACAAAAAAATATATTATACATTTTCTCGTAGGAATTGCCATTTCTGAGATATTGTCGTTTTAATAAGTTAAAATACTCATATTCTATCATTCCCGACTTGTAAAGGTCATCAGAAGTTTAATAAATCCTTTGTTGGAGTACGCGGCTAATATTTTCAGAGGTGATTCTTGGATATATTTGGAGAAAAAAATTGTTCTACAGAGGGCGGCTATCTCCACTATCCACTAAGATACAGGGTGATTAGGGAAATTTTTTTTTTTTTAATTTACTGAAATTTGAATAACTCCTAAAGTAATTATCATAACGTAGCCTAATTAGGCTCATCTTTTAGGTAAATGTGTATTCTTTAGTTTGGTGTAAAGCACAGCAACCTGAGTGACTCCGTTCAAAAAATATATAGGCTCAAACAATGCTTAGAATCTAGACCTGGCAGATTTCTTCGTTTTTCTCAGAAAATTCGTTACTAACAGTACATTTTTTTTGCTTTTCTGATGCACCAAACTATTACCCACAATATTTCCATACACAATAAGTGTTTATTTTGGATAGTTTTGTAGGTAGTAGTAGTAGTTTTATCGTGTTTTATCGTGAACAAATAAAAAATTACTCGTCTTTCAACTGCGGCATAATAGCATTGGTTTGAGCCTACATATTTTTTGAACGGAGTCACTCAGGCTGCTGTGCTTTACACCAAATTAAAGAATACACATTTACCTAAAAGATGAGCCTAATTAGGCTACTCTATCATAATTACTTTAGGAGTTATTCAAATTTCAGTAAATTTAAAAAAAAACCAAATTTTTTCCCTAATCACCCTGTATCTTAGTGGATAGTGGAGATAGCCGCCCTCTGTAGAACAATTTTTTTCTCCAAATATATCCAAGAATCACCCCTGAAAATATTAGCCGCGTACTCCAACAAAGGATTTATTAAACTTCTGATGACCTTTACAAGTCGGGAATGATAGAATATGAGTATTTTAACTTATTAAAACGACAATATCTCAGAAATGGCAATTCCTACGAGAAAATGTATAATATATTTTTTTGTAGATAATCGCCTATTCTACAAACTTTGTAAACACAATTTTCTGATAAGACGTACGGTTTAGCATATATTTGCAAAAAAACTGATATTTTGACCCTTTGACCTTGAATAAAAAAGTTTGCAGCCGCCCAATCGCGTGGCAGTCTCTACAGCTTACGTATAATAATGTTTTTAACGGCTGTTCCAATTTTCAGCAACTTCGGAATTATCTTCCAGTCAAACCTCTAATTTGACTGGACTATATACGGTTTTGTCAAATACGAGACGATTTTTCACACGAAACTATTCGATTCGATTTTTTCACTTACAAGTGGTTTTACCGACGGTAGCCCAGTCGTCATTACCCCACAAATTAGGCTTTTCCTTAATTAACGAAATAAATAATTCGATTAATATCAGAAAATCGTATTCCACCTTGAAAAGATTTAACTGGCAATTAACATTCGATGCAAGTGTTCAAAGTACAGACTAGTACAAACTAGTTCGAGATTCGGGAGAACTTGGTTCATGTGAACGACGCAATATAAAACTAAACGCCACTTCACATCACACATTCAATAAAATGCATTCGAGATTTATCGAATCTTAGTGACAAGTTCGTATGGTATACGGGAAAAGAAATTTCACGAATACGAGATTTTACCGCATGGACCTAGTGTAGGGCTGCCATCACTTAATTTGCCGAGCCCGGACAAAACTTCTCATCCGCGTCGTTCGAGATGACATTGCTTGTGATGGAGTCTGTGGAGGTATTTTTCACCCAGACTTCCAGAATGGTCGTGTCAGATGCAAGTCCTCAGCTGCTAGAGGATCTACTTGCAAAGAGTGTTCTGACATCAAGCCCTGCCATGTGTTAAGGTTGATCAAAAGTATCGCGCAGGTGGTTGAAACTGATCACGCAAATGTTACTGATTATTTGATATCCCTCTCGAGTATCACCTCACATTTTCAAACCGGCACATCAGTAAAAAAAAATATCGTTCCCACACATCCGACATAGTGGTACACCGAAGTTCTCAGTGCCCTTGAGGTGCCCATAAAAATCGCAAAAAATACTTTACCACCGATATTCTTTTGATGTAAGGTTGCTTAATTGGCCAAATGTGTTTCATCCTCCTACAACATAAATGTACAGACACGCGTGGATCAAATTCTCGATTTTTTTTAGGCAAATCAATAAATGCGATTTGCCTCATTCTAAATTATTCATAGAATTTTGTTTCGTGGTCCACCAATCCTCTATATAAAGTTGTGATGTCTCCGTTCTCCTCCCGAAGAGTCCACCTAAGATGAATCCACTCTCTTTTTTATTCTTTTCCTTCGGGAGAAATACAATTGCAGCAAGATATTAAACGCTAAATTTCATATGCACTCGTGATCTCTGTCCAAATTTCAAAACTTGGAAAAGGCGATGCTGCGTGAATGTCAGTGAAAAATCATCACGGAAGCCACTGATACAGAGAGCGTCGGATGTTGCTTTTATTTCAACGCTATTTTAGAATATGCCTTACTACTTTATTAACAACTTTTTCCTACTTGATGATTGGGTTTTTTTTAGATACATGATTGAAGTTTTTATCAAAACGTTAAGATACACCTAACTTTTCCATCTGTGACAAATAAAATATAACATATGGTGCCACCCACTAACAAGAATTTGCTATGAAGTTGTGTAAGAAGTCATTTTCATCAACGTGACTTGATGCCTAATGAATACATAAATATGAAGGAAAAATTCCGGGGAATTTTGTGAGAATCTGAAAATAAAACAATATTTTCTTGGAAAACTATATAAGGTGTAAGGATCTATCAAGATGTTTTCACTCAGCATCTCCCTTTTTAATGGACCCCCAGCAGATAGGTGCGAGCTCATCTAATTTACCCGATGATCATTGATTGAATTTTTCTTATGTTTGTTAATAAACTAATTTGTCTAATTTTGGTTAATAAAAGAGTTCCTCAATCATTTTATGTTATAACATATAACTCGCAACATTTTTATGTTGCTCATGACAGTTTGATGATTTTGTATGAGTGGTTGTTTAGTGATATTCTTAAGCTCGAATTCTGTTTAGAGCTTTAAAAATGTAAAGTAGACTGCGGGAAATGTTAAGAAACTTTAATTAGAACTAAATAGTTTTGAAAGTTTAATTCCGAAAAAACGAGATTGATTTAGTGAGTTAGTCCAATTTAACGATTTAATTAATACCAATGAAGGCTGTTGAATTACAGAAACCAAGAAAAATTGCTTACAAAAAAAAACTAATTTGGAAAAGGCTTTCGATAATTTATATGCCTTTGATAAAACCTTTCGTTTGAACTCTGAGATGTTTATCTGGATTTGACGATTCACAACCGCGCAATATTTTTACTGTCTTGTCGGCCATCTTGCAGACGCTTAAACCACCCAAAGACCTGCGCACGTGATTAGAACTCATTGCCATACATACTGCCCTTAATAAAAGTTAAGTTTCAGCAGCGTATTCTACATGGACAATTCGTTGATCTATATGTAGTAAAACAGATATAATTTTTTTGGAATAACAAACAAAATAGATCAGGAATAGATAAAAAAAGACCAGGCGACAGATACGGGGATAGGCGACAATCGAAAGAGAGCCTTAACGCTACACAGCTGTCGCTGTCGGTGGTTCGACTTTGGCGTATATATGTGAAGTTCCTTTATTGTTGCATCAATCTTGTTATTCTTACGAAATCCTGAGGTCTGAGTTGCGGCGAGAGCCGGCGCTTGTTTTTTTGCGCCCGGTGCAGTATGCCATATTGCGCCCCCATCAGCAGTTCATTTTTTTTATAGCAGTGAATTGCAATGGAAAAAGACACAACCACTCTTTGAAGTTATTTTAATATATGGAAATGAAGGGACGGGAACACTTTCTCAATTTTTTTTTTTAAGTTTTGAATTTTTTCTTAAAATTTTGATTTCTGAAATTGCCCCCGGTGCAAGTGCACCATTTGCACCTATGAAAGCCTGTGTCCAATCAGAATTTGCTTCGCGATCTCGCTTTTATGCTAGGTTTGCTTGCGCTTTAACTTTACAAAAGTCGCCCGCTAATACTGCTTCTTTAAGCTTCGTACTGCTTAAGCTTCTGGTAGATGGACTTAGGCGTTAGTGATGAGCAACGGTCTTGTTCTCGCAGTCTTGTCTTGTTCTTGCACATTTAGCAAGACCAAGAACAAGAACAAGACCAACCGAATAAAAACAAGACTAAATTAGTCTTGTCTTGTTCTTGCGTTTGCTCATCACTATTGGACGTCACTGCCACCATTCTTTACATATCGACCAACCTCATCATCTGCTCCAGTATGGTATTCGATGTACTTCCCTAGCTGTGTCAAGCAGAATCCTGGGCTCCGCAAATCTATAGAAAGGTCCCTATGTCATTCTCCCAGCCTTCATATTTCAAGGTATAGTCGGTGGTCACTGAACTGCATGTATTAGTTTTCACTGTATAATCTAGCGCATTCAACAATATCAGAATAGAAGCGATCCAGGTGTCTCTCGCCGTGTCTCTCTATAATAGTACGACTGGTACGAACTGCAAATCAAGAACCGGCACCGTGCCGGCCAAGAAAGGATAGACGACAAAAAAAGGTGAACGAAATGGAATTGATTGGCCACACATTGCAAACGACAATGGAAAAAGACAGAAACACTCTATGCAGTTGCTTTAATATATGAAAAGTCTAATTACGCCCGGTGCAAGTGCACCATTTGCACCTATGAAAGCGCCGCCCCTGAATGAATGACGTAGTCATTCCATCACAGCTCCTTGCTAAGTTTTCTTCGTTTGACTTTTGTCCTTTGCCGGTCGTTCACATACTATAAAAATCTCAAAATGAATTGAAGTAAAGTGGATTCGAAAATGAAATAAGCTATTTAAGGTATGATAATCAGACGTCTTCGTTTCATTAACGTAAGAAAAATATGTTTTCACTACTATTTGTATGACGTGAAGCACAAAGACAAAAACTTTTATACAATTATAATTCGTTTATAATAAAATGTCAAAGTTAAAAAACACGAAATTGCATTCAAATAACATCAAGTAAATCTTGTAAGAAAACGTAAATGGATTGTTGCCATAGGATAATCTTTCAGTTACTTAATGGAACTCTCCAGTAAAACATTATGAATTTATAACCTTTTACGTTCGCGTTTATTAAATAGAAATTTCTCGAATGTTTGAAACTGTTAAATACACAAAAGTAGAAATTTCTCAAAATTTATTTTAATGCATACATAATGTCATTAAAATTAGCATTAAACATGGAATTTAATTTTCTCGGAAATTACGACTTCTGTAATAGCATTCTGCTACTGAAAATATCTTGTTAATTTAACATCCTTTTATCCTTATAATTTGGTAATGTTCTTCTTAATGGTAATAACCAGAGAATAACTGTTTGTTGCTTCTTCTTCTTTTTTTTTTATTTATATAAAAAGGTAATGTTTGCAGGAAAGCATAAAATTCCTGCTCAACCCACCTTTCCGAAAATGTTTTGGGACATTGACCCTTTTATCGTGCGCCCGTCGGAAAGTCTAAATAAATCATTGTGTGTGAGAGAAGCATCTCTCCACCAGCCATAAAAATGCTATGAAAGCCCGCTGCTATTATTCTTTCACTCGAACAAGGTACGCGGCATTGTAGTATCATCAGGGGCCATAAAACGGATTGAATATTAGCAATTTACCAGCACTCCCAGCACAATCAGGTGACTCGCTTAAACTCACGAAATACGACCACAATGCGCGAATTGATCATAAAACCGAGATTTATTAAAAATTTTAATCTCCGGTCCGGAATCGCTTCGCTTCCTCTCGGCGCGATGGCAATAAAATGTCTAAAGTGTGGCACTGGTGCGTTGTTGAAAACAAGAAATCCGGAGACGTGCAGAATTGCTTCCAGATAATGATAAAGTGACGTCGAAGGTTATTTCCACCTGGCGAATCATCTTCAGTTCCAGGTATACGTGTATACTCGTATATATTCAAATCAACCCACAGCAATCAATACCTGAATCCAGGCATCCTGGCAAATTGATTTTTAGTGCATTACTATTTGCTCAGGTACAAGCATAGTGCGGAGCTGGATGCTGGCGCTCGTATTGGGCAATAATCCAAGAAATTGCTGCACATCTTACATAGGCACGATCTCGAAGTGTTTTATCTATTAAGGAAGTGGTCGCACCTGAAGTGATTATTACTGACAACGGTTCTGGACGATCATTCGTGAGTCTCTATGACGACTCGCCTATTACCGGGATAGATGCAAATATGAGTGCTGGTTTGCAAATAATTGATGGACATTCCCGTATTATCCCGAGACTGAGCAAGACATCGATATTAGTTTTCCTGCAGCGGGAATCCAATCAGGGTTAATCCTGGCGAGGGTGTTCTACCTGTTACAGTTGAATACTTCCGTAAACACGGTCTAAGGAAAAATTTGCTATTTACATATATTATCGGCTTATCAAGAGCTATCAGCAGGCGCCAAAACGATTTGCATAAATCGAAATTAGAATTTTATCATGACTAAAAATGTCGAGTTGTTTGTAAACAATTTTAAATGTAAAACATTTGAGATGTTGCTGAAGGAGACTTTTTCTGCTGTAACGATTATGAGACTGCTCCTCTACTGGTAACTGAAATGACGGATTTAAGAGGGAGTTTTGAAATTTTATGCTGAAGCTAAACTTACCGCATTAACATGTTTTAGCGCACGACACACTTTCCGTTTAATTTGAGGAAAGGGGAAATTTATTTTTTCTTGTTTAGACGGAAAACACATTGACGGTGTCGGGTGTTAAGTTCGCACGAAGAATTCTTCAAGCATAGGACTCGTGCCTTTTTATAATTGGTCTGTAAGTTTCGACACGAGCAGCACTCGTGGTTTTCTTGTTTGGGCCGCAAAGCGTGTATCAAGTGGTACAAGTTGTTACAGTGCAATAATGGGTTAGGGATTTCAATCCGTTCCAATTATTTCAATTTAAATTCAATCAACTAACAGAAATAGGGTGTGCATTCAAGACATGAGTTAAACTCGACAAAAGCTTACAATTATCATTATACCATGATTTCACCGGCCGAACTGCACAAGTTCGAGCAGATTGGTGAACTGAACTTAAAAATAACCTCAGTTCACATAAAATTTTCACATCTTCAACTGAGGATAAATCAGACATCTTTTCACCCAACTGGACTCGAACTTAAGTTAAAGATAAAAGCTCGCTCAAAAGAGAGTAATCAATTGGAATAATGGAATGACATTCTAGTGAGCTTTTGCATTTCTAACGCCTGAAAAAAGCCAAAGAAGCCACTTATGTGGATTGAACTGAACATTAAGGAACTGAGATAGGTGAAGCCGGGGGCATAATCCAGCACTCTAAGGGTATACACGACTCTAATAATGCATCTTGCCGGCTTATCTGCTTTATCGGGGTACCAAAGTTCCACTAAGGCTGGGTCTTTACCTAGCGGATGACATGCTTCCTTGTTCTGCCTGTTAGTCTGGATGTGCCGACGTCACAGCCCTTGTCAGCTGGTTAGCGGGATCCACCATGCAATGGTGAAAAAGCTTTTGAACAATGCGATAGAAGCTACCATTATCAAGGGGAAGGTGTTTTGAATCTAAAAATTTCAATGATTACTGATGATTTGTCTTTTGAATTCCAAACAAATAAAAAAGACACTCAAGAGGGGCGGTTATAACTCAAAGGGTGGAGCGGATGATTTTTTTTTATAATTTCCATTTAAATTTTATTGTGTCTTTTTTATTAAACATCTCATCGCCACCTAGACCTTCAGTATTTCAACATTGAATAACTCTGACATTTTTTAGCCAATTTCGACAAATGTACACGATTCTGAAACGACATTCAGTACCAGTTTAGCTATGAGATTCACATCGAAAAAACGCACTCAAATTGTAGCGCTTATTGTAAAAATGTGGGATAAATTCGGCGCCTTCAGACGAACATGAGTACTAGTCTGCAGTGACTCGCCAGCGTCCTATTCGACCTTGCCCACGGTGCTCCAATCAAGTTGCTGAAGCGGTAAGAGAGAGTGTTGCCGATAACCAAAGTGTGTTGCATAGCCGTCGATCTATGAAAAATGATGAAAAATCGAATTTTTTTCAAAAAACTTTTTATTGCGGATTTTGATAGACTGAAGTCTCCTCTTTCAGACGATGTAATTGAAATTTTGATTACCAGCATAAAAACATTGAAATTTTAATGTTTTTTCAAACTGTGTTCTGTTGAGTTGATGTACAAATAAAATTTTAAATCGATTTTTCTCTGAAACTTTTTTTTGCCAATTTTTTGAACTTCAAAAGAGTTCCGGTACCGCTGCACTCGACTGATTTTGATGATTTTTTTTTTCTAAATGCTCAGAATTTCCAAACGAAAAAAATGGCCAGACAGAATTTTGATTAAACAATTTCTTCAAAAGTTATTAACAATAATATGGAAAAAATGCCGAAATTTAGCTCCTTTTTCGAGGTCGCCGTAGAAAAACAAGTGTAACTTTGTCAAAACAAATAAAATCAAAAATCTGTCTGACCATTTTTTTCTGTAAACAATTCTGCGTGTTTTAAAAAAAAATTAAGAATCGGTGCAGACGGGGGGTACCGGAACTATTTTGAAAAGTAGGCATATTTCAAATGTTAATGTTAAAAATACAATTGTTATTAATTTTTTTTTAGTTTTTCATTGTGGTTTCATAATCTACACCTAAAAAGACACCTTCGTGCCGAAAATCATTTAATTTCATTCAAAATTACAAAAGTTAGCCATTTCATAGGACGTTAGAACGTTAGTGGAACAACTTTTCTTTATTCAAAGA
Organism: Thereva unica; assembly: GCA_949987705.1. NCBI lineage: Eukaryota > Metazoa > Arthropoda > Insecta > Diptera > Therevidae > Thereva > Thereva unica. Next base: position 147,320,720 of record OX465282.1, on the reverse strand, counting down.
TTGTTGCCATGTGCTACAATATGGAAATGTCGTTGCAAGAATGATCAATACCGAGCCGAAATTTTGATGACGAGTGAAGCTCACTTTACACTCTCTGACGGAGTCAATAAGCAAAACTGTCGTATTTGGGAAATAGGGAAATGCGACCTTGAAGGAAAACCACTGCACGACAAGGCAGTCGACTCTTGGCCGGAGTATGCTCAAAAACCGCCATTGGACCAGTTTTCTTCAAAGTTAGAATAACCCTCGGCGGCGCACATTTCGTTGGATATTGGTTACTTTGTTCGTCCGAAAACGCTTGAAAAAGGTCTAACGAACCTATTTTCAACAACACGGCGAAAATTTACATATTTGATTGGGAAGCCCAAGGACTGGTTTTCGACAGCGGGCCGCAGTATCATACAATTTGGAAACCACTGACCTACGCAGAAAATGGCAATACGAAAATCATCGTGTATCATAAAGCATTGCAATGAACATCAAATAAATCAAATAAAAAAGGAAACTGTGTTTATATTTACTTTTACCAAAAGTACATCGATTGAAATACAAATTGTTAGTTCTTTGAATAAGAAATACCATTCAGGTTAACGCCCTACCTAAAGTTTACTCATTGGTGACGACGAACAACAAACAAAAGAAATTTCGCCTCAAAATTTTCATTCGCCATAGCCATACATATGTATGTAAATAAGTATGTACTCCCGATGATCAAAATAGTTAAATATTTCAACAGTGAATATTTTGCAATAGACTTGAACGATGATAATTGAAATCGTAAGCCAAGTACATGTACGCAATGTTATTCTACCCTACCTATATCCATAAATGAGAATGATTGTGAAAAACTTCTATCTTCAAGTAAACCAAATATTTGCATCGAAATTCCCTCTTCAAATCAAAAGTAATTCTGATTCAAAATTCATATTCTCTCTTCTTCGATATTCTAGGAAAGTTTTCTTAATTCTTTCCAACTTTTTCTTCAACCACTTTCGAAACGAAACCTTGATGATGTCTGGATTTTCCGTTTAAAATAAAATTTTTATTTAGCTTAAAAATTCCAAGGAATTTTTAACATTCAATTTTAAGTTTCCAGACAGAAATAAAAATAAGAGTAGACCTCTTCATAAAAACAAATAAATTTTAGAAGAGAAGATTTAGCAAATTGTTTGTGACTGATAGAAAATAATTATAAAGTGATGAATCCAAGTTTGCCAACCCAAGTTGTGACGTTCCGTTTTGCAAATTCTGGGAAAGGAAAATTTTTAAGTGAGGCTTTAAGTTCATTGTTTAAATGAACTACTGTAGTTACCTAAGTTATGATGCTATATAAAATCTTATCAGGGGCGAAGGGAAGGGGGTTTTAGAGGTAATTCCGAACATAACGTTTGATAAAAAAAAATCTTGACTCAACATTAAAAAATATGCGTTTTTTTACTTTTATGAAGTTTTATCAAATAATTTCTCTATTTTTTCTCCGATAAACGGATCGGGCTCAAGCGGAAGATTATCTCCACAAAAACCGACTTTTTCAACTACAAAACTCGAATTTATTCTTAAAGGCATGAATTCGCCGGAGTGCGAAACAATAGCTGCGTTCCTTTTCTGCTAATTTTTACTATTTTTTACACTTGCGTACTAGCAACTACACTTGCTCTTATAAACGAGTAGATAACACTTGCAATTACACAATTGAAATCCGCTAGGGGGAAAGCGGCCATTTCGAGTCTATTGTGAATTATTTTCACTTACGCCATTACCCGCTAGATGGCTTTTATTTGTGTCGAGCTGATTTACTCATATAAAAACGTCCATAAATAAAACTTCGGTCGTATAATTATCAAAAATTATTATCTTTCGTTTTACTTTAGAAATTATCGCATTAATTTCTCCATTGTGTCACAAATTCTTCTTTTAAGAATTTTTTATTTGTAAAGTTTAAAGTAACGTCAAAAATTTCAAGTGGATTCAGAAAATTTTGCGTTCCTTTTCTGCTCTGCTCACAAGTACTAAATAGTAGAAAAGGAACGCAGCTAATATGGAGTGGTAAGCGGAATGATATGGCGACTGAACAAACTCTAATGAAGTTAGTAAAAACAAATTATGGTCTCTGCGGAAAGAGATTGAGCACTTTTCGAGGGCGGAACTTACAACGTCAGAACAACACGTCGACGGAAACGAAGCGAATAATGCAATCTCTAGCAATCATGGACCAGCTCTATTCAGATACAAGACGGGGCCTAAGGCTCCATTCGAGTAAATGCTCGAAGATTGAGTGCTCATGATTTTTTTTTTGTGAAGATACTTGTGACTACGATCACGAAGATCGGCTTGAATTTGGCCTTTCCCCTTCTTCGCCTCTCTTCCTCGCCTTGAGCTCGCTTTCGAGCAACTTCCCTCGCCGCCTGAGAGAAGTATTTCTCAGAGCTGGCCCTAAATCGAGCGAAAAGATAGAGGAAAAATTAGCATGGTGCGTGTCGTGCGCCTATTGTACGGGCCGGTCCAAGGTCCATGCGAAATTAGCATATACTTGAGAAAGTGCCGGCCAGACCGTTATATAGACCCACGGCAGGCACAGTGTGATTGTTGCACGGACTGTGCTGTATTTGGTCGAAAATTTATATTTATTTATTTATATGGACCCTGGACCGGCTCGTAAAATAGGCGCACTGTACATAAAATTTAAGGTATGATCTTGCACACAAGAGAATCCATCATTAGCAGGGTGGGCACCACAATCCATATCGATAGTATATCTATATCGATATTTTTTTCCAAGATCTCAAGATGGCTGAACGTTGTGCCCACGATTCGAACTAAAACGTTTACGTGATGAGATCGATTACGGGTATGCGGAATGAAACGCTTGGTAAGGGCCCCAGCAGGCCAGAAACCTGGATGTAAGAGAATCTCGGCAGTAAAATGCGGAGCAGAAAAAATGAAAGATGCAACTGGCTCGGAGGCCTTGCTAACTCTTTTGCAATGAACTTCCGGGATCTATAGATTTGAAATTTCAAATTTGTTTGTTCTGGTATTCGTGCTTTGCTTGGTTGACCAAGCGCCCTCCTCTACTTAATATCGACACATCTTTTGAGGGTGCTCACTGCTTCGATCCTATGAAGTTATTTCCATGACCAGGGAGCTCAGTTGTGGGAACAAGGTAAGTGTGTTGCTAAAAATATTCTGTTCTGTCAATACCGGGTTCAACATATGCCATTTTAACTCTCGAAGTATTAAACCGAAAATTGCAGAGATCATCGAGATATTTATAAATGTTAATGTTCATGCGATTTTAGTGTGTGAGAGTTGGCTAAACGAAGCCATCCCGTCGTCCCTTGTATCTATAAATGGTTTTCAAATTTTTCGTAACGATCGCCAAGGTCGCACTGGTGGTGGTGTGGCTATATTCCTTAGGGACTACCTAAAATGTAGGTTTATCGCTCGGTCTATGAACCCTGGTATTGAGTTTATTTGTGTGGAGGTCTCAAATGGTTCTGAAAAACTCTTACTTGTCAGTGTTTACTCTCCCCCAGGTCTATTTAAACTTGATAATTCCGCTGAACTGGAGGAGACCTTGGAGCATCTTTCTCACACGTATGCACATGTAGTTGTCGCTGGGGATTTCAATGTAAACTTATTAAAATCTTCCAGTCAAGAAAAATTCTTCAATCATACAATGAAGACCTTAGGCCTTGCTCAAATGAATAACTTGCCAACCTACTTTAATGCGTCGAACCCATCGCTACTCGTCCTCGTCGCTATTAATCCTGCTACAGTCTCCTGCAGGAAGATCAGCAATGTTTCCAAACCGGTTGCGTCTTTCATCTTGACCGCACCGCCCAATACCGCTGAAAAGCTTTTAGACCCCACGTTCTGGCCTCCTGGTGCCTTTTCAAAATGTTTTGTCCCCCGCACGCGCGAGCAGCGCACTCCTGATACTCTACAAGTTTCAAAAAACTTAAGACGCTTTCCCTCTATTACCAAAACGTGAGGGGAATCAGATCTAAAACCCAAGATGTGTTTCTGTCGACTTCGGCCAGTGATTTCGATATAATCGCTTTTACAGAAATATGGCTATACAGTGGGATTCTTAATGCCGAACTTTTCGACTCTTCCTTCCAAGTTTTTCGGAGGGATAGATATATTGACTCGGAGGCTCGTGGAGGTGGTGTACTACTTGCATGTAGTAACCTTCTCAACTGCTGCTTAATAACGCTTCCTGATTTTTTGGTTCGGTTTGTTTTCGGTTTTTCGGATTTTCGGTCGATTTCAATTGGTTGCTCTCACCTAATGAGTTGGATGTCGATGTAGCCAGATTTTACTCCGTCCTGTATGAAACTTTCGCATCCTGTGTACCTATCGAGCCGTTAAAATCGTCCAGATCATCCCCATCGTTCTTCCTCAAATCTTTCTCGTCCCCTATATTCCAACCAGATGAAGACAATTTTCGACATATCAATGCAATCCAAACGGCTCAAAACTTTTCCCTGTCTATAACCAGGGATGATATCTCGAAACATATAAATGAACTTCCACAAGATTTTTCGTCCGGCCCTGATGGAGTCCCTCCAGCTGTTCTAAAATCCTGTGCAGGGGCCCTACTGTCTCCTCTTCTTTGTTTATTTCAAAAATCCCTAAATAAAGGGCGCTTCCCAACCTTATGGAAGAACTCTTTTATAATACCTGTCCATAAGAAAGGCTGTAGAAACGAAATATCTAATTATAGGCCAATTGCGAAATTGTCGTCTATACCAAAACTCTTCGAATCTATTATTTATTCTGCTATCGCCCCTATCTGCAAGAGGCTTATCTCAACAAACCAACATGGTTTTCTTGCAGCCCGTTCCACTACTACTAATTTACTGGAGTTCTCTTCACACACAATTAGAGGCTTTGTCACTGGCTGCCAAACTGATTGTGTCTATACAGATTTTAGTAAGGCTTTCGACAAGCTCTCCCACTCTATTATAGTTCTTAAACTAAAGAAATTAGGCTTTCCGCATGCCCTTGTGGATTGGTTCCAGTCGTACTTAGCTGATAGAACCTACCAGGTTCTATTCCGCGGAGTCAAATCGAAGAATATCGAAGCGTCCTCTGGAGTCCCGCAAGGCAGTCATCTTGGCCCTCTTCTTTTTATTTTATCGATTGACGATATTGTTACACTGCTAAGGCACTGTAAAATCCTTATTTACGCTGATGACATCAAACTGTATCGCCACATAAGGAGTATAGAGGATTGCAAACTTCTGCAAGCAGATCTAAACACCTTCTATTCTTGGTGTTCCAACAACAACCTTGTGCTTAATATTAGTAAATGCGAGATCATGACTTTTTGTAGGAAACGTGGTGTTATAACTTATGACTATACTTTCCTTGACAACAAGGTCTCCCGTACTGAATCTGTAATCGATCTGGGGGTTAGGTTAGAAAGTAAGTTGGATTTCTCCACCCACATCAATTATATCTCCTCCAAGGGCAATTCAGTCCTGGGATTTATAAAAAGATGGTCCAAAGAGTTCAACAACCCCCTCGTCACTAAACACCTGTACGTATCCTTGGTTAGGCCTTTGCTTGACTACGCTTCCCAGGTATGGTCTCCTTACTACTCCTCCCATGTTAGTAGAATCGAATCGGTTCAAAGGAAGTTCGTCCGGTTTGCACTCAGCCACCTCCCGTGGGATGACCCACTCGCTCTTCCGCCTTATGAGAACAGACTTAAATTGCTCAACTTAAGCTCCCTCCATAAGCGCCGTGAGGTCGCTGACGTTATATTCGTTCATCGACTGATGAATGACAAGGTGGACTCTGGTTTCTTAAGAAACCGCGCGTCATTTAGAGTGAATAACTACAACCTGAGAGGTGAACCTCTCTTGCACATTAATTCCTCTAACACCAATTATGGCATGTTCGAACCCGTTAATCGCATGCTTATAAATACTAACAACAATAGGAGTGTGTTTAGCTTGCTAACCAGTGAAGTTGTCCTTAAAAGGACACTTCTCAATGTGGCGTGACTCTCTGCGTGCCTCACTCCCTTATTAGTTTTGCATGCTTCTCTGTTTAATGTTTTTGAACTTTTATGTTTTTAATATTTTATGTTTGCATGTCTCAGCTGAGCCACGGCAGTGGTAAAATTTCCCAGCCATGCTGGGAAGTGCGCCTTCTGCGTTAGAAGAGAAACTCTATATATGTATATATATATACATATATATATTTATATATATATATGTGTGTATGTGTATGTATATATAGATTTTCATGCTTAACTGAAAAGTGCGCCTTCTGTGCTAGAAGGGTTAACTCTTATGTCTTCCTTTGTTCCGAACCTAGCATGATTCTATTTCAAAATCAAATATCTCCTCCAAGTTATTTAGACCATGACATCCTATTTGCTAGTTACAATTTTCAGGTTGACGCAATTCCCAGGAAAACTATAGTATATCGTGATTTTAAAAACCTTAATTTTTAAAAATACTTCTTCCGTTATTACTACCTTTTATTGTCCATATTTTCAATGCTTGTCTTACTGTTTCGAAATTCCCTACTGCTTGGAAACATGCTCTGGTAATCCCTATTGCCAAGTGTCCCAATCCTAGTAGGCCCTCGGATTTTCGTCCAATTAGCATCTTACCATTTCTGGCTAAAGGTCTTGAAAAATTAATTGCAATGCAAATGATTGCTTACTGCGAGCACCGTATGCTTGTAAATCATATCAGTCTGGCTTTCGGAAACATCACAGCTGTGACACTGCTCTCCTAAAAATCACGACTGACATACGGAACTCTCTAGATGCAAACAAGTTATGTTGTCTACTCCTGCTAGACTTTTCCAAAGCTTTTGATAACGTCAATCACTCCGTCCTGTTACGCAAACTCAGTACACAATTTGGTTTTTCCTCTTCTGCCCTCACACTCATGTATAGTTTTTTAGCTGTTCGTTCACAACAGGTGAAGATTTCCCATTTAATTTCCTCCCCTGCCGTGCTTTTTGCTGGCGTTCCCCAAGGATCTATCTTGGGCCCTCTACTGTTTAGTATATATATATATAAATGATTTTCCACTAATAGTGAAGCATTCCTACGTACATATGTATGCTGATGATGTACAACTCTATGTTAGTTATACTAAAAATCAATTAGAGCGGTGTTTAAATAATCTCTCAGAAGATTTGCATAACATAACTCATTGGTCCTTCTTAAATTCACTAAAACTTAACCCATCTAAATCTCAATGCATTATCTTCGCCAATTCTAACGCGTCATCAACCGACCTCTTTCAAATTACCTTAAATGGCAAGGACGTAGCCAGGGGAGGGGTTTTGGGGGTTCAAACCCCCCCCCCCCCGAATGGAAAAAGACATCGCAGATAGCATGAAAAATTAAATAATAATAAATAGTTTTTCTTCAATTGTATACTAAATTTGAGATAGGCAGAACACCATTCAAATCGCATTTTTTCTTCTTAGAAATACGTTTGGCGACAGCTATGTATAGCGCGAACCAAACGAGATGGGGTTTCTCAAAAGGCTATTTTCCATGCGCAGTAGCATTCTTGGTACATTTCGAAGCGGAAATTTGAAAATACATAAGCGAATGTCTTATTCATATGTGCGCCAAGGACGTAGCCAGGATTTTGCTTCTGGAGGGGTTTTTGTAGGTTAGGTTGAAATGGCACGCTATTGGGCCCATTGTGATGCCATTAGCCATTCTAGTGTTGGAACAAAGTGCAGGCCATTTCAAGCCATTTGGAGCTTTTGATAAAGCGACAGAGTTCAGGGACCCCAGTATTTTGCAGCTCGCTCAATGCATCAAGGAAGGGTGAGCCAAGGAAGGTCCCTCTTTCCTTGCGAGGGCGGGACATGTACAGAGAAGATGGGAGACAATTTCTTCCTCTTCTTCATTACCACAACATCAGCATAAGTCGTTGTGGGGAAGTCTTAATCTTTCGGCGTGCCGGCCAAAGGGGCAGTGACCGATCAGAGCATTTACTACATGGGTTATCTCCTTTACGTTTAACAAAACTAGAAATTTTGAACGCTTTGCGTCCAAAGTTGGCCAGATTGCATGAAGAGTGCGGAACACCGTTGCTGTGGTCCATCTCAACCCATCTCGAGCTAAGCTGATTTTCCTCCAAGCTAGTTTGTAGGTAATTCCTATCCGGGATAAGTGGGGTGTCCTTTCCACTTCGGTTCCCTGTCTAGCAAGCTCATCTGCCCTACGGTTCCCCTAATCCTATTATGTCTAGGAATCCAACAAAGTTTTATATGAAACTAATGGCAATCTCACACAGAGACCCGCGGCAGTTCAGAACAGTCGTGGATGTTGTGACGGCAGAATGGGTTTTTGTAAGAATCATAATAATGATCTGTGTAAATGAGACCTCCCCTTCCCCCCTATACTTTTTTACTTCTTTTATACATAGTCATCTAGATATTTTTTCCTTTCTTCGGAAATGCAAATTACACACCAATAAACATTGCGCACAAATGGGACCCCTGTCTCCTGCGTCAACCGGGTCAAAAATCTTGGTATTGCCTTGAACAGAAATATGACGTGTTGTGACCACATTAGCTATATTTTGGGCATAGTATATTTTACTTTAAGGCGACTTCGTATTCATAGTAGTCTCTTGTCACAAGATGTTCGCATGAAGCTGGTTAAAACCATACGTTAGATTCATCCTGTAACCGTAAGTTAGAAGTAGCCTTTAACGACTGCATACGTTTCATTCATAGCCTTCGCAGGTTTGACCACATTTCGCCTTACCGGCACTCAATTTTTGGATGTTCCTTAGGTGACTACCGAGATTTTAGGGTTTTGTGCTACTACCACAACATCATCAATAACCGAAAACCCTCTTATCTAAACGAGTTTATCCAGCTCTCACAATCGCGAAGGAATAATAATGTGATCATCCCCCGTTTTCGGCATCTATCAGGACAACGCTCTTTCTTTGTTCACGCAGCTCAATTGTGGAACTCTATTCCTGTCGAGATACAACGAATCGAATCAGTGGGCATTTTCAAAAGGCGTCTTTTTGAATTCATTTCTGGCAGAACAAACTGAAGCACGTGTATCACTTATTCTTTTTCTTATTTCTTTTCATTGCTACATTATTTTAATTAATTTACATACTTGTTTTTATTTTTTTTTGTTTTATTTTTATTATTTTTCTATTTTTTAAGTTATAGATCTATTTTGATTGTAAAGTTTAATATTTAGTTTTCCACTTTTTCTATGTAAAAATTTAAGATTTTAATCTTGTGTACTTATGTTTTTGAAATAAATGTAAATGTAATTACGTATAACGCTGCTTAGCCTCGGTGTATTGAGTATCCTAAATGATATCCTTCACGGTCACCACCATAACTCCCTGAAATATGAAACTATACATCAAAAACTAAAGCTTTGTATGAGTTAAACTAAAGCTTAATGCCCCGGCTGAACTGACCTCAGTTTAATAATGTTCAGTTCGATGCACATAAGTGGCTTCACTGGCTAAAGTTCAGTTCATGTTTAGTTCGTGATTGAAATTGTTGTTGCTTTTTCACCAGAAGTCAGAAATGCAAAAGCCACTATTCCAGTTGATTACTCTCTTTTGAGCGAGCTTTTCCGTTCAACTTCAGTTTGAAACTAGTTGGGCGAACTGAGGTGTTTTATCCTTAGTTGAATATGTGGAAATTGTAGCTTACTGAACTGAGGTTAGAAGTTCGGTTCGGAAATTTGCTCGAACTTGCGAAGTCCAGCTGGTGAAACCAGGGTCTTTCTTTGAAGCTTTCAAAAAGCTTTCTAAATACATAAGGCTATCGTCCCATTTAATTTGAAATAAGGGGCATTATAAAAAACTGATAATGCATACATATCTTACTTCGGTATCGCTGGTTGTTTTTGAGCGGTGCTCATTAGGAAACTCCTTCGGCATGCCCCTCATTTGGTGCATGGGGTTCTCATGAGGAACCCAAGGGGAAATCCCTCTTTAGGAACGTCCCTGAGGAAATCCCGTTTTCAAATGCTAGTGTGGTGGGGTATAATAAGCTTAGGCTATACAGTATACGGGTGAGAAAACCAAGGCATTTTGAGGTTTGTTTGGCGATTTGGAATATGTGGTCATTCCATCGCTGATCCTCCGTTAAAGTTACCCCCAGGTTGTTAAGATATAAGGCAGCCGTCTTTTTTAATTGTTTTATTTAGCTTGACCTCGTATATTTAATTGTTTGATTGTTTGTTTTTTGGTTCAAATCCTGCGACAGCTTTTTCAACTACTTCTACTTAACCGATTCTTATGAAACTTTGCATACACATTGAGTTCATAGTATATGGAAACAACCTACTTTTCGAATAGTTTCGGTGTTAATAAAATAAGAATATAGATAAAGAGTGGGACTCAGTGAGTCATAAGCTGTGGCGGTCCTGGCCTCTCGCAACTGTTCTCTCCACCGGTCCCGATTCTGAGCCGATGTCATTCAGTTTGGCATCCCAAAGCTGTGAGCGTTCTAGTCCTAGTCTAAACCATTCCTCCAGCGGAGGCTGGATCTTCCTCGCTGTCGTACCTTGATGACCCATACTTTATGATGACCCGCCAAAAAGGAGAGTTTGGTTGGAAAGTTTTGATTCCTCCACCAATAATCCAATCCAATCCAATTTTGAATGAATTCGATAATTGTCTCTAATCCTTGTAAGTACTAGTCCACCCTTCGGCACTTGGAAAAGACCAATAAGCCTACGTACTAAATTTTTGAGATGTTACAGGACATACAGTAAAGCATACCCACTTCCAGAATCACTTCTATAATGTTGATTATTAGTACAGGAAAAATAGTAAAAATAGCGGAAATGATTGGGTACAGGCTGAAAATTGGCACGGAGCTTCCTTTTAGGGTTCATAATAAGGGGTTATAAAGTCTACCGATTTTCTACCCCGGGAACCTTTCTTTCTAGGGGGTTTTAGGGTCAAAATATCTGTTTTTTGCAAATGCATCTGAAACCGTAAGTCCTATCATCAAAAAATGTTCACAAAGTTTGTAGCTCATACGATTTTCTACAAAAAATGTTATTATACATTTTCCCGTACGTATTGCCATTCATGAGATATCACCGTTTTAAAGATTTAAAATATTCATATGAACTCATTCACGACTTGTATAGGTTTTCCGACGTTCAAGTTGGACTACTTTTCTAATTTTTTCAGGGGCCATTCCTGGATGTATTTGGAGGAAAAATGTGTTCTAGATAGGGGGCTAACCACTAAGATACAGGGTGTTCGCGAAAAAACAATGTCTTTTTTTGTCATTTATTTAGAGTTGAATAACTCCTAGACCAATTATCGTAAACCAATATACTTAGACTCATCTTTTAGGTCAAAGTGTATTCTTTTATTTGGTGTAAAGATCAGGAACTTGAGTTGCTCCGTTTAGAAGATATGTAGGTTCAAAGTATGAGCGAAATGTTTAAAAGCCTAATGATATTTTTTTGATTCAATTTAAAGTATATTTTCTGTTTTTTTTACCAAATGGTCCAAATTGGAACAATAATACAAAATTACATCTAAACTATGTCAGATAGTGAGTGTATTGATTTCTGCCAGATTTGTGATAAAATATGTTGCTTGAATTTTGAAGCTGTGAATGTAAAATTGAATAAAAAATATCATTAGGCATTTAAACATTTCGTTCATGCTTTGAACCTACATATCTTCTAAACGGAGCAACTCAAGTTCCTGATCTTTACACCAAATAAAAGAATACACTTTGACCTAAAAGATGAGTCTAAGTATATTGGTTTACGATAATTGGTCTAGGAGTTATTCAACTCTAAATAAATGACAAAAAAAGACATTGTTTTTTCGCGAACACCCTGTATCTTAGTGGTTAGCCCCCTATCTAGAACACATTTTTCCTCCAAATACATCCAGGAATGGCCCCTGAAAAAATTAGAAAAGTAGTCCAACTTGAACGTCGGAAAACCTATACAAGTCGTGAATGAGTTCATATGAATATTTTAAATCATTAAAACGGTGATATCTCATGAATGGCAATACGTACGGGAAAATGTATAATAACATTTTTTGTAGAAAATCGTATGAGCTACAAACTTTGTGAACATTTTTTGATGATAGGACTTACGGTTTCAGATGCATTTGCAAAAAACAGATATTTTGACCCTAAAATCCCCTAGAAAGAAAGGTTCCCGGGGTAGAAAATCGGTAGACTTTATAACCCCTTATTATGAACCCTAAAAGGAAGCTCTGTGCCAATTTTCAGCCTGTACCCGACCATTTCCGCTATTTCGCTTTTTTCGGCTTAATTTGACTGTACTATATTATAGAGTATCCTCGCCCCAGAACCAGCGCTTATGTAGTCACAGCACCGCTTTATGGAGGACTCCTCTAACCTAAGGTGGAATGGTACCAGATCGAGGTATGTCTCCAGCGTCTGGAAGTGCGGTTGGCCATGATGATGGAAATGTAGGCCATTCTTTTAATTTTCCTTAAATAAGTTGTGAAACCAAACTAAAGCCTCGTAAGTTAACAAGGGCCTAAAGATGGTGATGCATATCAAGTATTCCTGGTTTTCGTACCCACAAGTTCTTCAACAACCCCAAAAGGTTCTGCGTGATCTGCTCATTAGATGTGATGGTTCCAGTTGAGGTTGGCATCTAGCGTCGCTCCTTACTATGAAGCTAGGTTCTGCAGTTCCCGATAGTGTCCCGGATTCCAGATCTTAGTTGTCTGCCGTTAAAAAAACTTTTACCTTTGATTAAAATTACTTTTACCGATACTTGCCTTTCTAAATCAATTTTCTATGAAAACAACAATTTTTAACCGAAACAATTTAATGCAAGCTCTTGGCAAACACGTTTTTTATCCTACAGCAACGCACTGGATTCTGTGAGAATGTATCACCCGTGGTCGCATTTCATGTCTGCAAATGTTAATCTAAACACCGATATCAATTTGACTTTTATCGCTTTTCTATTATGTTCGACAATCTACCAGCAGCACACGGTCTATCGGGGGCATAAATCTCCTAATCATTGATAATTTCATCACGACAATTACTTGTCGGAGAACTGCGCAATATTAAATATCGTTCAGATTATCATAAAAATTCTGAGCCTGGCTTAAATCGTGTTAAGGACAAAGCGTCTTATACCCAGCATGTTGCCGCACTGCCATACAAATCACTCTAATTTGAGCAGTTTGATATCATTAAGTGATCGGCATCCAATTCTCCAGTCGGTATCGCAGGTAAGCGGCGCGGTCTATGCTGCACGTCGCTAGATACACAAAGATATGAATTATCTCTCAAATAATAGTGCAGGCTGCAGTGGAGTACAAAGTTGCTGGAATGGGGGTTCCGTGAGGCGCTGTCTCAATTAAGTTCGCACAATCTGGTATGGGCTGCCCGAGTTGGTTTAAGGCTGCACTGTGGCTGCTCTGATTGTTTCATTAATAATGTAGTAATGTCCTCCACTTACTTACCATTACATTTTGCATAAAACATTAACTCCAGCTATTTATGTTGAGCTCTGCACTCGAGTCTGAAAGTCGTGCTGCAGAGTTTTCTGCAAATGCAACGGAGGCAATTAGACACTGGTAAGGCAGCGTTCTGCATTCTTGAAAACTATGTCATGTTCAATGATTTATTTTTGCTGTTCTGGTGCAATCAAGAAGGTCGTTTCAGTAACGATTTTCTGTCAGATGCTGGAATAATGTATCGACACCTGTAGTCCATACAGATTCTAGGGCGAAGCACCACAGTAGCCATGAACGAAAGACAACGTGTGCTCGACATCATACCCAGCCAGCACTTTAGACTGTTCGAGTTCAGTACGCTTCACAAAGATGCTTCTTTACCTGTTCTACCTGATAAAAATGTTTGTTCGTTCAGTTTGTTTTTTTTTCAGCTCGATTTCGATTGGAAAACCTTCAAGTACCATAATCTCGTTTTTCTTTTGCAGGAGCAGCCCTCATCATGACCCCAGGGAGGAGTATGACTCGTCCGATTCAGTTGAAACTGCTTCCGATGAGATCCCAGTCTGGATACATGGGGAACAACGATGGATTTCCGGTGTCAACGACGAGACTACATGCGCTGATTTAGTGAATGTCCTGCTCGCCGACGAGGGCATCCCAGTTGGATGCTCCTCAAATAAGAGCTTTGTTATCACAGAACGTTGGAGGCGGGTGGAACAAATGCTTCATGATGACACTAAAATTCTACAAATCTGGTCTGCTTGGGGACATGCCAAGTCGGAGGTAAGCAATTGTTTTGAAATCACATCTTACTGAACAAATAGCGGGAATTAGAATTTGCCGTTGGATACCGTTCAGGATATGGGGCTTTTGAGGTACACTTGAATACACTTTCATTATATCTTGTGAGAGCATGAATCGAATCCTTCCTGAATAAAACGTCAGGAGAAAGGATGTGGCTGGAAAAACACAAAGTTTTTTCTCGATAGATGCATTTTGATCGAAGGAGTCTCGACATTAATAGGTTCGGTGTCTATAACCCTTTTTGTGCTTGGACTTATGATGGTTTAGCTATAAGGAAGTTGTGGGAGATAATAAGACAGCAGTAATATTAAAAATTGCTTAAGATTTTTAGTATAATAGTTTATTTAGATCATTTCATAGCATTATTCGTGGGATATATGAGCCGTTGAGAGTCATAGTGGCGTAAGTCATGTTTTATTAATTCGGAGTAAAATGAAACTCCGCGTTGTTCTTCAAAAAAAAAAATCCCGTCTAGAGATACGAATATGTAATTCTTTTATGCCACTTTATAAACTATCAAAATTTTAGAATATAAGCTTTAGTTTGTTTTTTCAGTCAAAACAACCCTTTTACAAGCTTTATACATAATATTAACTTCGTTTTCTGTGTGGGACAAAATTTGGCGACCGATTTTTCGGCCACCACTTTCATCCTCAGCAATATGACGGTTTTGTTCGTAATGATAACAACACGCTGCCGTCTGGGGTTCTAACGGTAACTTATAGCTACTTTTAATATGGGGCTGAACAGGGTGATGCGTAAATAGTATAATTTAGTTTTAACTCAATTTTTGAAAATTTTTGACTTACGCCACTATGATTCTCAACGGTTCATATGTACCTTCCATGAGTCTAATTCTATCATCTAGCAGGCGGTATACCTCCTTGTCCACTTAGTAGTCTGGTTCCGCCGGCATCACAGCCTTTTTCGGCTGGTTAGCAAATTCGTTTTCTTCAGCAAGCATAACCTTCCGACGATGCTGTCTTGTGCCAACGTTTCGCGCCCAGCCAGTTACTATTGAGGATCCTTTTATCAAAAAAGTTAGTTGGAAAATCATTTTTGTTAACGATTTTGGAAATCTTTTAATAAGCCCATAATCGGTTAATCGTTTTTTCCTTTCGGGTGAATATTTTTGACCGGTTATTCATCTGTCATTCTCCCATGGAGGATCACCAGTTATGCAAGCTATGCTCTTCGGAAATTTTCCGAGATGGAATTTCTTGCGATGGTGTCTGCGGTAGCGGTTTTCCCTCCATCTGCCTCATTTCTCGAGTAAGTTGCATTTCGTCGGCCCCTAGAGGGTCTACTTGTGGCGAATGCTTTGTCATTAGACCCTGCCACATCCTGAGATATCCGATGTTTTTCTTGATGGTCAGGAAAAAGTTATTTTTTGTCGTCTTCACTCCTTTTATGACAACATCTCACATTTTCAGATGCTAGCCGATGACGTCCAGGCCATCAACGTCTTGCTTGACTCTTTGTCGAACACCCTGGGTTCTGTTGCGGCCAGCTCGTGTTCTTGGTGGACTAATTTCAAAACGAGATTCCACAATTTTCAAAGGCTTAAGACTCGTTTGATGACATTCACTCGGAGGTCCTAAATCCTGTCGCCATCTCTTCCTGCACTTATAACCCTCGGCTTCTTTTCATCCTATACTGACATTAAAAGAAGTACGAAGCGTGTTTGGACAGATATTGAATCGCTGTCTACAGCAGTGGTTCAGAATCACAACGCACTCTACTCTCTGTCTTCGAAATTTGAAAGCTTCTGCGACGGGAAAACTCCTCCTGTGCGACCGACGGTAGTATCTGATGGTGGCCTGCAGGTAGGGCAGCAACTTTTTTCCTCATCCGGCTCTACTATAGCTTCTCCTTCGGAAAGTGTTATTCTCCAACAGGCTGCCAGGAATCAAATCGCGTCAGGTTTTAAGGCGCGTCGCAAAAGTCGTAGGAATGGTCGAAGTCGCCAAGCCACCAATAGTGATGGTGTTACCTTATAATTATTTGTCCCACGTTCGAATGACAGAGGCAACCTTTACGCCGGTCTTGATATCACCCTCTTCTCCTCCAATAGTAGGTGTTCCCGCGGTCACTGAAGCTAGCTCTTTCAGGCGAATTTTTAGATTTTCGTGCCTGTGGTGGGAACGTACAGGCTTGTCGCAGGAGCGTGCATGCTTCCAGCGAGCAAATTTTTAGATTTTCGTCCCTGTGGCAGAGGCATGCATATTTGTAGGGCATGCGCACTTGTTTGCTATGCGTGCTAGGCGTGTTTATTTTTACTCGGGAGTGAATTTAGAGAGATGTCTATTCAGCGGTTGTTGTTGGATTCATCTTTTCGTAATGTTTTGAATAAGATCTAGTATCCAAGATATACCCCAGCGAATTATTGCACTCACTCCTGCAACTATATGGAGAAACAAGCCAGAGAGGCAAAATAAAATTATTTCCAGTTGTTCAAAACTGTAGTTAGGATCAGACATCGTGCATTTGGAAACTCTTTCTCTGGCTTGGAAGAAGTTTTGAAGCTTAAAATAAATTCGATACATGAATATGCCTGATCTGAAGCAACTTCTGGGATGTTTCCTTATAGTTACATTAACTTTTTTTTTCACGAGTGCGATTGTAAAACGCTGCCCCTCGGCGGGTATTGTGTCCTCTTCACCTTCCAATCATTGCACCTGGCTGTGAATAGTGATTTCCTTCTATGACAATGGCAAGGTTCGATCTCATGTCACTAAGGTTGATAAGGAAATACGGGTGCCATTTCGTTGGAAAGTGTACCCATGGAGTTTTTTTTCACAAGCCTCTGTACCGAATACCGTATTTTTTTTTATGTGATAGACTAGAGGCTTAGGGAAAGCCCCTTTGTACTGTTCGACAATCTATTTTTTTTTCGTATAGAATGTCGAACAGCAGCTCTAGCCGGAAGATAGAGAGTAGAAAGGAGAGAGAGAAGTAGGAAGGAGCTGTCACAACCTAGCCGCGATATTTTATTCCACTTACTTCCAACCATTTCGCGACTCTGGCATCGGGGCATTTGAGAAACAACTCGCTGGAGTGTTATGCCTCCTGAAACGAGTTGAATCTCATCAGCCAACCGATGACATGCGCTTGGTGGAGCGGGGAAGGACTAGCGAAGGCTATGACAGGAGGAATCAGGAATGTAAACAGGGGAGAAGAAAGAAGGGAAGTTATGTGGGTGGGAAAGTGGAAAAGGCGAAGGACCGTGGGGCTGGCCGGGATTCGAACCCGGGACCTCTGGGATAGTAGTCAGGCGCCTTACCTCTAGACCACCGAGGCCTTAATATAATTATTTAAGTCGATAACACACGCACTAGATAGACAGAGTTTTAACTTTTATGAAATGAGTTGAGGCGAGAATCTCGGATTAGGGAGCGTCAAATCC
This sequence comes from Thereva unica, assembly GCA_949987705.1. Taxonomy (NCBI): domain Eukaryota; kingdom Metazoa; phylum Arthropoda; class Insecta; order Diptera; family Therevidae; genus Thereva; species Thereva unica. The sequence continues at coordinate 147,303,038 of OX465282.1, read as the reverse complement.
TCGTGGGATCCGCTAATTTCAAGAAGAATAGGGGAAAAGTTATACTTACATATATAATGATGGCCAATACCCTGAACCATCTACCAGACTTAATTTTGTATAAAAAGACGAGTTTTTAGTAATTGACCCAATAACAGTTTTCAACTTTTCTCAATACTGTCTTCATTTAACAAACGAGGGTGTAGGTAATGTAGAACATCTGTATTCGTTTCTTAAATATTTTCGAGTCCATTTGCAAAACTCTTAGAAGTAAAATTTTTCTACTTCTTGTTTAAAATGTTATGGTGCATTGTTTTCTGTGTTCTCTTTCTTAATTCGCAAAATTTAATTTTAATTACCATTTATGATTTCTCTAACATTTTTTACATACTGTGTATAGAGCATTAAGCGCGTTCATACTGACTAGCAGTTAACGTGTTTTTATTCTTGTTCATTACGCTAAAACTTAATCTTCCAAACTTCAGCTGCAAACCCAGACGTAAACGAGGTATTTTGATCTCCTTAGATTTCAAGTTCCCCTAATTCCATCTGGTAATGGTAGAATTTGTTTGCATGATCATAATCCTTATCAGGAACGGCGAATTTCTATTATACTGTAGTTCATTAATTTGTTTATGTATTTGTTTACCCTATATATTTTCACAATAATCCATTAAAGATAATGCATTCAGTTACCTTTAATGAAGCCATTTATATATCGTTTTGCCTCACATTCAAAGCCAGTCGTAGAATTTGTGGGTGGAGTGCGTCTTAAGGTGTATGATAACTGATAACTGGCATGGAGCATATAGCAGGGAGTCCTTCAGAATTACACAAAAGCATGTTAACAAGTTTTAAGCTCTCGAATTTATCAAAAGAACTGAAAACAGATTAAAATTTAAATTCAATTTCAGCGCGAATATTTCAAGTAAGAAGCAATCACAAAAGGATAATCCTTTGCACACTACAGAAAAGAAGCTGCCAAGAAGCACTGCATTTTGCGCACTGCATTCAGTGCACATGAACTTCTCTCTGCCAGAGAACTTGGTTGCATTTTAATACACGCGATGGTTATCTACCCCAAGGTGGATTGTGGGGGAGATGATGAACGACTGAATAGTAATTGCGTCGACCCCCCGGGGTGGATTTGGTCTTATAAAAGCACTTCAAACTGGCTCCATTTGTATGCACACTTAGAGGTGTGTGACTAGATACAATAAGGCAAGATTCTAGTTTTTAAGGTATACTATGAAGACATGACCTCTGTCTAACGTCTTGACTGGCCATTGTATAGTGTGATTGCGGAATAGTTTCTGGGTATTATATCTGCTGGAGACAACTACCTGAAATGAAGCGCGTGGTTGGTTACTAGCTTGTACTTTGCGGATTAGTTCCGTTTGCATAATAATTGCTCTACACGGAAATTTTTGCAATTTAGTATAGATTGATTTTATTGGTTGAACAATGTATGAAATTTATGATAGCTATAATGCTCATGGCAAAAACTCGAGTTATTCCACAGTTCCGTGCGATCATTGTGTAGAAAATTATGACTTTTCCTTTCAGTGTAGATGAGTTTTCTGCGATAAGAGGTGAGCTGTATGTATTTTAGTGAAAGCAGAAAAATTGAGATCCCTTTACAACTTTACTTCTTAAGTGCTTCTATCTCAACAAGTTAGATAAGAGCTCTTAAATAAACTTAAAAATTATACAGAGGTAAAAAATTATTTATAAAGAAAGGTAGCACTCCAGTCCCACCCGGGAAGAAAATTAATTTGTTAAGTAGAGGTAATTAGTACAGCGCCCAAAGGTTTCTTCTGCAAAAAAAAATTGGAGGACCATGAACATGCATGCATGCAAGTATTCAAATTTTAGATCAGATTTCTAATGACGGAACTTGACCTAAAAGAGTTTTCCACGCTTTTCCGGCTGAATCTCGAAAAATATGAGGAATTCGAAGAAAATTCAAGACTCAACAAGTTTTCAGATTGTCATTAGGATTTCTCGGGATCTACTGAATGGATTTCAAATATTCAAAATAGATTATCAAGCGAAAACCTTCATCTTTCGATCTTTTATCATCAAGTAGTGTAATCCATCTTTCAATGAGAAAGACTAGTCATGCTCAAGAGGTTGGGCTTTGCAGCATGTTGCCTTTTAAATCAGAATTAGCAGCAGCAGACTTGACAGTTGCCTATATAGTTGCAGGACTTTGAAATGTGAAAAAGTGCTGCAATCTGACCAAAGCAGCAAAACTATGATTAGAGATGAAAAAGTAGTAGCAGCACTCGCCGCTGATCAAAATGCGCCCATCAGAGGTATGAAAGTCTATGCAATTGACCATACCAACTCAAATGTCGTTTTACCAAGCAGTCCGACAACTAAGTATTAACCATGTTCAATGCTGCTTGACCTTCACAATCGAACGAGAACCGGTCTACTGAGTATTAGGCCAGTCATTAGAGCGAAAAAAACGACAGATTTTGTTATAAAATTGTACAGCAAACTGCTTGCACTACTACTTCAGGGGTATCTCATAGATGACTAAAACCAAAAAACCAGCCAAAATTTACTCATGTGGAATTGTTTAAACAATAATTAGCAACAAAAATGGGTACTTTTCCGTTTTTGGCGTATACAATAAAAAGTACTGGATGAATCACGTTACTCCCAACAGGATATTTGTAGAGAATTGAAAACCCTACAAAATGGGGTTTACTAGACCTCGATAGGATAATTTTTCGCCGAGAAAAGCTAGAAAACCCCCCTTAAAAAGGCTATTTTTTTCAAAAACTCATACCTCTGTTACTTTGCAATATTAGGGTATGATTTTTTGGGACATAATACCCTGGTACATATACTTTAAACTGCCAAAAGATGAAATTTGTCGCATGTATAGTTTCTGCATAATTGCAGTATAAACAAAATAGACCCTAATCTTGCACATTGCGCCAATATTAGCAGAGTGGCCCGATTGAAATTTCCAAACCGGTTTCTGAAAGTATAGACTAGGGGCTACAATTTGTCTATCTCACATTTTAATATAAGTTTGGAGAACAATGCTAAAAATGCTTTTGAAAATGGTACATAGGGCGAACATTCTAATTCGAGAAGTTTCGAGGTAGCGGTGGCGGAGTATAAAGCAACGAAGGAGGCGTCAGGCCGGCCGCATACCAAAGCTTCATATGCAGCTTTTCGTCACTATTGCTTGAAGATAAATGTAGCAAAGCAGCATGTGACGATTTGTTCCATATAAAAAAAAAATTAATGGTCTTGGATGTGAAGTATCACGTCCGTATTTTAACGTGACGTCTATTAATTTGAACGTGACAACGTCTGTTATGGGTCGCGCCAAAAGAGTTGATACCGAGGAAGTCGCGTTTTCCATGCGCAGTAGAATCCCCGCATGCCGTTCCCGTCCCTTAGCCTAGTCGCAACAAATTTCGAAGGGGAAATTTGAAAATACATAAGCGCATTTCGAAGCAAATTTTTTTTTGTGTGCGGGACATTGTGCGGGACATTTTTACACGCGCGTCCTATCTTAAACCGATTTAATAGACGTTGTCACGTCAAAAGTGTAATATGTAGCTAATAAGCATGTGAAGCTTCGTGAATTTTTGCAAGTAAATTGACTATCTACATATATTTAATTGAACAGATACTTATTAAGGGAAAGTGTTATTTAACAAAATACACTATCGTATTTTTTTATAGTGGTAACAGGTACATTACATTTTTTTTATTATATATTGCGAACATACGTTATTTGGAATCAATGCTTAATTTGATTGAAAATAAATAATTATTAATAATATTATGAACATTTTACAGTTTATTCAATGGAAAAAAATAAAAGGCATCAACTAAGAAATATGCGCAATAAAATAACCAGTTTAAGCATCATGCTTTTTTGTGCAACAGTCTCTTCTTCGCTTAGCTACCTTACATCTATACTTTTATTTTCATTCTCGCGATCATCATTCTATTTGTAGCTTAATTAAATTATTTTATAAATGATTTTCATCTTCTTCTATGCAAATATCTTCTATAGATATGTTAGAGCACATTATTTCGGTACAGTTTGCGCACAAATTTGAGCATTGTAAACCATGCCCCCTGCACGTACAAGAAGTATACTCACACCCACAACATATATATATGTATATAGGCCCGATACGTTTCGAATTAGAATGTTCGCCGTATGTACCATTTTCAAAAGCATTTTTAGCATTGTTCTCCAAACTTATATTAAAATGTGAGATAGACAAATTGTAGCCCCTAGCCTATACTTTCAGAAACCGGTTTGGAAATTTCAATCGGGCCACTCTGCTAATATTGGCGCAATGTGCAAGATTAGGGTCTATTTTGTTTATACTGCAATTATGCAGAAACTATACATGCGACAAATTTCATCTTTTGGCAGTTTAAAGTATATGTACCAGGGTATTATGTCCCAAAAAATCATACCCTAATATTGCAAAGTAACAGAGGTATGAGTTTTTGAAAAAAATAGCCTTTTTAAGGGGTTTTCTAGCTTTTCTCGGCGAAAAATTATCCGATCGAGGTCTAGTAAACCCCATTTTGTAGGGTTTTCAATTCTCTACAAATATCCTGTTGGGAGTAACGTGATTCATCCAGTACTTTTTATTGTATACGCCAAAAACGGAAAAAGTACCCATTTTTGTTGCTAATTATTGTTTAAACAATTCCACATGAGTAAATTTTGGCTGGTTTTTTGGTTTTAGTCATCTATGAGATACCCCTGAAGTAGTAGTGCAAGCAGTTTGCTGTACAATTTTATAACACGAAAAAATCTCTAATGATTGGTCTATATGCTAATGGCCCAAGAAGATTGCCCGTATTCTTCGTCCTATACAATTGCCTCAATTTTTCTTCCTTTAGTCTCACAAAGTATGAGTGTACCGCGCTTCGTTTGGACTCGATATTTTTGACCGATTTGTCGCATATTAGAGATCGTTTTGTGATATGCGCAATGAATGCGTATATAAGCGCAACTCTCAAAGAAAATTTTGGCATCGGTCCGGTATAAAAATATGATAGTCTGTATGAGCTATTCGACATAGTAAAAACGCGATTTTTGTAAAAACACTCTTATTTTACTTGCTTTCACTGTGGTTCGTTAAAAAGCATCTTCTTTTCACGGAGATATAGGCATTTCCACGGAGATATAGGCATTTGCAATAACTAATTAGTTTTGCAATATTTTGAGACCGGACCAGGCAGGCCATCACGATCCGTAGTACAGAGCTTTGAACTTTGTCGTCATTTGTTTTAAATATCCTTTGAGTTTTGTGTGTCATTGTTACTGTTGCATTAGCTAGCTCGCCCGCTTCGAACCCCGTCGGCGGAGCCTTTAAGGTGAAACCACAATGTATAGATTTTTTCAAACTCCGTGACACAAAAAATTTGAACAGTTCTGCGCACCTCATTGCCAAATTTTATAAATATTGTTCCATCATTTCCCCGCATTTTAGTTAAAACGGCAACAAACGCAGAAAAAACTCAACAAAATAATTTGGGAAGGGATGCGCGCATGCCGAATGAATAAAGTTAATTAATCTTTATATGTGTTGAGCAGAGCTTTTAAATACATGTAAAACTCCTGCTCAACCAAGTCAGTTTATCCATCGTAATAAGCATAATTTTACTATAATTATGCTAAATATTTCTCATCCCTAAATTTAAAATAAATTAAAAGAATTGCTGGAAAAATTTATTTTAAAGATATGAGCATTTTCATTCATAAATTGAGAATTCTCCGCAGCCGCAAGCAACACAACCTCTCCAAGCAGTTGAAGTCCCAGAAAGATACACCTCCCTTTGGCAATACGCAGTCGCGACTGGATTACATGGCAGCAAGTGATTTGATAGGAGGAGTTAAATGAAGCTTTTCTCCGAGCTTTTAAACATATTTAAGAGCTTAGCTGGGGAACATGCGCGGGATGTCACGACGTTTGAAAACAACTATACGTTTGTTAGCTTGAACTTGATGAGCTTTGAGGAGCTTTTAAGATTTTGTGTGTGTGTGTGCTTTACCGGCCTCAGTTCAATAAAGTACAGTTCAATGTTCAATCTGCATAAGCGGCTTCACTGGCTGGCATATTCAGTTCGTGCCTGAAATTGTTGTGCCTGCTTTTTCGCCAGACTTTAGAAATAGAGTTGATCCGAACATTTGTCCCTTACACGATGGTAAATTGTACTGAGGCCTCAATCCTCTGCATTCCCAATTTCCAGATGAGAAAGTGTGTGGACAGTATGACACGCCACGCTTTCCCAGAGAAATCATGTGCATAAAACCGACAGCTTTCCTTTGGCTTCAGTCACACACTAGAAATTGAGCACACGCGCAATCCTGTCGGTTGGAGTGGCTTCAACTTTCTTATTATAATTAAACTTTTTTTCATTTTTAATCAATTTAGGGGCGGTTTTAACCCTTTCGGATTTTCCCTTATTATAATATTTGCCTTAAATTGGTGTAAATCAACAACGATCAAGCAACATCTGCAAAAAGAATTCGGAATGGCACTTGGAACGTTCATAATTTACAAATTTCACGCCCCACGCTGCGATTGGCAAAGCAACAACAATTCCTATTGACTTTTTCATCTCCTTAGAAAGCTCAAAATCTTGCGCGCTTTCCCGCAGAAAAGAACAGAGTGTGGGCAAAAAGGTTTTTATAGTACTACGCGCAATCGCGCGGGAAACTCCTTAGGAGTGGTTCATGCTCTTTCCTATCAGTGTATGGCCTACTATTGTAAACATGAATTGGAGACGCGTTTCTTATTTCTTTTGCCGTAGTAAAATATCCAAATGATGAGGTTAGATTGTAAATAGGAACTGGAGAGACATTTCTTACATTTTTTGAGGGAGTGAAATTTTGTACTGGAGAGACAATTTTGACTTCTTTTGCGTCACCAAAATTTCTAACATGAAATTAGGTGATGTGAGATTGCAAATTATACATAATATACATTTGGGAGGCATAGATTTCTTATTTTGTGTAACAGGTGTTTTTTTGCATTTGCTTGTTTTTGGCATTACAATAGCACCTTGCCTCATTTGAAGTATGACATTACACTGACTCAAAAGAGAAAAGACCCACCTTTTACAAACTCATTTTAAAATCCTGTGCCACCCAATCAACACTAGTTAGAAATGCAAAAGCTCACTGGAATGATATTCCATTATTCCAGTTGATTTCTCTCTTTTGAGCGAGCTTTTACGTTCAATGTCAATTTCATATTCTGTTGGGCAAACTCAGACTTGATTTGTCCTGTGTTCAATATCTAAAAATGTATGGGAACTGAGGCAAAAATTGAAATACAGTACACTGATTTGCTCGTAGTTACGCAGTTTGGCCGGTGAAGCCGGGGTAGTAGCCGCTTTGGCATTCGGTTTTGCCTGATAGCAAAGCATTGATTTTTGATATGTCAATGCAAAGCACAAAGCGTACATTTGGGTTCATCTTTAGGCATCGGCTTTACAGGCGGTCATACAGGCGATTTCCTTGTAAAAAAAAGCGCAATATTATCGTAGTTACTTCTTTTCATTTCCCACACGCCGAAAGCATTTCGAATTAACGTAGTTTTTCTATTTTCAATTACATTTTAATGAGGTTTACGATATTTAAGTATAATACATATTTCTGTGAGAGAATTTATTGAGCCAAGTCAGGCATTAGCTTTTATTTTCTGGAAAGGATTCAAATCTATAAATGTAAATCCCAATCTCAATGAAAGTCATGCCTGCTTTGATACACCGAACTAGTTCCACTCGAACACTTACAAATAAATTGGTTCCCACGAAAGACAACCCATGCGACATGAGATTTCCGTTTTCTTGGAATAAATAAACCCACTTTTCGAAATATCGCATACATAAAACACTTCCATTTTTTTCGCAGTAAAAAATGAAACTCGAATGTTCCATTGCGAAGTCATTGAAATCCATTTCAAAGCCTTTAAACTCCATTCTATTATCTTAATTTACCTGTCTGCAGCAGGTGGTTCATATTACAACCAAGAAGTAAAAATCGTGACTTCCTTGTAGTCGGGGCCTGAAAAATACTAAATAAAACCTGGCATACCCTTTTAGCTGGCTGACAGCACGAAAATTGTTTTTAATACTTCCGGTATCTCAATATCGAAAATTAACTTTTTCAGGTGAAATTAACTCTACGTCAGATGGAGCCGTCCTTCAATCACTGGACAAGTTCGTCCTACGACAAGGACAGCGGCATGGGGAGCCCGAATGGCAGCTCCAACAGTGCAATAATTCGTCGACGGCGACATCGAGCCTCCAAATCCACCACAGCCTGGGTGACCCAGGCCCAAACCATCCACCCGAAGTCCCAAAAGGCAACCATAGAAAAGCTGATGAAGCTGATTCTGGAGCAAGGTGAAACCATTCAGCAGCAGCTGGCCAAACTGAGGTAAGTAAGACGCACTGTGGTCTGCCATATGGACACGATTTTTCTGAGTTTGAATTTTATCTTGGGTACAGAGATCGGGAACTGCAGATTGCGAAGATCGAGGAGGAGCGCCACAAGATCAGAGAAAAGGAGCATGGGAAAAATTATCTGCTGGAGACCTACCTGAACGGCCTGCACGAGGCGGAGGAGAAGGACGTTGTCGCAGGTAAGTGAGCCCACGTCTTCTTAACGTTTCTATTAGTACATGTGATACGGTCGCGGCTGCTAGGCTGATTAATTTTCGGACAACTCATTCAACGCTTAGCAACGTGACTGAGGTAATTTGCCTGTGTGTAGAGAGTAGAGGGCTCCACTTGGATAAAATCGCACCTGGTACGATACCTGTCGCTGCTGTTGTTGTTGTTGCTGTTGTTTCTTTTGCTCTCGTTCTTCTTTTAGCAAAGGATTGTCACGCATCGAGCCACACGACGGCGTTTCAGTTCAGATTTATTGCGCCATAGCTCAGAAAATCTGCGAGCCGTGAGAAAACATCGCGAAAGCGGCCTATGGTCGAGTGGTGCAATACCTGAAGATGGCCTTTCCAAACGGAGAAGTTTCTCAAAATTTCAGACTTTTTGCTTGAGTGCACTTCTAAATTACCGCATATTTCCATAAATTACAATGGAATTAACATTGTAGGGAGCAAGGGAAGGAGCAGGTAATTGGTACTGTCTTGTTGTTTGGAAAGTGTATTTCGGAAAAGGGGAGTAATTCTGAGTTCGTGTTGCTGGAGATGCATTTAAAGGTGAAGTTAAAGACTGAAATAATATTGAAATGCGAAGCCGAAATTCATTGGAAGAAATTTGAATTTTGTGTGTACATATAATGTACTAGTACACGTTCAAAATTTCTTGTGAATGAGGAAAATTTTAAATTCAGCTGCGAGTAGTCGGTGTGGAAAATATGATGACAATTATGAGAATTTCAGGAGGAAAAAATATGGATATGATAACGTCATTAATATATCACGGAATTTTTTATGAGTTTATGGATTGCAATGAACAAAAAGTATGATCGTGAAGGTCGATTAAAAAATACTTTTTAACTTTTAATTATTTTAAAAGCATCTTTTTAATATGGGGTGCCAATAAGTAATTATTTTTATAAAAATCCACTTGCCATTAATTCGGCTTCACATTTTTTCGATATTGTAAACTTTATAATATATATCCAATATCGGTAATGGGATTTCATATATAAATTTCGTTTTATTGTTTCATATTTGAAAAACCTTCCATTTCACTAATGATGAAAAATAATTTTATTTCAATATTTCATAACTTCACACATAGTGCATGTTCTCGACACACTTATATATCAGCCACGTTCGATAATTTCTTATCTCACGCGATTAACATTAACGTGTGGCGTGTTTCACTCTCATAGAGGATTTAAATTAACCACAACAATTGGGGAACATTTGTTATACAAAAGTTGGTCAATGTGCTGGAAAGAGGTTTATCATTAATGTAATAAGGTGTTTTAACACATAAAATTTGACCAGCGGTGGTGAAAATCCAAATTCGATTTATTACTGTTTTTTGAGTTTGATCGAGGATTTGCAGGATTTACAAATGGTTGTTGTGGCAGAAAATAACTGATGAATATTTTCTTAAAAGTAGGACTCAAGTATCCCTGAGCATATTTATAACTATGGTCAGAGCCGGCGCTTGGGGTTTTGCGCCCGGTGCACTGCCATATTGCACCCCATAAGCTGTTCTTTTTTGAACGCAGTGAAGAACAAAGACACAAACAGTCGCTGAATGGGAGAAATAATTTTCAAATTTTGCTAGGGGGAAAAAAGAAATGGCATGGTAGGAGGGAGAATTAATATTTGGAGGAACTTGGGAAACTTTTCCCGAATTTCTCGAATCTAAAATATCTGGAAACTTCCTACACGAGCAGAAGTGAAATTTCCCCTTGAAAGGGGCAGAAACTGGGTAAATTTGTGCAATTTTTTGCACCCGTGAAAATTCTTTTAAATTTTTTTACAAAGTTTTAAATTTGTTTAAAATCTTAATTTCTGAAATTGCGCCTCCGACTATTTGCGCCTGATGCAAGTGCACTATTCGCACCTATGAAAGCTGACTATGGTGAATGCACCTTAACCCATGAAAGGCTGTACTAGCGTTAAATCCCATGATGGGATCAAATTGCCGCTTTCCAAGGTTTGGTGCTAATACCACATTTTTTTATGTGATAGGCTAAGATCAAGTCCTGCTCTTTGTACTATCAGATAGATGAAGGGGAGCCAGGGGTTGTTGGAGGAGATAGCGAGGAACACTGCGTTTGAATTCTTGGTTGTTGTATGAGTTCAGGAATGCTGACTGCGGAAGGTTATTCCACAGTCGAGTTGCTCTGCTATGGGTCGTAACTATGAACCAGCTGTTGCGACGCATGCAGGCAGAGGGACATGACGTCCTGGCGTACGCAGATGATGTTGTTATCATCAAAAAAGGAAAATTTCCTCAAGTCCTCTGTGATCTCATGGAGGCAGCGCTAGAAACCCTCTCAAGGTGGACTGCTACCCGCGGACTCAGCGTTAACCCAGTAAAAACGGAGCTGGTCCTCTTCACAAGGAGGTACAAGACCTCTCCGTTAACACCCCCCCGGCTTAACAAAGTTAGGCTCAAAATTAACAACAGTGCCAAATATCTGGGAGTAATCCTGGACAAGAAACTCCTCTGGCATGAAAACACAGAAGAGCGCATTAAGAAAGCAAACATCGCGCTTTTCGCCTGCAAAAAATCCATTGGTAAGAAATGGGGCTTCTCCCCTTACATTGTGCGATGGATCTACACAGCGATCGTCCGCCCAATTCTCCTTTACGGGGCTTTAGTGTGGTGGCCAACTCTGAGTAAATCCATCGTGTTAAACAAATTACAGAGAGTACAAAGATGTGCGGAGTTATGCATAACAGGAGCACTTCGCTCCACTCCTACAGAGGCCTTAAATGTTATGTTATACCTCCCTCCTTTAAATCTCGTGGCAAGGGAAAGCGCAACCATCGCAGCCCTTAGAATAAAAGAATCCGGTTTCTGGACTGGAACCAGGGGAGGACACACGAAGGTACTGAACTCAGTTACTATCCCCACAAAAACCGACTTCTGCATTCCCGAAATTACCTTCACGAGGAACTACGGAGTCCACATCCCTTCACGTCGTGAATGGATAAATAGACCACATAGGTTTCAGGATGCCATAAACGTTTTTACTGATGGCTCTAAGCTCGAGGGTCGAGTGGGAGGAGGAGTATTTTCCCCAGAGCTTGGGATTGAAATCTCCTTCCGACTTCCCGATCACTGCAGTGTATATCAAGCGGAGATTCTAGCCATACAAGAAGCTGTTCTGCAAATTAACCAGCAAGGCGATGGAAACCGGACTGTCTACATCTTCTCAGATAGTCAGGCAGCTCTGAAAGCCCTGCGCTCCTGCACAAACAGCTCTAGAACTACCTCTGAATGTCGCAGATCTCTTAACGAGATGGCTCAGCAGTTCAGGACCCTCCTCGTTTGGGTGCCCGGTCACCGAAATATAGAGGGAAATTGTAAAGCTGGCGAACTGGCTAGGAGAGGCACGACCGCTACTCTCCTTCCAGAAAAGGAAAGAGTTGGTATGCCTTGGGCCTCCTTTAAACTCCGATGCAAGCAGCACACAATCACACAAGCGAAAAAGCATTGGAGGGATCTTAATAAATGCACTTTGGCCAAATTAACCTGGCCCTCCTATGATCTCAGGCGAACCACCTTATTACTGAGCCTTGGGAGACAAGAACTCTCAGTTATAGTGGGAGTCTTAACCGGACACTGTCTGATAGGGACGCATGCGACCCGTTTAGGTCTTGAGACCCACGATTTCTGCAGAAGCTGCAAGAACCTTGACGAGGCGGAAAGTGTACTACACCTCCTATGTCACTGCCCGGCCCTAAGCAGGATAAGGCTAACCACATTTGGTAAACCCTTTCTAAGCAACCTTGCGGAAATCTCGAAGTTTGGGATCCCGCAACTTAGAAGATTCATTACTTCCTCGAGATGGTTTAACGAAGAAACGACATTTTAACATCAAGTTTAAAGTGGGATCACTATGGTATCACAATGGGCCTATCCCTTCTGGCCTAAGTGTGTGGGCTTGAACCAAAGCTCAGCCATATCTAACCTAACCTAACCTAATGCCTAGGATATTTAGAGCAGATTCGACTGTTAGATTCTTATTATCTCAGTGGGCAGACTTCTTTCTCTAATAAATAAGTACCTGAAGTTGATATTTTTGTTAAAATAAACCCTAAAGTTGGACTTCGGCGACTCATAATTCCTAAAGTTGGGAAGATAGAACCATCAATTTTACCATCATAGGTGGAGGAATTCTGCATTCATTGGTGCATTACTCATGGAAATAGGTTATATAGGTTATCAAAACCTAACCTGTGAAATTCGTAAAAATTCAGAATGAAATTTATTTTTCCTGTGCAAGCAAAAACATTGAATAAAAAACTATCGTCGAAGGCGGACTTCATGTATGATAAACAAACAAAACAAATGCCACTTCAACCCAATCACAACTCAACCCATGTATATGAAGCGAAATACCAACTCGTCCCGGGTACGAGAGCTAAGTTGGGTTTAGTGGACCCAGTTTCAACTCGACCCGCATTTATGACTGTAGGACCTAGGTTGTATCTGGATTGAGCCTAGTCATAAACGAGGTAATTGCTGCAGTAGGGCTGAGGGTCTGAGCACTGGTCTCGGGTCTTTCCACACTAGTATTCTTGCCGCAGTATTAATTTTTTTAGCAAAAGAGATTCAAGGAGAATTCTCTACAAAAAGTGATAAACTTGAAGAGAAATGTGCAGCATACTTTAAGCCTATTACTCGGGCTTCAACTCACTAACACAAAAAGAGAGACAATTAGGTGGAGGGGGGAACGTCATTTATTCTATTCGAAATGATCAAATGAGACATTCAACTACTTAATCCTAATATGAGTGCTTACGCTGCTACAAGAATACGGATGTGGAAATCGCGGTTATTGTCAATCCGGTTTGCAAGCCGCAGAAAGAATACTAGTGTGAAAAAGTCCATCGAACCTGGCTGTGTGTCGATTCTGGGACAAGTATGCAAAATATGCTAGAAACTGGCTCTTTATTCTCTTACGACCTGCTATTTATACAGTCACAATAGGCAAAGGATTGTCAAAATTGTGACTGCAAAATTAGAATATCAATTTGTCTCAAGTTGAGGCTCACCACAACACTGCGGGTTTAAATCTTATATAACTGTTAGCCCCTTTAATGCCTCACCAGCCTTGCCTCAATTTATCTTAATTTATCATTTAGCTATTGTTTGTATTCCGACACGTTAAGGTTCATTGTAAGCAGTATTTGATCTCGCTTGGAAATGCGACCATCTCTATATTTCAGAGCTGTATGTTTTAAAATGCAGTTTCCACCATTGATTTGATAGCAGGCAAATGTCCATCAATTTTAAGTGAAAGTATTTTGCAAAATGAGTGTACCTTTTCAAGAATTTCTTAGAGAAGTCCTCGTTCCAACGAAGGTGCGTCAAAGGTCGCCATATATCAACGTTAATCCAACAGACTTGTTTGTTAGTGATACTAAAAAATTAATAATTTCCACTCAATTCCGTGGAAAACTATAAAATTGCCTTAAATTAAATGGATCCTCTATCATAAACGATAAGAAACCTGAGCTATGTTATCTAACCTAATTAAAGCAACTTCTTATAAATTTCTTAAGCTTGTGCTGTCAACAATTATTACAAACTATCTTCCTTCTAAAATTCTGTTGAAACAAACATGATTCACTAGCTGTTCTCATAACCCATTTTTTGGTAAGTTTTTGTATTGAATTACACTTACAGCAAAAGTATAACTTGACCGTTTTTCCTAATTGAAGATGTTTTTTCGTTCCCGTATAACAACCATATGTGTCAAGCCAGTATTATATGACCCACATACAAATATTTCTTCTAAGGACTTTGATGATGACTAATGATACAGATCCTGATTTATTTGCTCCACTTAAATCGCATTTAAACTGTCAGAGCTATAAGTCCCCCCATACCAATGGCACATTACTTAAAATTATCCCCCAATCTCCAATTTGACTCAAATTGCTTTCGTGAGAAATGACTGGAAATTTTTAATAAAGGCATAAAATTCTGCATAAATTTTTATCATATTTTAAAATTAATTTGTAATTTAAATTTTCCAAAAGCGATTCAAGAAATTTCAATGTTTTTTTTCTCTCGTTTTCCCGCAGTTAACAGCGATAGCGGTGTACATACCGAAGGAGCGTTGTCATCACCTGAGATAAGTTCATACAACCAGGAGGACGAAGTATATGGGCCAGACGATATTCAGGACTACAGCACGTACAAGGAGAAACCATCGCACCGTGAAAAGAAGTTGTTGAAGGAACACAAGCATGCCAAGGAGTTTAGTACATTATTAAATGAAAACAGTTCCGAACAGGCTAAGCACCTTGAGGACGACTTGTCAGCGAAAATTGAGTGGATGGAAAAACTTGTCGTAATTAACAAACACCTGCAGAGGGAGGAGGAGCTGCTGGTTAGATTGGGCGCGAAAATTCGAAAGTATGAGTCGGAAAATACGCACCTAAATGAGAATCAAATTCGCGATGCTTTAAGCAAGGTTAATGCGAGCATCGATGTTAGTAATAACGAGATTAAGAAACTCGATGACGATTTGGTACTATCGAATGAGCAGCTGAGTGAAAAGACAAACTTTCTCGAAATTTTAAGAAAAGAGTTATTCGATATGGAACAAAACAGCGAAGTGTCTGCATACTCCTCGTACGACATCGACAATCTAGACTTCAGCGGAGACAATCTAGCCGAGAACTTGTATAGCTTTAGCCAATATATATCTAAGCCGAATTATGAGTTTAATGAAATTAACGAAAATCGAGACCAAAAACTTTATGGACGACATACCCCAGATCATATTCTATGTGGACCTGAAATTGATGATACAAAACGACTTCCAATGAAACAAAATTTATATGTAACATCGCACTGCCTTACCAAATACCAATCAGAATGCTCTAACCAAAAAATCTCACAAGCTCCAATCTTAAATTGTAAAAATGTCAATCCACTAATCCCTGGTGCCCTCGACATAACAACGCTGAATCTTCTGCATAAACCGAACCAAATTCAGTGCGGAATGAACGTTTACGCGACGAAAAGATCCAATCCGAAATTGGGCCCAAAGAAACTCATCAGCGGCATCTGCAACGAATTTGAATCAAACTCGGATACAGGATTGAGTTCGATGGGCGAGGATGTCACACAATTGGGGACTTTGGTGTAATTTTTGTACTGCCCCCAGCATTTTCATGGATGTTGTTTTTTTACAATTTTTTTTGTTGTTGAATAGCACTTTAATCAAGACACACCAAACACGACTTTACCTTTGAAATTGTTCTGTAATTTTTGTTTAAGTTTTTTTATTTTCATTATTATTATTATTAATTATATTATTATGCACATCAATACCACATTTACAACTAGTCAACTACAATTGTATTGGATCTTCAAATTGAAATAAATTATATTTTTTTGGAGTTTGTTTAATTCATATTTTTAATAGCTAATATATTTTATTAGGTAAAGTATTTCCTTCTTTCGCTGAGCATAAATTATTTACTTACATTTCTCAGGCTTTATGCATAATTCTTTTTCAGCTTTTGTTCTTTCGTCTGCTAGTGCCCTTCCTACACCCTATAGTCAATTTTGTCTTTTACAACAGGCCTTTATGTGAGAGCTAGACTAAACTGAACTAAATATGACGTGCCGTACCGTAACCGTACGTAGATTTACATATGAACATGAATGCTCATATGGCACCAACCTAAATTGACTCAATGAGCGTACAAATGTTCGTTCGTTAGGATACGTACGGCTACGATACGGCACCTCATAATTGGTTCAAGCCTTAGCCTAATATTGATTAGACTTATACCCTTCACACACTGACTGCAAAAAGGAATGAGCATTCTTCCAACTTCATTGGTTTTCAATGATCATTCGTTTTAGTAGTGACACACTGCATTTCTCATTGTTCATTGGATCTGTCAAAATAAAATCTATAAATAAACTGCCAAATACATTTCTTCTTCTTCTTCTTTGATCCGTAACGCATACGTTGCTCTCGGTGCCGCTTTGGTCTTCGATTTTTTAGGTCACCTTCGATATTTTTTAGCGGGTTTTCTTCGGTGGCGATCGCTGGATTCTCCAGCCTGCGCGACCGTCTTTCCAGAGAAGTTTACGTGGCAAGCGGCTATCATCCATTCGTCAAACATGTCCAAACCACCGTAGTCGACGTTTTTGTATTTCTTCTTCGATCAGTGTCTGTTGATCGCATCTTTGTCTTACTGTCTCGTTTCGAAGGCGATCGCGGAGAGAGACTGAGGATCTGCCTCAAGCATCACATTTTGAAGATCGTGAGCTTCTTGACGTCCAGTTTGAGCAGTGTCCACGTTTCAGATCCATAAAGAAGAATCGGAAGGATCAACATTCGGAAAAGGCGTACTTTTGTTTTTATGGTAATATTTGTTCATTTCCATATGCACCACTTGAGCGAGGCGAATGTTGCCCATAAGATTGGGCGATGCGAGAAATGTCGTAAATGATGTCCATTGCTTCGACGTCCGTGTCGGCAAACATCAGTTGGTTACGAAGTTGTTGGCGTCGTATCGAACTCCGAGTCGTCCATCGAATGCTTCACGCATAATCGCGTCGATCACAACGTACAGTGGCGAAGCGACGTTTCCCTGTTGGACACCCGTTTCAGTAGGGAACTCCTCGAATAAGTCGGTTCGTATACGAACGCTGCTGGTTGAGCCATCGTGCGACGCTTGTTGGATGTTTTTCAATGGAACGGTTCCCCATTCCACAAGCTGTTCCAATCGATGTTCAATGGTACGGCTCTTTACAAGCTGTTCCAATCGATGCAATCGAAAGCGGCTTTGAAATCGATGAAAATTACGGCAGTTCGTTTGCCGCAACGAATTCTTTCTTCCATTCTTTCTTTCTTTCGATGATCGAAAGGAGGCTAATACCGCGATAATTCTTGCATTCCCGACCGTCGCCTTTTTCAAAATTGCGACAACGATCGCTTTCTCCCACGCCGAAGGGACACGATCCGAAGCCCATATGTGTGTTATGAGGGCATGAGCTCGTTGTGATAAGACACCAACTCCGGCTTCGATCATCCCGACGGTTACTTGATCTATTCCTGACGCCTTTCCATTTTTCACCGATTTTATTGCCGTCTTCACCTCGATATTTTTTGGTTAGGTATCTAGAAACTGATTCGTCGGCTGTTCGATAATCGACCAGTGCTGGACTATGATCGTGATTGTTTAGCTGGTGAGGGAACTCTCTTCTCGCTGCAGCCGCCCAGGGGGAGAGGTAACGAAAGGTCAATCCGATGTTTTAATGTTGTCGTTTGTTGTCGTTATTTTGCCGCCTAACCGGTGGATTGTCTTGTACAGCGTCTGGTACTCGTACCTCGACACCGCTTTTTCCGTGTTGGCCGCAACGTTAATAAAGTACGCTTCTCGTTCCGATTTCATAATCTGTCGAACTTCTTTGTTCAATTGTCGGTATTGCTCAAAGTTGACATGTTTCATTCGCTTTCGCTGATCGACGAGATCCAGACAGCTGTCCGAAATCCATGGCTGCGTCCGCTTAGGGATAGGTGGACACAACTTCACTGCACACTTCAAAAGCGTCATCGTTTCGTCCATTATTGGCGGGACTATCGTCAATGCCCCGGATTCGGTAAGTCGAAGTTCAGATAGTGCAGCAACTGATATTTTGCATTTCGATAATTCCATTGCTATGGTCTCCTTTTGACAGCTGAAATGTCCTGTTCGTACATCCCACGCAGCGAATTTCAATTCCATTTTCGATTTGACTAATTTGGTTGTTCGGCCAATAACCCACTTCTCACCAGCATCCCTGGTCCCCAGTGCTGGCGCATCGGCTACCTCGGACCCAGCAGCATTATTTCGTGAATAGTTAGTTCGTGTATCCTTGCGGCTTCTTGCCTAGTTTCTCTGGTCAATTCGGCAGATTGGCCATCCTTCTCCTTTTACACCCTGGGCTTGGGACCAGACGAAGGCGGAGTAATAGGGTATTATACATCGACTTCCATCCATTGTTTAATATTTACTCTTACAACTGTATTTAATAATATTTTAATAGTGTAGAAAATGTTATTTAAATTTCGTAATAACGTTCGACATGGGTGCGTTTGTCTTTCACGACTTGTTTTCAAATTTGTTATGCTTAAACATTTATTTGATTTATATAATATTATTTTAGGATTAGAAACAATTTTTAATGTTCAAATATTTTATAAGTTAATTTTCCTGTATTTATTCAGTTTAAACTTGACATCGTTTAATGGTTTCTTTAAGTTTGTAACGGTCAGTTTTGCCTAAATATCTACTTGACTAAAAATTACTGTGGGGAAGAAAATCGAGTAGTTGGTTGGGAACAAAAAGGTAGGCGGGGAGAAATGAAAAAAACAGAAAATGGGGAGTCAGAAAAAATTAGGAGGAAAGGGGGTTGAATTTTTTTAAGTTGGGAGGAAAATTTCTTTATATATCGGAAAGGACAAATAAAGTTACAAGTTTGTTTGAATAATAATATTCAAAATTAAAAGAAGAAAAGAAAATTCCCTACCGCAAGCGAAAACAAAAAATTTTGTAACTTTGAACTGCGAAAGTTATTCAATAAAATTGATGCTACAAGGGCTCTGAATGAATGCGGCGGACTGACTGAAGGATGTCTCATGGTGTGTTCATTGAATTACGATAGGTCATCTAGAGAGGAACAGAAATACTTGTGGTCCCACCCACAATAAGAGGAAGAAGATTGGTGTGGACGGGTGCAGGCAAACAAACGTCAACGATTATCCTGGTCATAGAGACGTGGAAGAGGAATGTGGTTTTAAGTAGCGGGAGGCAGATTTGTTTTGGTCAGTATCCCATTGATGACAACTGAAGTTTTTTTTTTGGGTGGAGGAAGTGCCCGAGCTGGTTGTGGTGACATGGATGGTGGTAATCTGTGTTTATTTGAATAATCTCTTGGTTAACTTATTTACTGAACAAGTCATACACATTTGGTTATTTGACTAGTTGCTTACCTGGTTATATACACTAATCATGAGAAATGGTTGCTTGTTGAAGGAAGTTGAAGGCATATATTGCGTACGTTTTTATAGAATCTAATTTATGAAAATGGTGGTCGTATCTTATTACCAGTGAGGGTTTTTGGTTACATTTTTTCCGTGAATACACCACTATATAAAAGGAAAAATATATATAAACCATAAATAGAAAAAATAATAAACAAAAAGAGAACAAAAAACACACAAAATACACTAAAATAAAATAAACAAATAATTTTCATGCTTAATTTAATACCTTTATTACTAAAATAATCATTTTAATCGTAGTTAGTATTAACTTTATAATCTTATTTATAATTATTTATGGATTTATTTTAATTATTTATGAATTTATTTTGCTCCTTGTTGGAGGTATTTTATTCTTTTGTTGTTTCTGGGCAATATGTTCTTCCTGAAATTAAACCTGTGTGAGTGAATTTGTAAAAATACGAGGCGTGTTTGGTACCAATACGGCGCGTGTTTTAAAGATTTTTTTTTGAACGAAATTGTCTAGACACATGTAATAGTAGAACAAAAATTTGGTTTTTGTTGCATCTGGCATTTATTGATTATTGTCATAACTTCTTCTCGTATTATTGTGTTGTCCTTTTTTTTCTTAAATAAAACAAAAAAACAAAAAAATTTATAATGAGTAACATAAATTGTTAAATTTTTTTGGGAATGGTTGAGGGGGGATCATTTCTTTTCAGGGTTTGACGCGGCTCAGGCGATGACCGGAGAATGATGGACGGAAGTCAAAGTTGCACAGACACAGGTAAGTGGTGAACCAACCGCGGTAAGCCCCGGCCACACACCCCACGACCCCTCCGGCGAGCTAGCTAACTCCGTGTGGCCGGCGTAGGAGTTCCGGATTTTCTTTGTATTTCTTATGTACGGTGTTGGCTCCTTGGCCATTCTCTTCAGGGCTTATGGCTAAGGGGGTGACACCTCGCATAAGTGGCGCCCAATAAATGGTCGCGCCAGTATGCTGTTACAAGTTTAAGGAACTTTTCTGCAATATCTTTTTAACATGTTTTTGTCCTATTGGGAATTTTTATTGATTTTATTTTTTCCGTTTCATCCTTAAAGCAATTCCATTTTTTTTGTAAATTTTTCAAAATACGATAAAACAGATTAATTTCCAGAGCGTGTGCATTATAGCACTTTATTTCTAATTTAAAATTTATAGTCTCAGCGAAAGATTAAGGATCTTCCATACTAACAAAAAAAAAAAACGAAGCAAAGAAATGATGGCACTGGGGACGGCATTTAAGACTGACATAATCGCAAAGAAGTATGATACTTCCCATGCATATTTGATGGAGCATAAAGACGAAAGATCAACTTAAAGAACTCTCACTGAGCATGTTTCATGTATGATGTTTCTGTCGAATCAGGAAACACATTTTCCGATAAAATTTATTCACCCTTGGAGAAACTCTGTTCCGAAAATGACATCATGTTTGCCGCCCTCTAAAAAGTTTACACTTCTGCCTTTTGGCTAGAAATGGAAGTCTCCGGCTAGCGTTCTAAATGGCGACGATGAGAACGCTATATAGGGTATACTGTTGGCTGAGAGAGCATCCCCAGCCCTGCCCCCAACTACCACCCCGCTAGAACCTGTCAATGTCTGAACGGTTCGGAAATGTAATCGGGGTGGGGGGAAATGGGGATTTGTCTGCTTTACATTCCAAACATTTTCCCCGGAATTTGTGGGCTCTGGAAATCTTCATGAAGTGGTAATTCTGGATTGAGTTATCTCCTACCGGTAATGACGTGATGAAGTTGTTCTTTCTCTCGAGTATTAAAGTGAAAAAGTTTTTACACAAATTTAATTTTGCGATATTTAACAAAAGCTTTTAATTAGCGAAACTTACTGATATGGAAACAATATTGAAATGGTAATGAACCTGTTATTTAATCAAAGATATTGTTCAACCTTTCTAATTACCTAGTGCTGCTGCGGAAGCAGAACTAGACGTGAATCAATTGAAAACTTTCATACCGTACGTAGAGGTAATGATTTCTAGGCTTATGGTATATGCACCAATGATTCGCATATCAGTTTTGTAATCAGGTTACTTTGAACCTATAAGCAAAGGGAAGTGAAGTTTCGTACTTAATAAATCATTTTTTTTGATTGCCTTGAAAATCTCGTTAAAAATATTTCCGTTTCAATAATTCTGATTTAAACGAATTTAATAAACACAATTTCGTGCGTGTTTTGGTGAAGGGAATATCTATGGAAGTGCCAGTCCCACCAGCCAATACTTATTTGGGGTGTGATAGGTCAGCTTCACTATAGCACTGGAGTTTGTTGAAATTGAATTGATTTTAAAAATTATTAAAAAAAAAAAAAATGAAATGTTTTTGGGGCAAATGGAGTTACAGCCAAAAGGTCATCGATTAAAATGGTTTTCATTTTATTGAACCAAAATAACAAAAATCGGGTTCTGCCTTTTTAAGGACTCTTGCAGATTGGTGAACGCGACTTTTTTACATTTTAGAAGGCGCAAAATTATTTTCAATTTAAGGCCCTCATACTCGCAATGAATTTTGATCGGCTGACCGGTTCACGATCGATAGTGTTGGTTGTACATCCGCCCTTGCATGTATGTACATCCTATTTGACTGTGTATGGGGGCCTTTATGAACAAAGTGGGGTTTCTTTACAGAAAAGGCAAGAGAGGCTTCGGTAGTGTAAGGTAGGGCGTCTGGCTAGAGGTCGCGCCAAAAGAGTTGATGCCGAGAAAGTCGCGTTTTCCATGCGCAGTAGAATCCCCGCATGCCGTTCCCGTCCCTTAGCCTAGTCGCAACAAATTTCGAAGGGGAAATTTGAAAATACATAAGCGCATTTCTTATCAATATGTGCGCAATTTTTATTTGTGTGCAGCTTTAATTTCCCCAGCTGCGCGCTCCGGCATCAACTCTTTTGGCGCGACCTCTACCATCCCAAAGGTCCCGGCTTCGAATCCCGCAGAGTCCCACGGTCCTTCGCCTTTTCCACTTTCCTACCTACATAACTTTCCTCCTCTCTTCTTCCCTCTTTACATTTCTGATTCCTCTTGTCATAGCCTTCCTTAGCCCCCCCCCCCCCAATTGCGCATGTCATCGGTTGGCTGATACGATTCAACTCGTTTCAGGAGGAATAACACTCTAGCGAGTTGTTTCTCGTCGGCCATTTAAATCTTGGGCTCGTATGTGGGCCTATTAAAAATGGTTAAAAATTCAACATTCATCTAATCCATCCATCCATCCAATGGCGCTACAGCCCAAATCGAGCCTTGGCCTCCTCTAGGGCATTTCTCCAAGTTTGACGGTCCCTTGCAGCATGTCTCCAGTTCCGGATGTTGAGCATTCACTCTGCGTCAGCCGTCACAGAGTCTATCCATCTCCTCCACCTACTGGCCTACTTCCCGAAATTTCTGATGCCATAAGCCGTTTTGGGATACGATTGTCCTCCATTCTGATTACGTGGCCGGCTAGTCTCAGTCTGTTGATTTTTATTAAAGTTGAGAGTTGTGGGTCGTCAAAAATTTCATACAACTCGTTGTTGTATCTTCTTCGCCATATTCCATCCTCTCTGATTGGGCCTTTTATGCATCTGAGAATTTTCCTCTCGAACCTGTTGACTCGTTCCTCTATGTCCTGGGTCATAGTCCAAGTCTCGCTACCATAACACAGTACTGGTCGTATTACTGTTTTGTAGAGCGAGAGTTTCATTTTCCTGTGCACAAATCTTGAGTGCAGGATTTGTTTTTGGGCATAAAAGGCTCTATTAGCCAGTAGTATTCGTCTGGTTATTTCTTCTTTTTCTTCGTTTCTTTTTGTGATTGTAGACCCAAGGTACACTGTTTTATCGACTACTTCTAGGTTGTGTTCGTCGATGGTTATATTTCTTCCCATTCTAAATCTTCCTGCTCTGGATTGTTGCATCACCTTCGTTTTTTCTTCGTTTATCTTCAGGCCTATGTCCTTTGCCGCCTCTTTTAATTCGACATAGACTTCTTTTGCTGCCAAAAAGGACCTTCCCACGATGTTTACGTCATCCGCATATCCAAGTAATTGTACCGACTGGGTAGCTATTGATGTACTTCTCTGGACTGACGTTTTCCTTATCACCTATTCTAGGGCCAGGTTGAAAAGCATGGGGGCCAGCCCATCTCCTTGCCTAAGTCCTTGACGTACTTCGAACTCCTCTGTTATAACATTTTGGATCCTCACTTTCGCCAGTGAGCTATTTGTGGCGCATTTGATCAGTTGTACCAACTTTGAGGGGACTCCTATTTCCGATAGGATTTCGTATAGCCTCTCTCTGTTTATTGAGTCATATGCCTGTTGAAAGTCGACAAATATCTGGTATACATCTACATTCCTTTCCCAGGTTTTCTCCAGAATTTGCCTTAAGGTCAGCAGTTGGTCCGACGTTGACCTGTTTGTCCTAAAACCAGCTTGATATTCTCCTATAAGGCCTTCCGCTATCGGTTCCAGTTTTTGTTTCACAAGTATTGTGAAGATTTTGTAGCTGGTGCTGAGGAGTGAGATGCCTCTGTAGTTTTTGCAGTTTAATTTATCTCCTTTCTTGTATATTGGACATATAATCGCTTTCTTCCAGTCCTCCGGTATAACTTCTTCCTCCCAGATGGTGCATATGAGTTCGTGTAAGGTTTGTAATAGTTGGGGTCCTCCTTCCTTTAGCAGCTCAGCTGCTATTCCATCTATTCCTTTTTACAGCTTCCCGCACCTCATCCAGTGTTGGTGGTTCTATTGAGATGTTATCTTGGGGAATTACAAATGCCTCTGTCTCTGCATTCTCGTTTAATATGGAGATAGGGTTCAATAGGTTCTGAAAATACTCTCTCCACCTTTCCTTTATCCTATCAGGATCTGCCAACAAGTTTCCATCTATGTCCTTGCAGATGTCCGTTCTTGGCTGAAACTTATTGGTGATCTGGCGAGTTCCTTTGTACGCTTGTCTAATTCTCCCTTCATTGAAGTCTTCCTGTATCTGTAAGATTTTCCTATTTAGATATTCCCTCTTTTTCTTTCTGCACAGCTTGTCTGCGATTTTTCTTTTTTCCTTGAAGACTTCCATCCTTGCTCTTGTTGGCCTTGCGATGTACTCTCGGTGGCTCTGGCTTCTTTCTTCAATTGCGGATCTACAGTCTTGGTCCAACCAATCAATTCTAGTCTAGTGCCTCTTCTGCTGCCCCTTTATGCTGTTTTTGACATGTTCCCATTTGTCGTTGATGTTGGGCTGCTCATCTACCTCTCTCAAGTTTTGTACGACAGCATGTTGGTAGGCATCTCTTATTTCTTCCCGTTTTAGCTTATCTATATCGTATTTTGGTTGAGTTTGCCCTCTATGCGTTTTAGTTGCTATCCGGGTTCTCAATTTCACTTTGACTAGATAGTGGTCCGAGCCACAGCACGCTCCTCTCATTGTTCTTACGTCCAGTATACTCGTGGCCCCTCTTCTTTCAATTAGGACGTGGTCAATTTGATTATTAGTTACTCCGTCTGGTGACTGCCACGTCATCTTATGTATATCTTTGTGTGGGAACATTGTTGAACTTACTACCATTGCGTTTGAGCTTGCGAAATCGATCAATCGACTACCATTGTCATTGGTAACGTTATGTAGGCTATGCTTTCCTATGACTGCTAGGAACTCCTCTTCTTTTCCTACTTTGGCATTCATATCTCCAAGCACCATTTTAATATCGTTTGACGGTATTAACCTGATGGTGTCATCTAATGCCCATTAAAAAGCCAAGGGGCCAATGTTCGCCCGTTGAAAGGCCATCTTTTATTTTTACTTTGGTGTTTTTTATTGAAAGTATGATCCTTTATAATTATACGTGTAAACAATATACTGTGCTGGCGCCGTCAGACGTCACATTGGGATGACCCTTTGCAATGCGAGCATTTTCTTATAAAACTCTTAACCGACTTATACATATTATAACTGACTTGCTCATCTTGAGATTCATAATTGTAATTCTATCATATCTTAGAAACTTGTACATTATATACCTTAAGGAAACTTAAAGCCAGCCTGTGAACAATTCTGAGCATGAAGATTGATCCCTCTGCCTGTGGTTAAAAATTCTTGAGCGTTATCAGTCTTTTAGTATCGCTTCTACAGCTCCTACTCTAACTACATCGTATAGTGTAACCCCTCTACATTTGATGAACTTCCACCCATGTTGTTTTTGAACCAATTTTGGGCTTTTCTAACATGTTCTAAGTTTGAAGCCTGAGTTCATCAAGTTGCTGTTCCCATTGCTTCAAGGTGCCTTTTACGATTACCTTCTCTTTAGTGCAAGTAGTGTGACGTGGTGTCTATTGTATTCTCACGACGGGTGTAGTCTTCCCTCTTTGTAATTACCATATACATACATATAAGCGATATCATAAATGTAATGTTGGTATAAACTGTATTAATTTTCTTTTATGAATTAATTTAATTAATTTTATTTTATGATTATACTTATTAGCAATTATTTTGAAGTAATTAAAAACATCTCGAACAGAAATGAATTTAAATCTCTTGTCAATTTCAAATTTATCAAGAAATACAATATCAAAATACAAGTCGTTAAGGCAAAGAAATTCTATAACTTAATGTATCCTATGCATGCCCTAGTATCTCCATCCATACTTGAATACGGAAAAATTCTCATGAATATAAATACAATTAATATGCGTCTAAAAGAGACCGAATCTCCTATCTATTTTGTATTTCAATATTGATTGAATTGGATACTGCAGGATAGCCAATGACTTAATTAATTAATTACATTTCGGTCAACACAAAATGTTGTTCCTTTTTCGGTCCTTTGCTATTGTATGAATATAAATACGTTTATATTAATTAGAACTTCTCCATGTGTGAGCATGTATACATATTTAGTCATTGACTAAAATTCTAAAAGCATTCTTTTGCCTTTATATTGAATTATTTTCATCTTATTAAATACATATATTTTGATTGGTTCGTTCTAGGAATGGTAGCAATTACTTAATAGACCCATATTTTGATTTTTCGTGTTTTCTCGGAAATTTCTTTAAATCCTGTTTTATTATAATTGTTATTCCCTAAAAGTTGATCCGATTTGATCTGATAAAACATTACATTGGCATTCCATTGCATTATTGAGAATTAAAAACTTTTTTCAATTAAGTGATGTTGGTACGCCAGTTCAGTCGTATTGATATTAAACAAGAGTGAGGAAATAAGCGCATCTTTTGTGCATCAATTTTGATGTAGGTCCTTGTTGACGAAAAACTTCTTCTTTAATATCATTTCAGATGGTGCATATGTAAAATCCTTTCATGACGTATGTAATAAATTTGTATATTTGTATTCACACTGTATCGAACTTTTCAAGTGTGATCAGCCAGGTGAAATTGCAATGTATGTCAGATACCAATTTCGACATGTCATTACAGTGGTATATTATAGGTTATTATCTTATTATTTTGATGATTTACTCTTTTTGACTCATTTTATTTCTACTTAAATTTTATTGTATCTTTTTTACTATACATCTCATCGCCATCTAGACCGATTTCGAAAAATGTGCGCCATTCAGTACCGTCTAATCACATAAAAACTCCTTTACATTATTGAAAACAATCGTTCAATCGTGAAGATTGTGCGATATGGGAAAAATTCGCTGCCTTTTGACAACACAACTCGTAGTGTAGTGAAGAATTTCTTTGAGTACAGGTGTGTAGCCACTCGCCAGCGCCCGCGACACTCCAATGGTTTTGTTGAAGCGAGTAAAAAAAATGGGCTTATGGCGGGCGAATTACGGCCGTTTGGAGTTTTAAGGGGGACATGATGGCCGTAGAATTTTTATTCATTTGTAATGGGAGCACATACGCATGTGCCCATGTGTACATACGCATACCCCATGACGGCCAAACTTGACCAAAAGATTTAAATATCCAAGAACTAAGCTGTGCACGCGGGCATTCCACGGGAAAATTTGAGGCAAAAAAGAATCTGCACCAAATGTATTGTTGAATTTGTTTTATGGGGACTTGGAACATTTTCGTTATGTACAATGAATGGGCCTTTCGATTTATCCTACCAGATTATCGATGCATAAGAGGAACGAGCTCGTCAGCCGGTTGAGTTTTGTTGGGTTGGATTTCTTTGTTGAGTAGTAAAATTGCGCCAATTTAACTTATAGTTTCCTGGACAAGAAACTCCTCTGGCATGAAAACACAGAAGAGCGCATTAAGAAAGCAAACATCGCGCTTTTCGCCTGCAAAAAATCCATTGGTAAGAAATGGGGCTTCTCCCCTTACATTGTGCGATGGATCTACACAGCGATCGTCCGCCCAATTCTCCTTTACGGGGTTTTAGTGTGGTGGCCAACTCTGAGTAAATCCATCGTGTTAAACAAATTACAGAGAGTACAAAGATGTGCGGAGTTATGCATAACAGGAGCACTTCGCTCCACTCCTACAGAGGCCTTAAATGTTATGTTATACCTCCCTCCTTTAAATCTCGTGGCAAGGGAAAGCGCAACCATCGCAGCCCTTAGAATAAAAGAATCCGGTTTCTGGACTGGAACCAGGGGAGGACACACGAAGGTACTGAACTCAGTTACTATCCCCACAAAAACCGACTTCTGCATTCCCGAAATTACCTTCACGAGGAACTACGGAGTCCACATCCCTTCACGTCGTGAATGGATAAATAGACCACATAGGTTTCAGGATGCCATAAACGTTTTTACTGATGGCTCTAAGCTCGAGGGTCGAGTGGGAGGAGGAGTATTTTCCCCAGAGCTTGGGATTGAAATCTCCTTCCGACTTCCCGATCACTGCAGTGTATATCAAGCGGAGATTCTAGCCATACAAGAAGCTGTTCTGCAAATTAACCAGCAAGGCGATGGGAACCGGACTGTCTACATCTTCTCAGATAGTCAGGCAGCTCTGAAAGCCCTGCGCTCCTGCACAAACAGCTCTAGAACTACCTCTGAATGTCGCAGATCTCTTAACGAGATGGCTCAGCAGTTCAGGACCCTCCTCGTTTGGGTGCCCGGTCACCGAAATATAGAGGGAAATTGTAAAGCTGACGAACTGGCTAGGAGAGGCACGACCGCTACTCTCCTTCCAGAAAAGGAAAGAGTTGGTATGCCTTGGGCCTCCTTTAAACTCCGATGCAAGCAACACACAATTACACAAGCGAAAAAGCATTGGAGGGATCTTAATAAATGCACTTTGGCCAAATTAACCTGGCCCTCCTATGATCTCAGGCGAACCACCTTATTACTGAGCCTTGGGAGACAAGAACTCTCAGTTATAGTGGGCGTCTTAACCGGACACTGTCTGATAGGGACGCATGCGACCCGTTTAGGTCTTGAGACCCACGATTTCTGCAGAAGCTGTAAGAACCTTGATGAGGCGGAAAGTGTACTACACCTCCTCTGCCACTGCCCGGCCCTAAGCAGGATAAGGCTAACCACATTTGGTGAACCCTTTCTAAGCAACCTTGCGGAAATCTCGAAGTTTGGGATCCCGCAGCTTAGAAGATTCATTACTTCCTCGAGATGGTTTAACGAAGAAACGACATTTTAACATCAAGTTTAAAGTGGGATCACTATGGCATCACAATGGGCCTATCCTTCTGGCCTAAGTGTGTGGGCTTGAACCAAAAGCTCAGCCATATCTAACCTAACCTAACCTAACCTAACTTAAAGTTTTTCCGGGTGTCGGCCTTGAATATAAAGAGAATGATAGATTACAATTGTCCGGTTGTGGATGCCTCTGATGACCCCAATTGCATTACAGTGTGTAGGATGTATATACTTTTTTTGTATCGCATTATATACAAACGAATGCCCGTCGATGTCTGTGTGCGGCTTAGGCCGTACTGCCCTGCAACGAGCCTTCTGATGCCCTTCATATGGCCGAAGATTATGTTCATTTGGTGTTCGCGAGTTGGACGGCCATTTTTACTTGGGATACGAAGGCAAAAAACGCAAAAGACGGTAGCCTTATATGCTGGCATATAAAGGTCCATAATGGCATAGCGCTTTTCGTTATGTTCAATCGGCCTATAGTGTGCCATACTTAAAGACTATCGATGCACAAGAAAACCAAGCTCTCCAGTGGTTGGTTTGTTGAATGTGGAGAGTATTATGCGTGTTGGTGTCGTTTTTCACTCTTGTAGCCTTGGTAGCCTAGGGAGTAAGGCGTCTGACTACCATCCCAGAGGTCTCGGGTTCGAATCCCGGCCAGCCCCGCCTTTTCCACTTTCCCACCTACACAACTTTCCTTCATTCTTCTTCCCACTTTACATTCCTGATTCCTCCTGTCCTAACTTTCCTTAGCCCTTCTTCGCTCCACCAAAGCGCATGTCATCAGGATCATCAGGGGGCATAACACCCCAGCCAGTTGTTTCTCGAAGCCCCGATCAAAATTTTTCGTGAAGTCGCGATAGTAAAATGGTTGAGAGTATGTAGGTGGACTGAAAAATATCGCGGGTAGATTGTGGCAATTCCTTCCTCCCCAACTAGAGCTGCTGTTCGACATTGCACTCTATAGGAAGAAAATAGATTGTCAACAGTACAAAGGGCCTTTCCTGAGACTCTAGTCTTTCACATAAAAAAAAGTCCAGGATGCTGCTTCCATATCTAGAACATGGTTGATTTCTTTTCATTAGGGTCGTGGGGTGAAGTCTATTACGTTGTTGAATGGCGGCTTAAGTACACAGAAACCTACCTCAAAGGTTCTTCTGGAGTCATAATTCCCACTGTAGAACATCGTAGCGTCTCTTCGTTCTAGGACTCCATTACCAGTCCATCTTAGTTCTTGTAGTCCTGCGATGAGTATTCTATATTTCTATATAACGGTTTAGGCGCTGGGGCGTTTTGAAAATGTTTAGGTAGAGGTTTACATATCACTCTGTATTTTTTGTAGCCCTATTCGATATTTTCTTGACTAAGGCAGCAATATACTCACACCTATAAATTTCACCTTCAACCATCTTTTTCTCCAAAAAAAAACCTAGTTTCCAAAATAAGAAAGCTTGGAATGTTTCCTTCGAATAATGTTCAGACCATTTTTATGCTCCGGTCTTTACTTTTTATTTTAATGCTAAAATTGGCTCTATTTCGTACTTTTTTACCTAAGCTTATGTCGAAAAGTACCAAATAAGGCCACTTATTCCGCTACCATCTATTTGCACCAGACTTCCTACGTAAACTATGTCATAATCGCCAATTGTGACATTTTGTCTTATATGGAATGGAGTCGTACAGAAATTTTTTCGCTGCAGTTTCTAAGGTGACAAAGGCTTCTTTGACGGCTACAAATCACATACCTAGTAGGAAGATTCCTTTGGCGTGTGACATAGTTTGTAAAGACTTGGTAAGAATAGAGCCTTTAGTTTTCATTCTCATATCTCTTATCACGTCTACTTAAGCTTTATTGAAAAGAGAATTGACTCGGTTCCCTCTGAATTGTGAACCTTTTTGATGGGTCTCTTCTTTTCAACCTACAGTGTACATTAACCATAGCGGCATTTTTCAAGTCCTTAGGGTTTAAAGAATAAGGATTTGAATCCAATTCTAATGTTTGTATGGCAGCCCGAGCTGATGATAATCAGTTTTTAAATAATGGAGAATATATGTAGCATGCTAGCTGCTACCAATTAACTCCGAAGCTCAACTGAAATACGATAAACAAAATTCTGAAGTCAGTTGAATTTGCGTAAATACTTATCATGCTTCTAGGCAAATTCGATAATTATAATTAGCTACTATTACATAACCTCAAAAGGCACGAATAAAATACATGTTTTAAAATGCTCTAGTAACTATGTCACGGCAGTGAAAGCATTCTAAACCAGTTATTAGCTAAAAATTACTTACTTCGGGGCTAATTGATATAGCCGTCGTTGTCCTATCATAATATCTCGAAGGCAGCAAATATGGCGATATTTCGTAAATTTCATAAATAAGTGCTCGAAAGAGTCTCATGCGTTACACATATAAATTTAGTTCCTAACAGGAAAATGCACTAAAATACCTGTGCCTTAATTAAATTCAAATTTACGTAAAAAGCTGCCAATGATAGCCAGCAATTTTGTGTTAAAATAAACGCAACTGCACATGACGGGGCACCTACCTCCGTTCATCGAATTTTAAACAGGTGATTTAGTCTCACCTGGATTGGCCTAGACGTTAATTTCTGTGTAATTATCTTGACAGAATCTGCTATATAATTTGGCGTGAAATAGATTAATCAAGTAGTAATCGAGATCGGCTATTTCGATTGAATCTGCACTCTAAGCACATGACTTCCATGTATGCAGCTAACAAGCAGCGACTTATTACGACGCTCGTTCGATCGGGTCGTTTGACGGGATCCGATGTCGTAATTTAGGACTGATTCCTGTCTCTTTAGGAGCAATTCGTGCTTCAATTGAAAAATAAGTGCGTCAGGAATGTTGGCATTACTTAGCAAAAAGCAATTGAAAATACGCAATGTGTGTAAATTTTGAAAGTAATTTAACGCCTTTTTAGTTGTCACTAAATTCAATATAGTAAAATATTTCCAGAAGCAAGGCTTCGTATTGGTAGTTAGACGCGTACAATTTCCGCTTGAATTTGCTTAAAAATCCCATAAACCTTCAACTTTTAATACTTTTATATATTTACATAGATTTTGTGTAGCATTAAATAAATAGGCACATTATTTGCGGCTCTAGCTAAAATAAATATAACAAGTAGTTAAAACCTCAACTAAATGTGAGAATTAATTTTAAATATTACGATTTATGCGAGTCTGTTTTTTCATGAGTAATTATAATATTTTATCGAGTATCGCTGTTCAATTTGTGGTGAGATCACACTGTGCATGTATGACTTTATTTATTATGAACTTATTTCCGCCCAGAAAAGCAGTTAGTGCTAAAATTATTACATTTGATAAGGTGTAACAAAAGTTGATTTAGTACAGCGTTTGATTGGGCAAACAAAGTCGCGCCGAACAGCGGAAAACATGAAGCGCAGATTTGGCCGACCCGAAGCAGAACCAATAGGTGGCTCCATTGGTGGCAACGTAGAGCGAAATGTCCCATGACCTGGACAACTCAAGTAGTGTCCTGGTATCTTTTTTAGTGCACCCAAGTAATTCTGTGGCCTCATTTCGAGACAGACTTTTTTTGTGTGTGAAAGACAGGGGAAAGCCCCTTTGTACTGTCGACAGTCTATTTTATTCGTATAGAATGTAATGTCGAACAGCAGCTCTAGTCGGAAGATAGTGAAGGGAGAGAGAGAGAGGTGAAGGAACGAGCTTTATTTCACTTACTCCCCAATCATTACGTGGAAAAGGCGAAGGACCGCGGTACTGCCGGAATTCGAACCCAGGGCCTCTGGGATGGTAGCTAGGCGCCTTTTTTCTTAGACTATCGAGGTCAAACTAAGACTAAGAATTGACTACAAAGACCATTAATTCAGCTGCCCAGGTGGGGACCTCCAGGGCTCGGCAGATCTCATCAGAGTCCAATCATCTAGGGTCCTTTTAACCAAACTCGTGGGTGCGTCTTTAACAGGCATCGGACCGGCGAAAACAGTACCAGATCCCTGTCTGACCAAGGCCTCCTTTTATTACCCCCGGAGCCCTAGTGGTCTAGGAAATTTGATTCGCGCTTTTGAGATCGCTTCCATCAGATAGAAGGTGGAAATTTCATCTCCGCCACAGCGCAGGGTTTATAGGGAATTTATCTAGTTCAAGATGGAACGATACCAAATTGAGTAGAGGCTTTCAGCGTTTCCATTGGCAATATGTAAATAGGCAGGCCATTCTATAAAATTGCTTCTGTCTCTTGGATCATTTTAAAACGAAGATATAAAGCTTAGGCAGGGTGCACACTGGAGAAACCCGTTTCAGGAAACCAGTTTCATGAAACGAGAAACTTTAGTTGTTTGCAACAGATAGATTAGTTTAACACAGGGCTGTGCACACTGCGTTGCATGAAATTGTAATTTCATTGGTTTCTTGCAACTGGGTTACATGAAATCCGAAAAAAGGATTCGCAGTTTCACGTTTCTAGTGATCTTATTAACTACGTTAAATTAAATAAAGTTTTTAGCGTGTGCTGTTTTTAGTATGGGAGACATTTGTTTCCAAGGGAAGTTAGCAGAAGCTGTCGAAAACCATCCCTGCTTATATGATTTCCATCTAAAGGAGTACAGCAACAGGGATAAAGTACAAAGAGGTTGGGAGAAAGTGGCACAAGAATTGAACTCTTCAGGTATTTATATTTATAAT
This sequence comes from Thereva unica, assembly GCA_949987705.1. Taxonomy (NCBI): domain Eukaryota; kingdom Metazoa; phylum Arthropoda; class Insecta; order Diptera; family Therevidae; genus Thereva; species Thereva unica. Next base: position 147,269,047 of record OX465282.1, on the reverse strand, counting down.
ATATTTCAATAAGTACAAAACGATAGACAATATGTCAACTTTAAGTGATAGATACATTGTTAGATAAAGCAGTTAAGCCTTTGTACATACTTCTATAACAACACCATGGTCTGTACCTAATCCCTGTTTTCATGAGTTAACTCCCATTGTGGTGGAATTGCTATGCCTGGAATCAAGAAATATGCCTTAAGATAGTTCCTGATAGCCTTTGCGGTTTTTAAGTTTTTGTTATTAGTGGGCTAACTAGTTCCACCAAACGTTCAAAAAGAAGCTTCGACATTCTAAAAAAATCCTTAAATTTGACAGGATCACTGCACAATTGACGAGCTACAACGTAAGTACTGTGTTGACGATCCCTGATCAATGGGTGAGCCCAATACTTCCTTCTTTTCTTTTTCTTTAGCCACCACCACAAAATAACCACATCATCATCATCTGAATCCATCACGAAACTGATGGAAACCCGTTTCTTCTGTGTGCATGTTTTAAACAAACGGTTTCCTTGAAACCAATTTCATGAAACCAGTTTCCTGAAACGAATTTCTCCAGTATGCACCCTGCCTTAGTTATACGCTACTGATTCTCCATCCCTACTAATATTATAAAAGTGAAAGTAACTCTGTCTGTCTGTTACGCTTTCACAATCACACGGCTGAACCGATTTTGATGAAATTTAGTACAGAGGTAGATTAGACCTTGGAGAAGGGAAAGAAAGAAAAGGCTTGAAGGCGTTGAAATAGGGAATGAAAGTTTGTATGGGAGTCCGCTATTATTGAAGATAAAACCATGTCATTTTGTATTAAGGCACATGATAAGAAAGTAAATATTTGTTCAAGGCAGACAGGTAGAATACAATAACAGGTGTAGCGTCGTGTACGTGTAAGAAGTAGAAAATATAACCGATAAAAGTAAAATTTTGCCCATATGCATAATCCGCCTGACAATGCAACCAACTATTTTGTAAAGAAATCAAGATGGCGGTTCCAAAATGTCGGCCGATTTTAGTAATTGTGTTCCCTGGCCCACCGACATGGGTATCAAACGGAAGGGCATGACACGTCGAACACAAATAGTCGTTCGGCGTCATTCCAAATTCAAAATGACGGATTACCTTTTTTCTACACAACCCCCTCAGCATGGGTATCAAATTAAAGAATATGACGATTACTATACAGTGACGCCATTTTACATCTATAAGATATAAAATAGACTGAAAAATAAAAAAATTACCAAAACAAATTCAAAACGCCCTAGCGGCTAAGCCTTTACGTTTTCCCATACCGTACGATTTTTGTTCGTCTATCCAAAACCTATCCACAACCGGCCGCTTTGTTACTTTCAGCATATACCCTGTATATAGTGTCTTCGCGAAAATTTCTTAAAATATTATGAATTATAAGATTTTCGCTGAAATGGGCCGCAAAAGTATTAAAGTATATAGGTATATTTTTCTTAATTTTCTTTGAATCACCCTCTTACCTTGTTCTACTACATAAAAAAGGATTTCTGTAATTTTTTGGGATTTTTAGAGTTAGGTTTAGGGGTCGCTACCGCTAAGTATAAATTCAATATTTGATTAATGACATTTGGATCTATTTGGGCCTACTTCAATGGTTCTTCTTCATAACTGTAACTGAAAGCATAATCTTTTCATAGCACTATTGATTTGAATTGCTATTTCAGCGCTATACATATTTGTTAATTAAAAACTTTTTTCTATACTGGCTGGCTTGAGCAAGCAAGCACTCTATTTCTATATACTTTTTATCCGAAATGAGTGGAGATCAACTATCACGATCGTTACGACTGCCGTTAATCTGGAAGCATACCTTTAGGAGTTTACGAAAGTTCCCGGCAGTATGCAAAATTTAAAGGTAACTACTACAACAGGTAACTGGTATCACTAAGCTGGTATTTGCTTACTTAATTGGATTAAAGCTAACTACTCAACAATGATTACATAGTAGCATTATCAATGTATTCAATTAACCGAATCCCATTCTATACTTTAGAAATAAAATTGCAGACAAATGTTATCGTAATATGTATGTATATTTATAGTTATCGTAATATGTATAACTAAAATTTTTATAACCGATCACTGATACCTATTTCAGAATTATTTATGAGTTAGAAGAACAATCAAAGCACTTGACGCAATTCTTTACAAATAAAGGATATTAGCAATTTAAAAGATTACCATTTGGATTAAAACTTTCTAGTTTTCAACGCATACTGTCTAATAGCACTTACGGGAATGGATGCAGAAAGTTTTTTGTATGTAGATGATATAATAACTTTGGATACAGCCTGCAGCATCGTAATAGAAACATAGGTACATAATAGAACGTTTGATAGGTTGAGATATTATAATGTAAAGCTCAACCCACAGAAATGCAATTTTCTGGAAACAGAAGTAGTTTACGTTGGGCATTTAATACCGACCCAAAAAAAAAATTGAAACAATAAGAAATTACCCAGTACCTAGGAATGCAGATGAAACTAAAAGATTAACAGCATTTTGTAATTACTATAGAAAATTTATAGAAACTTTGCGGAGATAGGTTGTCACTGAATGCGCTGATGAAGAAGAATAATCTATTCGTTTGGACACAAAACATTTCAAAGGCTGAAAGAAAAATTAATATCCCCGCCGGTACTACAATAACTAGATTTTGATAAGATATTTATTTTATTTATTTTATTTTAGGGGATGATATGGACATCAAATTACGGATCTGGATGTGGATACGGATATGTGAATAATATTATACCGGTTTCAAATATGGTTACGGATATAAAATTATTTCGGACTATCCGATAGTTCAATTTACGGATATTAGATTTTTAAAGAATTGTAAAACGATTGCTAGTTTGGAAAATTATAGCCCTCCGGAATATCATCGTGTGCGCAGGGATTGCGCCGATTGGGTGCTCGAACAACAAGCTATTGATTTCGATTTTTCGAAAAAAAAAAAAAAAAAAAAAAATTCTGCGACGAGGTTCATTTCACGACTTGATCTTAACGTCCAGAAGCAGAATTGCCGTGTTTGGGTCAACAAAAACCCGCAAGTGACCGCGTAGAGGCCATTGCATCCGCCCCCAAAAAATAACTGTTTAGTGGGCATTGTAGTCGGGAGGTGTCATTGGGGCGCATTTCTTCGAAAATGGCTATGTTGTCACCGTTACCGTCAATTATCAGCGCTATGACGGCATAATCAATGATTTTTTATCCCGAACTGGTATGTAGGTCTTGATCTAAGTGATATGTGATGATTTCAACAGGATAGCGCCCATAACATGGCCGGTTTTGCTTCTATTGCACGAAAAGTTTCCTGGACGCGTAATTTCGTGATTTGATAATATCAATTGACCACCGAGATCGTTTGACTTGACACCTTTAGATTTCTTTTTGTAGGACTACACAAAAGACCGTGCTGATGTGAACAATCTTTAAACTTTGAAGCATTTGCGGAACGACATTCGACAAGTTATGGCCGAGGTACGACCCGAATTATGCGAAAAAGTTATCGAGTCCTGCAAAAACACCGGTGGGGGGCAATTGAATGATATTGTGTGTCACCAATAATGGCGACTTTTGTAGGAGCTGCATTGAACTTGTTGGTTTTGGCGAACTGAACTTTAAAATAAATTCAACAATTTTACAATTTTCCCATATTCAACTGACGATAAAACAAACGAACTGGACTCGAACTGAAGTTGAACGTAAAAGCTCGCTCAAAAGGGAGTAATCAACTAGAATAGTGGAATGCCATTCCAGTGCACTTTTGCATTTCTGACTAACACTTTAGGTAGACACCCTTCATTACATTATGTCCAACGTTGTTTTTAAAATTCTACTTTTGACTTTTTATCTCTGCCCCTACTCACAAAATAATAGGCTGTCATACACTTAACAATGTTAAAAGAAGAAATCAACTTTCCCCTCCAAAAAAACTTCCCCTTTTCAATTCAGTTAAATTTTATTACAATCGTAAAATTATTTGAAGCCATTTTTTAAATTTTACGGCAATCCTCAGTAAAATTTAAATGGAGTAACCGAATTGTAAATTTTAAAGCTCTCAACATTATCCTAGGCATAATAAAGTTGCGTAACAATCAAAATGTTGTCCCTCTCTTACGGCACACTGTAAACTTCTTAATCGAGGTTCCAATCAAAGAAATTGAATTACAACAAGGCTTATTGCGTTATCCACAGAAGCCATTTTGTGTGGTGCCGTTGAATGGGGATTTCATCCCCATTTGCGCTTGGGTCTTATAGAAATTTAAGTTTTATTTCGCATGGAGTGGGGGCGGAGAAGATTCTTTTTCAAAAAGTTTTTTATCATAATCTCACAAGGTACTTAGAGGAGGTGGCCTAATGTACAATCAGAATGAGAATTTGGAATTTTTAAACTTGTTTCTTGTTTTTAATAGTTTTGCTCTTAAAACTTTTTTCTGACCACTACCAACACACCCGCTATCACCTTCGTGAGATAAAAAGAAAAGAACTTAATTAAAAGTTGTAAATTGATATGTCTAGTAACTGATAGAATGCAGCTACTTATACAAGTGGTAAATTACGGAAGGGATTTAAGGGCTCACGAAGATAAAGCTGCCATTACCGGTATTACATTGTATAAGAGTGTCTGGCAGTCGGGCCAGGAGTTGGGAGCGAAACTTTACGGGTGGGAGACCCTACAGTTTTTGTGCTTTATGTGACCGAACTTTATAATTCCCGAGTAGTTTCGATCTTGATAAGGGTCATAAGGAATTCATGATGTTCAAGAAAACTTTCGTCCCAGCTTTTTAATTGGAAAATTGTGGATTATACTCTTGTAGCTGTATAGTAGTAGTATCACATTGAAAATGTAAATAATAAATGCAATTTTAAAGTTTGTCGTACAAATTTCTGAATATCTTTTCATAAATTCAATATCTATTATGTATAGGGTGTGTCTAAGAAGATTTGTTTTACATGTATTTCGTTATAACTTTAACTCTGTTAAGCTATGGTCTTCAAGTTATTCAACTTTAGACTTTTATCGTTTTCATGTTTTATACAGTTTGGGATTATTGATAAAAATTGTGATATATCATAAGCCTCCTGAGGTTTGTATTTCTTGACCATATCCTATCTTGTAAGGATTTACAAGCTCCATAAGAATTTAATTTGGCATGTACTACTTATTCATTTCCATTGCTCTAGTCATTTTTAAGAATGCTAGACTCCGAAGACGATTTCACAGCATGCCATAACATTACCTTGTATTTTAGGTTTAACTTATCTGAGATCTGTGTTGTGACCTCGTAAACTTAATTAACGAGTCACACAACAACCTTTCATACAATCAGTCGGAACACTTTGTGGTGATCGTGTAAAGTTTAATTACTACACTTTACACAATGTCACACAACAACTTCCGGCACGATCAATAACGATCAATCGGAACACTTCATCGATCACCAAACTCAAAGTTCAGTGATCTTGCCGCGTTTTTCGTTCCATTCCCAACATGTCTACCGATCTAGCATGGCTACGGCTAGAAGCTTTAAAGAAACCATCGCGGAATTAAACGACAACTTCATTGATCATCGAACTCAAATTTCAAGCAACTCGAACTCAAGTTCGATGTAGCTAATTTTCGGCATCTCCGTTTACGCTCTCGAATCCTACGGTTTCTAAAAGAGACAAGTACCATAAAAATAATAATAATCGCGATAAACATAGTTTATGATATTTATAATAATACAGAAACAATTATAAATGGTTTTAAATAAAATAATATAAAAGTGTCGAGTTTTAGTCATTCGGCGAAAACCACATTGGTGACCCCGAATGCACAACACGCGGTTACCATTGTTTTCCCACTCCATGTAGAAGTGAAGTGATTTCAAGTAAAAAGCAATCCGTGAAGTGATTCTAAAAATTCTACATTGGTTTTTCCTCCAAAAAAAACCCTAAATAATTATCGGACGCAATATAATGTCAAGGAACGAGGGTTCATCCATTGAACTGGAAAGGTCGGAAGTAGATGAACCAAAAGCCGGAACTTCGGGTGTCCATGCCACTTCGGTATCGAAACACACACCAGCTCGCCTCTTATAGCACAAGTTCTTCAAATGACGATGTCAGCCTATCAGAGAGAGAATGCAACAACTATACAGCGGGAAATTTTATGAGTTTATGGCAGCACTGCCTAAAGAAGCGGTAACAGCGGTGCGGTATAGCATCGTGGATTTGCCACTGCCTCCTATTGTTTTTGCGTGTGACTTCTCTTTTTACGGATAATCACTATTTGTGTTTGTAAGTATGATTTATATTGAGGAAATAAAAAAAGATATTAAATGGAAAGGTTGATTTTTATTAATAAACAATATTAAATGGACAATGGAATTATAAACACGGAATAGCGTTATCTTGAGGTTACTTCTTGTCTCTAAGCCTCTGTGACGATTTGGTAAATCCCAAACCGTATCTAACCCTAACGGTGTATAGGATTCCTTACCCGGTGTGGTTAGTCCCACTTGTAGGTAAAGAATAATTTGTATATCCTGGGACTCGCCTTTTATACTGTTTCCTTGATTCAAGCTCGCTCTGATATTTAAGTAGGCGAGCTTTTGATAACTTTTACTATAATTTTTATAGTATTAGAACTGCCATATATAGGATGCTTTGCTTTCCTGTCAACTCAAATTAATTAATTTATTTGTCAAACTTTATTTGGATTTGTCATTTGTCATCATCGCATCAACACCTATGAAGAGGTGAAACAGCATTTGCTCGAGAAATATGGCACTTCGGAGAAGCGTCGACTGGAGCAGCTGCTTGTGCAAGAGATTGGAGACCTGAAACCTCCCGACCTCCTCCTATGGTCCTCCTGTGGTCAATGATGCACTGAACCGGAACCTGTAGGAGCGGATGCTTCCCAGGCCAGCGCCGCTGACCAAATGTTGACCACGCGGAGACAGTGGACAAAGCACGGGAAGTGCTTCCACACTCAGGCGCCTCATACGCGGGCACCCCCAAGCCCCACCAACCAATATGTTGAGGTCGCTAAAAAGCTCCATCAACAAACTGACGTCTCGGCTAGACAATCTAGTGAAAAGGCCAGTGCAGTACTAGAAGATGAACACCTGCCAATCGGCAGGGCGGCCCTCCTAAGCTCTCGGCCAATCGGCTACCAGGTGCCAACAAAATGCTGGGTAGCCTGTGCTACTTCCATTACCGCCATGGTAAGGAATCATACACATGCAAGACCTTTTGCAGTTTTGGTGGTGGTAATGACAAGTCGGGAAAGAGAGTAACCACCACCCCTAAAAAATCTAAAGGGGCAGGGGATCGATATGAGCGAGCAAATAACTGGCCGCTCATATCGTAAGTGACACCAACAATCGGATGAATTTTCTTATTGATTCGGGCTCGGACGTTTCAATTGCTCCCGCCAAGGCGTTTCCGGCCCATAACCGAAGAACTTTCTTCACAAAGTTGCTTGCATTCCGATATGTTCACAATCATATCATAGCCGACCCAGTAAAGCCATTATCGGGGCAGACTTCTTAACGCAGTTCAAATTGTCGTTTGATTTCGAATATCGGCATTTAGTCGACAAAAACACGAATTCTCGTATTAACGTGTGCGCCACAGTCAACTATAACCCCGAAACAACACCATGCTAAATTACCGGCATATAGACCGTCAGCCAGTAACAGATTTAGTTGCTGCTCCATTTTCTCATGCTAGCCTCGAAGAAGATTGAAAGGTAAATCGATCTTGAGTTGGAAAAAGTTAAATTAAGGTGCCACTCCTGGGGATAACGTAAACGTATTTTTCATAATAGAAATAAAAAGCATATCTCGCCCGTATTTTCTTATATCTTGTCTTAAAAGCTGTGTTTGCTAAGTTATCGTACCGGGATACTTACTTGTATGCACCATATGCACTGGTACGCCATCTAGACCTTCGGTATTTTAACATTGAATAACTCTGACATTACTTAGCTGGTTTCGACAAATGAACACGATTCTGAATCGTTATTCAGTACCATTTTAGTAGCTTATAAGTCAATACTCATCGAATGAACACACTGAAATTATAGCGCTTTACATTGAAAACAATGATTCAATTGTAAAAACTGTGCGAACTTATGGTAAAACCATTGTGACGAAAATTGGTGATTTGGAGTGGCCTCTCGTTCTGCGGATTTAACGGCACCACACTTTTTCTGTGGGGTGTTTTAAAAAGTAAAGTTTATGCCACCAAGCCAAAAATCTCACGAATTCAAAGCAAACATACGAGCCGAAATGATTGCTATAACGGCCGAAATTCTGACAAATGTTAGGATGTTCGAAAAAGAACTAATTTTTGCGTATCAAATGGAGGTGGTCATGTAATCGAAGTTCTATTCTAAAGCTGATTTGAAATAAATGGTAGGGAGTATGCTAAATAAATCTTGCTCATTTGTCAAAATTGGCTAAAAAATTTCGGAGCTATTCAAAGTCGAAATGCCGAAGGTCTAGATGGCGCACCGCATATTTACTAAATCCTATGAAGGCGATTTTCTCGAGTTCATACGAATTCATTTTTTTTTGTAATCTATCAACCAAAATATGTAAATCCCATGTTCAAAATAATTAAAATATGTTTTCATTTCATTTCATAATCAAAAATGATAAATTATAAGCTGAGTACCTGTAGATTTGTGGTGTAACCTGCTAAAATGTGTTAAATTTAAGATCTTGCTAGATGTGTCAAAATAACATTGCGTCAATAATATAAATATCGGTATTGGGATTGGCTACTGCCACATTTTAATCCGTTAGAAAACGTGGTGTCTATAAATTTGACTTTAAATTCACCCTAAACAAGATTAATTCTCCAGCCTCTATTAAATCTGGGATTTATTACACTCCTGCCCAGAAATTGCGTGTCTAAGAAGCCAGTCTCGTCGTTGAGCATACATTCCCAGATAAAATCGATGTTTAACTTTGTATCGAAACGTAATTGAGTCCGGTTTTTCTAAATGATATTTGTAAGAAAAAAGCCCTGACATTTCGATATATCGATATATCGAATAGGGAGTAATTAACGCAAATTTCATATTAATTTATTGAAGGAATAAATAAAAAGGAAAAAACCTTGAGTTGATGGTATTTTCGTAATTGAAATACTCTCGCCAGATTGCTTTAATCAAAATTGACGTAGTGCTACTTAAATTCATTACGGGGGACTTCCAATTATCCAGCAATTCATCCATGCTGTGAAGCGTCTCCTACGTTTCCTTCCACGGAAAGCAGTTAACTTCATCATAGACAGCATCTCCTGCCAAGCAACCGGAAACACCTGGAAGGTAGTTGATCTAGGTTAAGGCCATGCCTTCTCGCCCTTTTTATAACAGGTTTCGACTTTAGCAAAGGAAAACTGAAGACATCGTGGATACCCACCGGCAGCATTTCCCTACTACACAGACTACAGACATACTATGGCAGCACACGATGCTTGCAAGGCGTGAAGGTAATTCCGGAGCGCTTGGTACAAAAATATGCGAAACACTACTCTAGACAGGTATAGGAGTTCCTTATCAAAGCGCCTGCCACCTACAACACTATCTTGTGATGTGAACGTTAGTCTCTAGTAGTGGCTTTCTAGTAGTCACATTTACATAACATAATTAGAAAACAACACCGCAATCAGTAATTAAATCGTTAGAACTCGTTTTGCAATGCCGCCGAGTGCGAACAAATTGTTATAACATTTGCTGTTGGTTCAACAAATTCCCCGGCTAATGGTGGAGTTGCACAACTCTCACTTCTCGGTTATGTGATAAGTGCTCTACCAGCACTGGTGCGGCGGCTTCTGTCAATTCCTAGAATCAGCGCTATGGCAGGATACAATTTAATTCTTAATGATCCTGTTTTGAATTACAAGCACGATTATAGTTCATCAATTTGAGACGAAAATCTTCAGCTTAAGGGAAGGCAAGAAATTCCTTGCTGGATCTTATACGAAACCTAAAACCATCTTGGGGAAAACGATGAGATTCTTAAGTAGAAATTGAGATTTCTGCTCAGATTTGTATTATAATAATTTTGGTACCAGGGATTTTGTAATCGCATTACCGCCGCATTGTCAGAAGTGTTTCATTGGCCTTGGAATGTAGATCATTTTAAAGTAAGTTGAGTTAAAAATACTTTTCAAAATTTGTTAAAGTTAATGAAATTTTGTTACACTACACAATGTGAAATATTTACAAATTAGTTGATTATTTGTTACAGTTTGAAAGGAAATGAATCTCTGTGCTTAGAATATTATAGCTTAAAGAAGTTGATGAATAGCGAAACTTATATAGATTTAGGAAAATTGATTATACTAGTGGGAATAGCAGAGTTGGAAAACAAAGGAATTCTGCTTAATTCTTACTGTTTCAAAACACAACACTTAAATTTCTGTAATACAACATGATATTTCTCATAGGGAAATCAATATTTATATTAGGAAACACAAAGCCTTCCAGAATGTGTACAATAGTAGATTCATCAAATCGATGCAAACTTCGGTTAAGGTGTTCTGTAAGGCAAACTAAAAGATCCCCAGTGGATATTTTTTGTCGGAAGCCATACTTTTTGTCGTTTATAAGTCGGTTGGATCCTGTATATCCCATAAATTTTTTATTGATTATCGCCTCCATGGTTTTAAAGAGAATAGAAGTACTTGCTGTTGGGAGGTAGTTGGAGTTGGAGGGGCTGCTGGAGTAATCTTTTTTCGGTATGAGCTGAACATGTGCAAGTTTCCAAGAGTCTGGATAAACTCCGGAGAAGTACGATAGGGCAAAAGGTTTAGCCACGATAATGGGCTTATTATCGGGTCGAGTGGATTTGTTGGCATCAAGCACCTATAAACCTTGCGAGTCCTGAAGAATAAGCTGGCCATTGAATGGGTGTTGTTCAAGAAAAATTAGAGCTTGAACCTTTTGAAAATTAAATTCACCTTTAAACAAATAAAATTCACCTTTTTTCAAATGAAATTAACTCGTTTGAAAATTAAGTACTTCTACATCCTGTGCACCTCGCTGCACCCATAAGCCAAGAGTATGGCGTGCGCCAAAACAATTGGGAATCTCAAAATCGCTTTTTAATTGGTAGTGAGAGTCCCAAATCCCACAACGAAAGTACATCCGAAAATAAAAGTGTCACTACGTTCGTTTAAAACCCCAAATCACTCGCTCATTTATATTTCCAATCGCAAATCAACGGTCGCCACTCTTCTTAGTCAGATGAAGGGAGTGTAGTTGCTCGTAAACGAATTTTGGAGGGGAAATTACAATGCACTTGCGCTGGTATTGTCATTGTGGAATTGTCATTTCCAATTTAAAGGATCTTATTTCTTGCACTAAGCTTGATTTTGGAAAAGACTTCCTCGATGGTCTTCCGCATTGCAGAATGTGGTGATAGAAAATATAGAGATCAGCTGATAAAAATTTCAATGCGGGCGAAAAAGCCAAAATATCAAAAAAGTAATATCTATGATAAAAACAGGCAGCATTACTTTCACACTACACGCAATGTGGGGCCTCGGTAGTCTAGGGGTAAGGCGCCTGACTACTATCCCCAGAGGTCCCGGGTTCGATTCCCGGCGGTGCCACGGTCCTAGCCTTTCCCAATTTCCCGCCTACATAACTTTCCTTCTTTCTTCTTCCCTCTTTGCATTCCTGATTCCTCCTGTCGTAGCCTTCTCTAGTTCTCTTCCCCGCTCCACCAAGCGCATGTCATCGGTTGGTTGATGAGATTCAACTCGTTTCAGGAGGCATAACACTCCAGCGAGTTGTTCTCGATGCCCTGATGTCAGAGTCGCGAAATGGTTGGGAGTAGGTGAAATAAAAAATACCGCAGCTAGGTTGTGACAGTTCTTTCCTTCACTTCTCTCTCTATCTTCCGACTAGAGCTGCTGTTCGACATTTCAAAAATAAAATACATGGTCGACAGTACAAAGGGGCCTTCCCTAAGTCTCTAGTGTGTCACATAAAAAAAAAAAATGTGTGATTTATGATTTATTTACATTTACAATAGTTAGAGATAGCAGCGTATCCGTTGCGGGGATGTCCCGCTCGGACCGCCAGCTAACGGATCAAAGAAGAAGAGAAGACTTTCCTTATCAATCAAAAGAAGTAATTTGATGGAAGGTTATTGACTGGTAAGGTAATGAAAGACAAGCTTCCTGAACACGTTCGAAGACCTTGCACTCTGTGTGTTGTGCCTCAAATTGTGTCACAAGCAGAGACAGTGAACAACAGAGAATCTTTTCCCAATAATGCTGCCTTGAGAGTGAAAGCTATTCGTCGAGGGTACACCCAAGACTAGAAGAGCCGTATGAGCTTATATAGTCAAATTTGTGGAGCAACCTGGTACGATCATTATAAGCAATGTGAAGTTTGACCTGGTATGATGAATCAGGGGACGGAAAAACTGAACTGGCGTAAGTGAGGTGAGGGAGAACTAAGGTTTGGAATTTGGATATGGTATGATCGGTTTGCTCACAGCAGGTTATTGTGTGTTCAGAACACCTAGGTTCTTGACTCGCAGCTGGTAGAGTTAAGTTGTTACCATGAGAGTTATTGGTGAAAGATGTGTCTAACTCACTTCCGTATATTGCGATGCAGTTGGACTTAGAGGCATTTAGATGCAACTGATAGGATAACGACCATCAAGGTCAGCTTTGATGTTATAGACTCAGTTTCTATCAATCCAAGGGGACTATTGAAATAAATCTGAACATCATCCGCATACATGCGAAGTTTGCAATCCTTGACAATATTACAGATATCATTAATGTAGATGCTGAAAAGTAATGGCCCTAGAATAGAGCCCTGCTGAGCACCACTTGTAATTGGTGAAGGATTAGAGATAGAATCTTGAAACCATACATTTTGGGAACGGTTACTTAAGTAATTCCGAATTTAGGAGATGGCTAGAGATTATGACTGACACTATCAAATGCCCCACTGAAGTCGAGTAGCACCAGAAATGCAATGTCATCACAATCAAGACCCATTCGAAGATCAGTAGTTACTTTTAGTAGCGCAGTCTCGCAGCTACTACTTTTGGGGAAGTCCGACTGTGTACTTGAGAGCAGAGACCATATTTCACAGTAGGCTTGGAGATACTGATAAGGCGGTAATCAGAGGGATTTTTCGGGGATTTAATAACTTTTGCTTTTTTCCACTGAAGTGGAAGGTATGATTTCGATAGGCAGTTATTAAAAATGTGTGTAATATAGGGGGTAATTACAGGGAAAGTGCACTTAAAGAAGATAAGCGGAAGATCATCAGTTCCAACATATTCTGACTCTCTCCAGACATTCAGACTCTCTCTGAGCCAACGTAGGAATGCACCAGCGCTCTCTTTACTTTATTGCTATAACCACAACGATTGTTCCACTGAAATTCAGGACCTTCTGCCTGCACTTCTCACCCCCATACCCTACAGCCCCCTTTCGCGCACAACATGTTCCAGAAGTTCGTTTATGAATAGAACAACTCGACTATGGAATAATCTCCCACAGTCAGTTTTCCCGAACTCGTACAACACCCAAGAGTTCAAACGTAAGATTCATTGCCACCTGCTCCAACACACCTCCCAGACCCCCTAATCCTATTTTTTTTTCTATCTTTCAAACCAAGCTTGCTACTAGACATTGCCCCATGCCCTGAACGACATGACAGACTGGTAGTTCAAAGGGTGTTTCCTTAGCTAGGTTTTCCTACATAAAAAAAGGTAGATGTCATGCACTTCCCCTTCTAGAATGTAGAAATTACTTAATTGATCTGCTATTTTGGTCAGGTATAAAGTTGGGTTAGGTTTAAATGTAGGGTTACTTCCAGTGCGACCGGAGCCCCGATTAGCGCCCGGTTGCCACAATTCGTGTACCTAAGCTCAATAGTTGTTTTTGGTTGGGTGTGACGGATGTCTAAAGTCATCCTGTAGAATTTAGGAAGCTTTTCAGTGATCTGATCTCCAGTCTGGAGATCTCTTTAACTGTTTAGTGTGCGCTATCAGAATTAAGCTTAATCCAGGCATTTATACACGAAGTGAGGAAGTGTTTCCCTCATCTATCCTCAGTTAAGGCAGCAGACGTTGTACGGGATAAACGGCTTGAAAACTTTTTGGTGTAAAGCCGCGTTTACATCCCAAAGTCAACGCGAAAGGGCACTATCAAGCTCTTTTATCACGATGAAAGAGCTTAAAGGGCACTTTTGTGTTGACTTTGGGGCGTCTACATCCCAGCTTAAAAGCTAATTATTTAAATTCAAGTCTGCAACAATCACAACTAATATAGTTACTTAATTAAGTTTCTTTTTCATCTATACAGCAACTCATACAATATATCCGAAATATCCTACAGAATGTTGATGGATGCGTTCTAAGTTATGGTGTTTATGTCCCAACAGGTTACAAAAACTGCAGAAATATACGAACAAAAAACATGTATGAAGGCAAAATTTGCTCACGTAAAAGGATCTCTCATAGTAGTGTATAGAAAAATTCCTTTTCCTTCCGCTTCCGGAGATAAGGTGCCATTTTCATTCATTTAGAAAATCTAAAGTACCGCATATTTCATCATAAAGTGCTCATATCTTTTAGACGAAATATTAATAATTTTCCCCTCAACCCAGCTCGGAAAAATATGGGCAGGCCCAACCCAACCAAATAAATTTAAAATTTTTGCTAGATTTTGCGTAATATACGAGAAGAGATATATTGACAGAAAAATTCGGCTCCATATGAAATATTAAATAAGAAACAGCCTCAGTTAATTTAGAAGAAGAAAAAATTAATAAGAATATCAGAAGGTCCTGATGCAGAGATGTGTGTGTGTACTTCGCTCCCTATTTAGAGGGAAAAAATAGGACGAAAACGTAAAGCGAAGGGGAAGTAAATTTGTTGCAAAATAAACAGAAACGCTGCCAGAATCATTGGAGGGGCGAGCGGCAGTAAAGCGGAGGAGATTGGAATACGCTCTGGGGTGTCTCATATACTTATTGTGTACGTGAAGCTCCGGAAATAACCTTTTCAAAAAAATTTCTCATTTTGTTTGATAATATGGCCTAAACAAAACGTAACAGGATTGAAGCTGCCGCCAGTTCCCGGCCGTGCGCGCACCTGCCTCCCACATTCTTAATCAGAAAACCTTCAGCCAGTTTTTGACGCACCTTGAAGCATATTTACACGAATATGCCGGAGTTTATTTGCAGAATGGAGTGAACAAATTGCCTTCAAAAGGAGTTAAAAGTGTACCTGTACACCCAGAAATATTCGGTAATTTGAGGCAGATGTGATAGATTCACAGCACGTTCGAAATGAATTTATTTAGTATTCCATTTGCGAACTTCATATCTTATCTTATAGGAGGAAAAGTCGAAAATTTTCCCTCAACAAAGAAGGGAAAAAAACCTCGTTTCCAGGATTCCCACCATCCCGAGTTTATATCAGGTGAATGCAAAAGGAGGGAAATATGACTGCGAGGCATCGATCTGGCAATTGAACAATATTCGAGAAAGAAAGAGGATCTATTTTAAAATTCCTCTCAGATCCTTAGTGATAGAGGAGCACATGTCGTTATGAAGGGAATCCATTGATTTCTACGCCAATGACAGATGAAAGCAGCCCTACACGCAAGCAGTTTTCTATTGTTCAATGCTGGATATGTAAACACCACGTATTTGATCCCGTGTCATGTTCATTTCAAAGGATTCCACCAGCACGGCTTGATTCGTCTTCCCGACCTCGTTCTTTTTTATTTTTGTTTTTAGTAACTAAAGCTTACCTTTCAAGGTAAGCAAAACAAAATAAGAGGCACGTCGTCTTACGTTTTTCTTTTTTGTTGGGGTGAGGGGGGGGGGGGGGGGAATTTTTGAGCCCTAAGGAAATCAGGGCCCAGGCAGACGTGTGGAAACCCTGTATGGAAAGCTTTCAGCCCAATTTTTTTAATCAGCTGCTCTAAGTACATCAAAAATAAAAAGTGTCTGGGCGTAGACTGTAGGAGTTGCTAGGAGCGGTATTCTTGATGTTTGCCGAATTAAAAATTTACGACACCACATTTCATGCTGCTGTAAAGGATGTGTTAATCACTTAGGAGACCACCTTTTCCAGCTCCAGTTGAGCTGGGTACAGGCATCGTCTTTGATAATATGCCTTGACGTCAGGAAAGTGTTTAACTTGAATTTATTATTTGGAACGGTTTTAAAGTTTGCATAAAATGACGCTAAGCCACTGAAATTAATAACGATATGTTTAAGTTTTAGAAATTTAAGCAAAATCTTTTATTTTTAAATAAGTTGAACGTTATAAAAAGCTGTTGTAGATGTTGTTACAAATTTTTTACTCTTAGTGCATAAATACATTCGAAATTTCTTGGAAAATCGTGCGTAACAATTCAAGTAACAACCTCCATAAACGCAATTTTGTTCTATCACGAACGGAAGTTTGTGGAAAAGCTTGTATAACACGATTTACTGCAGGACTTTATTCTAGCACGATCATAAAATATCAATGAACAAAAACCTCTTTGTTGGTTCCAGTTGGTAGATTGAGATATTGTTTATATCCTTGATGATTCGTGTTACTTTCGAGTAATTAATCTTTTAGGTATTCCTGAAACGAAAGTCGATTGTCGAAAAAGATGAAGAATTTTCATTTATAAGTTTCGGGACCCAGGCAGAATATGACAGCAGCTACCTGTTGTCCCCATAAAATGATGTCGCAGTAGGTTGGGAATACGAATATTTCTATCCTTAAAACGGAGAGCAAGGAAATCAAATGTTTAGTTGTAAGCTATGCATCGTAGTTGCACATATTATAAACTAGCAAAAAAGCCGCGTGAGTTGCAACACCTGTCACTGATTGTTGATCTAGCCATTTTTCGTCGATCGATCTAGCCGATATTTGATCAGTTTCGATTGCAATGGCTTTGTGTGAGCTTAAAAAAAATTCCTACATTTCAGAATGTGGCTTGGCAAAATTTTGAATTGATAAATCTTGATCATAAATTCGTTATTAGCCACCTTAAAAATCCCTAGATACCAACTTTCATTGAAATCGGAACACAATTTGCAAATTCATATTTGGGTGGCCATTTGAATTTCGGTCATTTTTCGACGGCCATGTGGAATTGAGAAGGTATTCAAGGAGTTTCATGGAAGTTATAGTGCACACATGCATACACGAACTTAGATAAAAACATGTAAATGAAATTGAATAAATTAATTTTATAGAGTGTGTTAGTATGGCAATCCAATATATCGAAATACAATTTTATTGTAAAAAAATTCAAAAATTGGACTAGATGTAAATTGGGGTCCCTAGACCAGGGGCCGCCAACTTTTGTATACATAAGATCTACTTTTTATTACAGAAATGTGTCGTGATCGACTTGTTCTCATACCCGTAGTTCAATTTGGGGAAGAGATCTGAAATATATGTATGTATATGTCGGGACAACCATCGTCAGAGTAAATGGACCTTCAAAGAGTCTAAATGACTCACACAGGGGGGGGGGGCGCTTTCATAGGTTAGAATGGTGCAATTGCAGGCAGTTTCAGAAATTTACATTTAAAAAACATTTGAAAATGAAAAGTATTCTCACGGGTGCAAGAAATTACAGAAATTCACCCAATTTTTGTCCATGTACTTTCTCATGCAAGTTAAAACGGTTAAATTTCACTTCTCCTCGTGTTTGAAGTTTCCAGAGATTTTAGCTTCGAGATTCGAGAAATTCGCGAAAAAATCCCCCAAGTGAAAGACAAATCTGTAATTTAGGAGCACTTTTAGAAAATAATGTAAAAAGCACCATATGCTCCTACATCACAAAAAGGAAAAATTGATCCGATGGCTCTTTATTAGGTATTGCTGTTTACCGTGACTGATATAAACTTAAGGGCGCTGTTGCTGCACTTTTAAATTCTATTTAAGGAATTGTTAAAAGAGGAAAATGAACGAAATGAGGAGAACAACACTTGTTGTGGCGAGAACTCCTCTTTAATTGTTCTTTTTTGTTTGTTTCTTTATATCTTGGCTTTACCTGCTTTAGTTCAATAAAGCTCAATTCAATCCTTCTGGCATGTTCAGTTCATGCTTAACATTGTTGTTGCTTTTTCGCCAGAAGTTAGAAACGCAAAATCTCACTGGAATGATATTCCATTATTCCAGTTGATTATTCTCTTTTGAGCGAGCTTTTACGTTCAATTTCAGTTTCATGTTCTGTTGGACGAACTCAGGCTCTATTTTTCCTGATTTGAATATGTGAAAATGTGTGGGAACTCAGGCAAAAATTGAAGTTCAGTACACTAATTTGGTTAAACTTGCGCAGTTAGGCCGGTAAAGCCCAAAGTCTTTCAAGTCTTTCAACTTCATACAAAATCCCCCCCCCCGTTAGTTGTGTGCGTGCATATATGAACATCACTGCTGAGCAAAACTCAACGCATACTTCGTGCGCTTGGCGAGATAAAGCCAGATTCTCTCTCTTCGATCAAGTATGCAGAACAGAAAAGGAAAGCCAATTGAATCAGCTGTTTTCTTTCATAAATCCGAACAAACGAGCAAATATGCACCAATACATCCATATAAAATCTCATAAAAGTTTCCGCTGTTTAGTTGTGTGCAAACGCATATAAAAATGTTGCATTCTTTCTCTGATAGCCTGACATGGTCATTTGAAGAACATGGGCATATAGCTGTTCGCCTTTCACTCATTAACCGTATGAAGTTGAATGACTTGTTAATTTCTAGACTTTGGTAAAGCCGGGATATTACTGTGGCCAGTTTCACCCGGGCCAACCAACAAAAATTGGCTGTAATCGTCAATTCCCTTTTGAAATTCTTCCTTCTGCCAATTCTTTTCCTAGCAAAAGGGAGACAAAAAACAACAACAACCACCTAGCTGTCAATAAGTTGATGCAAAAAATCCGTGAAAGAATTCAGAGGTTAGAAAATCTGCCCGACCCATTGTCCTCGCCTACTCTCTTCTCCACAAAGGAAGCAGAATTTTGTTGGTTGGATGTTGACCAATATGAAACTTCCTATCTATGTAATCTTTTCTCTATGTTATATTCATTGTTATGGTGCAATCTTAAACTATGCGCAAACTACATATGAAAATTATTTCACCATTCAGCAAGTATTTGTGTCTTTCTCCATGGTGCTTCACTGCGTTCAAAAATGAACAACTTATGGGGCGCAGTATGGCATAGTGCACCGGGCGCAAAAACCCAAGCGCCCGCCCTGGGCTCAAAACGTCTTCAAGTGGTCGCATTAAAAGACGCCATAGTTGCAACAGTACCTCAAACTGTGGGTGGATTTGTAACACCTTCAAATTTCTCTCCTCGGAAACTTGCACAAAAACGAGTGAAAATTTTCAGTTAAGAGTGAGTGAAACATTTCAGAGTGTGAAACATTTCAAAGAGTAAAACATTTCAGTTACAGTTTGGAAGGACAAAATTTAGTATATATTCCACAAACCATTTACGTTCGCTTTTAAACAAAAATCGAAAAATCCAGATCACCACGTCAACTTCGGCAGCTCGACCTTATCGGCCAGTTATCAAAGAACCACGTTGAACGAGAGCCTAACAAGATCCATGATGGCGTGCAGATACATGCTGACGTGCGATGCATTCGGCCGATCCGCTATATGTGGCAAGTTACCGATTTTCGGCTGTTCGATAATCGACAATTCGGGTTCTCTTTCTAATCGCATCTGTAATTTCACTCGAAGATAATCGAACACCTCGCAGGTACGTCTTTGGGCGTCGATCGGAATCATGCGTTGATCAAAACCTAGTCTAACATCGTCGAGTCATTGCCGGATCGATTTCGCCATTTGAGTAGGTGTTTGAGTGGATATCGGGAGATGCTGCTGCAAGTCTATCTTTGGTGATCAAATATTTCAATGTATAAGGCTTAGATACAATGGGCACTTTCGTAGACGAAACATTTAGACAATGATGAATTTATATTTTAAAAAGTAATCATATAAAAGTTTAAAAACAGCTTACCATTCGCTTAGCATTTGTTGTCGTTGAATAATATTCGTATTCGTCCTTGTTAAAGAATTTAAATTCCACATAAAACTTGGATCGAAGTTGAATAATACTTCCTTTTCCTCTGGGCAGCAAAACGGAATCCCTTTCCTTGTTTTCTTTTGGTTCTGGTTTTTGCTGAAAATTTCCATAAAGTTACATGCGTGAAATAAATCATAAGGAGAATTTCGCAGGCCTTTAGCGTAAACATAAATCCCTAGTTTTCCTGGACTGCCCTAGATTGGCTCGTAGGATTAACAAGAAGCGTCAGCGTTACTGCAGTATGTCGCAAGCACAAGAAAAACAAAAATTTAAATTCCTTGTGTATCCAGAGACTTACCCTAAATCATTTGCTCTAGAAGTAAACAAAGGATTTGGCCTCAGGGTCTAACAATTTCTTCATACCTAAAAAACATTCTGAAATTTAATAGAAAATTACGGTACAGTGGGGGATTCCTAAAACTATCTCTGTCGCAATTTCCCTTCTATTTAGTGTCAGAAATTGTTTTTCTTTCCCTACGGCAAAGTTACACTTTTTGTCCACAAAATTTTCTACTTTGATGATGTACGAAGATGACACAGTAGCAAAACAGAGCCAAGATATCCTCCAGAGGATTCCAAGAAAGTTGTTCGCCCTTCTTCATGTTTTTTTCTTCTTCTTCATCGTTTTATCCCCAGAATGTCGCATAGAGTCCTTTTAAAAACAAAGAAAATTTCATCCTTTCGGCGTTCAGTAAAGTCATTTACTATTAAAAACGAATAAAAAATGTTATGAACATCTCTAAGGCAACAAAGAGCTAACTTTTTAGTAGCTTAAATGGAAGCTGTGAAAAATTAATTTTTTTTTGTCTTCCACTAAAGGGTAGAGGGCCCTGCAGAACCGGGAAAATGGCGGACTTAAACAGGATAAGGGAAACAGTAGGAATTCCTTTGTTTGGTAGCAAGGGAAAAGGCAAGTTGTTCTTTTTGTTTCTTTGATTGCAATTGCTATGGCTTCATGCAGCTTTTGCTCCGAGTCCTGGTTATTGGTCAAAAACACTGAAATATTACAGAAACCCTAATTTATGTGGAAATAAACAAAGGAAGGGTTCTTTTGTGTGTTATTTCCACTCTTAAAAATCTTCCCTGCTGCATACAGAATTTAAAGCAGTGGTTATAGTGTGGCTAAATATTCCAACATATCCATTGTTGGAGGTTCCTGATTTCAGGCTTTACAGAATTAACAAGCATATATCCGTCATTTTATATCACTACTTCAAGATAAGTCAAACTGCATGCCCCAAGTTATAATCTTCAATTATTATTTTGTTGTGGGATCTTCAGTGAAAGATTTAATGTATGAAAGATTTAATGTATTTTTTCGTCTTGCCTCACTGATATTAAACCATAGACACGCGGAATAATGGCTAACGAAGTAAATTTTACGGTGTCACGACGAAAGCTCATATAGAAGAGTCTCTATCAATCCGTAAATTATTGCAAAAAGCTCACTTTTACGCGTTGCGATATCAACTGAATTGGATTTTAATTTTATTTGAAAACTAGCAAAAACTCAATGTGGCATGAGGTTGAGCGCCACCTATCGGAAAAATGTTGTACTACTGTAACAAACCACTCATAGTCCCTCTCCCCACAAATTTTAGGAGCTAGGCTAGGTAATTCTCCTTGAGAAAGTTTCACTTCGAAGCTTTAAAGCTTCCTACTCCGATGAGCTTTTTAGCTATAAAAGAAACGGCTTCACCAGGCCAAAATCAGTGTTTCTCCAGGCTCGTTCCTGAGAGGTCATCTTCTCCGGTCCTATACCTTGTCGAGGTGTATGATACGACAATGTTCCTGATAGCGCTTCCTATACCATGTCGAGATGTACGATCCGGCACGGTAAGAAGAGTTTCTCACATACCCAAGCTCAAATTAAAAGAAAAGTGTTTTCACGTCATAGAAGAGATTAAACAAAACTCATTTGTAGTCAGGATCTATTTTAATTATGTCTTCTCAGAATCCCTCAGTTTATAGTAGTAACAACGCTACATAGTTGCACAATAATCCTTACATAATCCCCATTCCACCAATGTTACCAAGGATTTAATATTATTATCAACAATCAACTGTAACTACAATACTTTAATGATTGAATTTGGTTAGACCACAAGACAATAACGTATACTAATTTTTATAGTCAGAGAACAGTCGGGAAAAATTTTTATGGTTAAAATGGAGGAAACCACTAAACCGAAAACAGAACAGAATAAACTAAATTTTTGCGAAGCTTTCTAAATCACAAGAGAAGAAACTCGTTAAACTAAAGCAAAATAAAACCAGCAAATACATTCATCCCTCATAAAAATATTTACGACCAATCTTCGTAATCAATTATCGAAGAGAGTGCCCCATACATAAATTCACCATAGCTCCTATGTATATATGCTCTCATGTATGAAATATGCACACAGCGGCAGGAGTAGGTATCACCAAAAGGACAGTCGGCAAACCAAACCGAATAATCCTTAAGGCCCATTTAGATCAGGTCTTCAGCTGACCAGCAGTGTGGACTCCCCAACCTCTTGTATTCGATACCACCAATATACAGATATAGTATATTATAATGTGCCAAATAAACGGGTGAAGATGTGCCTGAAGTCGATGCTGTTGGTCCAGTGGTGGAAGTTCACATCTAAATAAGCCTTTAGGCGGGACAAACAAAGCGCCCAAAAAAAATCCAGTCTTATTACAAAAAGTCCTGCCATTGACAAATGTCTGGTATGTCAATATAAAACGAGGCCAGACATTCTATGGTTGGTTTAGTTGACACTGGCAACCAATAAATCCTACTTAAAGTTTCACAAGTGGGCATCCCTGAGTCGTCCCCAGAAAAGGAAAGTCCGAATGAGAAAATCCTTAGAAAAAGTCCCCGAAAACGTATATAATTGATGAGTACTTTGCCGTCTTCCTTTGTGGAGGAGCGCTCCCTTTCGGACATGGAATGTCTAATTTTATTCGAAGCTTAAATTTAGTATCGGCGATGTTTTGAGTTTCTTTTCTCTTTTCATTTTTATTACTTTAAAGAAAACTCTTAGAATTGTTTACATCATGCATGATCTGGTCTGCGTTGTATTTAAGATGGTCCAGGGATATTGTTCATGACCATAATTGTTGACACAGAATGTAGGACATTGGCTCTTATATGTACTTAGGAGTATTTGACTCTTGGGAATCGGACTAAATTCGTTATGGGCAGGGAGTTAATCGGTTTGTTGAATTGTTTGGAATGATTAAACTTTCAACAAGATTTTAACTTAATGCTAAGTGGTTGGGTTCAGGGTTGTTTTGTAGAATCTATGTGATATTGATTATTACAACCCATTTGTTAAAAGCAATTTCTAACTGGAATTTCTAGGGATACTTATGATATGTCTTAGAAGCTGACAAAATGTAAAATCTTGTCCTGCACTAAAGACCATCATTTACTTACAGACGGTCGGTAGGCAGTGGTCTTTCAGACTAGGTCGGCCTGCACGATAAAGGCCACAGATTACTCAGTCTGACTGAGGGATGATATTTCAGGTATCCGCCTGACAGGCTGTGGCATGCAGGTGAAGCCATGATGCTCTACAGACACACAGGCGAAGACGATAGCTTAGCACAGTAGGTTGTTAGTTCAAGTCCAAAAATGCTCATGGACTCAACGAAACCTTCAAGGTGGTTCCAGGCTCACGCCGTGAACACCCATGAACAAGCGCGAACGCGAGTGTGAATGGTTTTCACGCCTAGACCGCCCCTTGTTTTTCGCTTCGAGCGGATTCGGCGTAAATTTTTCCCGTAAATTCACGGCTTGAGAGTGAATGGTAGTTCAGATCTTCAGGCACGAACTGACGATAAATGCCCAAACACAGAGATTTTTGTCAGTTTTCTTGGACTGCAGGCCACTTATGGTTGCCGTCCGGTGAGTGCGTGGTGATACTTGTCCTCAAGGCGAAAACGAAAACATTAAGGCCACGGATTGCCGGCGACTTGTGTATAAATGGAGGCCTTAAGATATGGCTAAATCCTACACCAAAATTTTTACGCGGTTTTGCGAACTCCAAAAAGTAGCATAGTAGCCCCTCCATTGTTTAGCCGCCACCAGTCAGCCTAACTCGCGACTCGGCGAATGCTACAGCGCAAGAGACAAGTGACACTGACCCGCGAAAAGGCCCTTAGAATACAGAACTATAAGAAGGCACACGCCGAATTTTAGCTGAGCGAGTCCTCACGTTTTGGTAGTTGTGTGTCCACTACAAGCGGAGAAATCAAGTGGAATAGGGGAGGGGCAACGAGTCTAAATGATCAGTTATCTCAAATCAAATCTTACATGCCGTCACTCCCAATTCTAACTAGCTGATGACATTTTATCTTGATATAAACAAAGCAGAAATAATTTGCCGATCGATCGGATTCTCCAGGACTCTATCAAATTCGCCAGAAGTTGATGCGGATTTTTTCCTATTACGATCTACTATCAGTTGGGGCTTGGTTGTGTTGCATTCGAACATGACCCAAGCACGGGTCAATCAGGGAGCCTTCGCTCTAAGACCGATAGTGTGTGCCCATCAGGCCGTCTGGCTGCTGCGAGGACAATTAAGGGGTCATCGAGGGGCCTATATACTGCTGTGTAGACATGCTAAGGGTGATAAAGCTGTCCCTGCCTGTCCATGGAACAGACTGAATACGGCGGATCTAGAGAGGACATACTCGATAAAGCCTGCAATTTCAAGATGAGGCGCTAATTATGCTGAAGGGATGAATTGTACCACATGAACTTTAGATAGTGTGGCCCTCCGGCTTAACTTATGCTCCCTATGATAATGCAGGGCTCGGCTATGACTGGCAGTCTTCGTGGGATCAATACTGATCCTATTCTGAGGCGAGGATCTTTCAGTGAGCTCTCTAAACTGCTTGCAATTTGTCTGCCGGCCCGGCCGAGCAGATCTACAGAAAGTGACACATTTAAGCAGTATAGCGCAGGTGATGAGATGATAGTTGCCATTCTGCAAAGCAACTCCCGAAACATCAGAACTCTTTCTGTGCGACTTTGAGGCTATAGCGAATTGGAGATTGAGTCTCCCCATGGCGGCTTAACTGTTCGCAGAGAGATTTGAGATATGAAACCTAAATAAATTTTGTTGTATTATATCAAAAGCCTTAACCTCTAAGGTTTTTTTTTTGGCGCGGTTGGCACAATGGAACAATTAGAGGAATGAATGAAGAAGGAGTACTATAGTACGGCTGCTTCTGAAACAGCATTAGGTTGCACAATTGAAATTTGTAATTTTTTTCTGGCATAAGCGTAAGTTTCTGAAAAAAGAAATTAAGTTAAAAAATCAATAAAAAAACGTGCAAATTAAGTTCCATGTAAATAGGTAATAGGTATATTAAATTTCTAAACTGGGTCATTATCCTTGTAACAAGATTTCCTCAGTGAATTTGACCTATAACTTTAGGTAGGACGAATTAATAATGTACATAAGATTTTCTCTGTAATGCGATTACCTGTAATATGGAAAATTGTTACAGAATCATTTTACAATTCCACAATTTTGTAATATTAATTAAAAATCAATTCAGAATAAATTAACATGCTTGAATACCCTTCGATTTCATTTACAAACTAGCAAAAACCCGCGTGCCTTGCAACGCCTTTCAATAAATAAAAATTGGTGTGCATAGTCCGGGATGATGTATAATGAAACAAAGCACAAATTTGCAAAACATGATTTTGAGTACATAAAATAATTTAGTTACCAATAAAAAATGTGTTACCCACAATTTTTTTTAAATTCGAGTTTGAGCACCACCTATAGGAAAAATTTTATACTACGTGACAGTACAGACACCTAGCCATATTCAGAATTCCTCTCATGCGCGTGGATTTTTACGTTCCCAGGTAATT
Source organism: Thereva unica (assembly GCA_949987705.1). NCBI lineage: Eukaryota > Metazoa > Arthropoda > Insecta > Diptera > Therevidae > Thereva > Thereva unica. The sequence goes on along the minus strand of OX465282.1, from coordinate 147,243,052 downwards.
GGCACCCTATTCAAGACTTTCCCTATGGCGGCCTCTACATTTGTTTTCCAAAAAAAGTTTTAAAAAAGATCATCAACTTTTCAAAATTGATGCCTATTGTGCAGCTCAAAAATTCATAATTCTATGCCCCTAAAAAATCGAATAAATATACGTGGGAGGCGAATATTGGCAATATTATAAAACAACACTACTGATTTGATTCTGAAAAAGGACCACTGCTGCTTCCCGTTTTCTTGTTTCGGTGCAGCTAGTCATACCACCCGCACGGCACTGGTTCAAAATATATTCATGCAAGGCTAACAACTCACTGTAACACTTCTTTTTATACGATGCTCGATGTTTCCCTTGTAAGTATTAGAACGTTTGCGACATTACTAAGTGAGTGGACTTTGTTTAGTTGATATTTTACAAATAGTCATAAATGTCAAAACTTCAGCGTTTATTACGAAATTTCAAAGAGCAGCGAGCAGCTCAATGTCATATCTTTAATCTCAGAACATTTTCTATCTCCTATGTTGAGGAGAATAGTACTGAATTCTGAGTTCTCCGATTGCTATTTCATATTTTATTTTAAATGAAATTTTTCAATCTGTCCCTAAATGAGTGATCATTTTAGATCTGCATTAATTTCATCGGCCCGCGTATCTGTTGGAACAACTGGCAAGCTTTGTCCGAAATATATGCCAATAAAACAGTTTCACACCAAAATAAGTAATTGGTATTTTCTTCTTAAATCTTACATTGTTCTGTAAACGGCTTCAATAGATACTATATTTATCAAGGTGCATCGTCCCATTCCCAGACAACCATCATGCAGTCTCGCAAAACTTTAGCTTTGTGGCGGTTTTTAGATTTGTTACATGCAGAATTTTCCATATGATCTTCTCCGATCGGTATTATAAAGATAGAATGAGCTGTTTTTGCTTTTATGAGTAAAGTTGCCACAATCTCTGTTAATTACCCTGCTGGGATAACCCTGTTATTTGCACGTAAGAACGTCATGCCAGTGCCTCCTGTTGGGCCTTAAAAATTCCCCCGTATTGACACTGTTGATAATGCGTCAACTTTGGTTTATTGTGCTCCATCTATTTTGTGTTTAGATTATTTTCAGACCCATCGATTAGTTGTGGAAATGGGAAACCATAATGATCCTGAGTATTTCCACCAATTAAAAGAACAATATCTCGTAGTGACAGCATTTCATTCGCGTAGGTTGTAAAATTATACTCTCTTTGCCAATAAATAAATATTAAGGGATATTACAGTGTATCATTATGATAGTGTAATATGTGAGTCTCTGTGATTCATTGCAATCTGTTATCCTTTTTAATAAGTAGATATTATGACCCGGTTATTACAATACATGGTTAATTTACCAATAGCACAGAGATTTAATTTTTAGTCGGTTCACTGTAGTATGTAGTCAGGTTGCATCTCATAATTTAATTCCAATTGTAGACCTCAAAGAGCTACCCATTGGTGCCTAAGTACATATCGTATTTTAGGCAACCCTAACTACGAAAATTTTACCAAAAAGAAAAAGGCTTCATATAGTACGTAATTTTGGAGAACCTAAATAATTAGTTAGAGCTCTTTTAGACCTAGAATTGGAATGTTCAAAAAAGTCTTCACACTCTATTTCTTCCGACTAAGGATTCAAGTTTTCGGTCTAATCGGGGTACTTTTTACCTATAATTTCATTTCATTAACACCGGAACTTTTCCCTAGCGCCTCATTTGATACCCATATCGAGTGGGTTGTAAGAAAAAAAGTAGTCCGCCATTTTGTATTGGCCGCCATTTTGAAATTTGAATGCACCTCATAACTAATTGTATTCTACTTGTCATACTCTTTAATTTGATACCCATGTCGGGGGTGGGGGAGCCCAATTGCGAAATTCGCCCGCCATCTTGGAACCGCCATCTTGATTTTTTTACAAAGTGGTCAGATTATATTGACACCCGAACTATATATATGTGCAAAATTTGAAGTTTATCGGTTATAGGGAAGTGGGTCAAAATCAAATTTTAAGTTTTGTCTACATACATACATCCATACATACACAGAGATAGAGCTAATATATAGGGTATATAAATAGCCTAAAACATGCTCGCAAAAATACTGAATCTTCCAGTGAAAGTCCCATCCCGATCGGCCTAGCCGTTCCCGAGATTACCGCGGCCAAACAGACAGACATACAGACATACAGACATACAGACATACAGACATACAGACAGACAAAAATTTTAAAAATAGTGGATTTTGTTTTAATTACATGTAAATAACCAAAAAAACTTAAAAAAACATAATTATTTTGAAATTACAGACAGACACTCCAATTATATTTATATAGATTAGCAGCTCTATTTAAAAGATAATTCTATCGAAATCAATACGCTTTCAGAGCTAATTACGACAATTAGCTAAAATTCAATTCATCAAAGTTAAGACCAAAAGGATTTAGATAACATTGGACCATTATAATATTTTAAAGGTCATCATTCTTCATGCTAGGGAAAATTTTTGTTCCCCCGGCACTGGTTAACCCCTTCAATTTTGTTCCAACATAATCCGAAAAGGGATGTTACAAAATACTGGCAGAAAAATATGTACCAGCTTTGGGGAAATGCTATTAGAGAGCTTCAATAGAGGCGCTGATGCCCGTAATCTCGTCCTGATGATGGATTGATGCGCATTTCCTGGTTTGAAAAAGTGCGAAACATCGCATAGGGGCCATTTACATGCTAATAGCCCAAATCTTTTGAAAAAACTCGTCGTAATCATAAATGGTGATTTTGTTGTGATGAAGCGGGTTTTTATGGGCTATAAATGTTTTTCGAATTTATTTTGATGTGCAATGCAAATTTAACACCAATTTTTTAAAATGATTTCAACTAAGAATCAAATTAGTCTTTGTTGATATTAAATTTAAACTAACAGAAGTGAGTTTCTAATTTAAAAAAAGATAGCTAATTTAGATGCCGAATATCCGATCAAGTTTAACAAATGTTCGGCGCAGGACAGGTACTTATGTTGCATACTGGTTTTAGCCAGCAGGGCAATATATACCCCAGCCGAATGGCTGGCATTGTCAAAAGATTGTCCTCTGCAATTGTTAATGCCGATATTCAGTATTTTTAAGGTGTCCATAACGGCTAGCATCATGTCTTCTGCTTTGCGACCTGTATTTGACAGAAAGCAGAGGATCGTTCAACTGGCACTACATTATCTTGAAGAAATCTCACAATCAACGGAAGTTTATCTACATTTGTTAAAAATTTTTTTAAAGTCATTTGCTCTCATCAGTGTATTAACTAACGATTATTAAAGGTTCTAAAGTTGTCACGGCGCAGCCTGCGCTCACGGCCTCCCGAGTAAAAATAAAAAAATGCTTATGGCGGGCGCATCACGGCCACTTGGCTTTTAAGCGGGATATAACGGCCGTTGAATTCTTACCCATACCCCAGCACATACGGCCACATGAAGCCCAAACTTGACCAGTTACGTAATTTAAGCCTGTTTTCATAAGGCGGAAAGATAAGTGGGTCATCCCAAGGGGGGGGGGGGTGTCTGAGTACGAAACAGACAATCTTTCTTCGAACCGATTGGACTCTTCTATCTTGGGAGGAGTAGTGAGGAGGCTATACCTGGCAGGCATATTCGAGTAAAGGCCTCACAAAGGACATGTAAAAATGCTTAGTGTTGAAGGGGTTTTTGAATTGCTTGGACCACCTTTTTATAAATCCCGGGACTGAACTACTCTTGCAGGAAATATAATTGATGTGGTTTAAATCCACCTCACTTTCAAAGCTGACCCCCAGATCACAGAGTTAACGCTGGAGACTATGTTGTTAACGAAAGTATAAGTTAACGGACCACGTTTCCTGCAAGAAGTCATGACCTCACACTTACAATATTAAGAACCAGGTTGTTGTTGGAACACCAAGAATAGAAGGTGTTTAGGTCAAAGTTGCAAAAGTTAATTGATGTGGTTTAAATCCACCTTACTTTCAAAGCTGACCCCCAGATCACAGAGTTAACGCTGGAGACTATGTTGTTAACGAAAGTATAAGTTAACGGACCACGTTTCCTGCAAGAAGTCATGACCTCACACTTACAATATTAAGAACCAGGTTGTTGTTGGAACACCAAGAATAGAAGGTGTTTAGGTCAAAGTTGCAAAAGTTTGCAATCCATTGAGGATCTACCAAGAGTGAAAAGTGTCAAGGTGGATTTGGAAAAGTTTGCAATCCTCAATACTCTTAATTTAACGGTACAGTTTGATGTTATCAGTGTAAATCAATACTCTACAATATATTAGCATGGGAATAATGTCATCGATTATTAGAATAAAGAGTATAGGACCAACATGACTGCCTTGAGGGACACCGGATGACTCTCGGAGAACTTGGTAGGTCCTCTCAGCTAAGTAAGTAAGACTGAAACCATACTAGAAGGGCTTGAGGAAAACTTAACTCAAACTAATAAAAAGTATTATAATGGACTGGGAGAGCTTGTTAAATGCCTTACTAAAATCAGTGTAAACACAATTAAGTAATTTAAGGCCGTAATTTAAGGCCGACAGCTTGAGAAGTGAACTCGAGTAGATTGATGGTGGTGGAATGAGCTGTAAGAAAACCATGTTGATTTATTGAGATGGATTTATTCGAATGAGGGTTCGTTAATATGTTTCACGATAGGAAAAACAGGCTCTCGCTCTGCTGGGTCCCCAGACACATGGATATCAATATGACTGTGCGGAAAAGACCTCGAGGAAAGGTGCTTGCTCAGGACCTCAAACCTATCTGTGGAATTTCAAAGTCCATCTCCATGTATCTGTTGGAGGACTAGGTTAAGGTACCAGAACCTAACCTATTGGCAATCGTTCCCTGATCTTAGGCTGGCTAAAGAGCTTATAAAACCCTTTGCTATTAAGCGGAACTAGCACTCTAAACAGGACGGAACTTAGGCTGTTGGTGAGGTATCTGACTAGCCCTGTTGGGCTACGGTATCTCCTGCACAACTTACGACTGACTCACGTGTCAGGACCGAGGGTATTTTTTGTATGTGCGGAATAGGCAAAAATTGGCCGCCGTGCCATATGGGTTGCTTAAAAAACTAAAAGCAACGCCATGACCGAAGCTATGATGTGGATAGGAAAAGATTGAGAGAAGGTCGCTATTAAAGATTAGTAGGAATGCTGGTGATAAACTTGAGCCCTGCGGAACACCGGCAAAAAAAATGAAGATTAGTTTCGATTCCGTCTAATATTACGATGATTGTTGTTTCTGGTCTTCAGAGCAATTTGGTCAGTTTAGAGGCCCCCATCCACTATAAGTTTTGCGTGTCACGTAAGAAGGTTATTCTCCCATCCATCATCATGCGTGCAGTCAATCCTCACTTTAAAGGCACAAACAAGGGCGGAGGTCGTGGCGGCAGGCTCTGCTCCGCCTTAGGAGAAATTAAATGTATGGGAAATTCTCTCAAATTCTCCCTGTTTTTGCCTTTAGGTAGATGCGGTAGTGAAAAGTTGGTGTAATTGTAACTCGGCATATCTTATTTTACAAACTTATTTTAATTTGCGTGATTTGACGTACTCACTCCGTAAGTCACAGTCAGAATGATGAAATGATTGGCAGTAACAGCATCCACAGCCCTCCTTGAAACGATGCACGTGTCGCGTTGTGTGTAATTGATGTTTTAGCGTGATTAGGATTGCAGTGGGACCGCTGCACTTAGGATTTGGGTGACCGACCGTTGTGTATGGAGACCTAGGGTGGGTGATGTCAACGGACCCAGTAGGACCAGTACCAGACCAGTAAGCCAGGTCTGCTCAGCTTAGAGCAGTTACAAATTACCTATTACAAAAATACAAGATGAGTCCTTGGACAAATTCTCACTTGTTTGGGTCTAACTCTGGATTACACCTTACCATCTGCCTTCTCTAGTAATGTGTTATATAAGGGCTCTTCTAACACAAAAGAAAATATGAGTAGCCTTTACCAGATGACTACTTGTATCAGTGCTCCATCGGTAAGTGCTGGCTAGAGTTCCTACTGGGTTGGGTTTTGCTGTCCTATGCTGGGGTAGTTACATTGAAGGTTGTTAATTGTACAGCTTGCTGGTGTTTGAAACGCATTCTTGAACTCATTGTGATTCATCCTCTGAGACTGCAGTGATGTTGTTGGGGTTTCTGGTGTTTTTTTGCTGGGGAGTTAGAGGGTTTGTTGAAACCATCATTTTCTGGTATCGAATGAACATGAGCTAGTTTCCAAGAGTCTGGGGAAAGTTCAGAGTATATGTATGAATTGCATAGGGATTAAGCAAAGAGTTAAGTTAAGCATTCGTTTTGTATCATACCCTAGTTTTTTAAACCAAGCTAGGTGTCCCTATACTACATTTATCAATATTTTTTGGATATCTATCTATATTTTAAAATCCTAATCTGGTAGACGCTATGCGTTTTTAATTTTAATAGGAGTTCAAACCTTATGCACCCAAAGAACTATAGATTTCAGATTGATTATACACCATAAAATAAATTCATCTTTCTTGAGCACAATTTAAGAAAGTAACTGTAATATTTAATATATATCGAAATTAAAGAATATAATTCGCCAATCAAATAATTTTGATCATATTTATTTAACGATTTTTTTCCTAGTAGAAATTATATTGTAAATTACTTTAATACTTGTAATCTGACCTATAATCTCCTTGAATTTCAATAAGGTCCTTGAGACTACCAGAAAGCTTATACGAGTCTAAAGTGATTGTGTCAAAAGCAGATATTAAAATGCTCTGACAATCTACACAGAAAGCAAGCAAAAAAAAAAAGATAATGGAAATGCCATCGCTTATAGTCTTACCTAGGGATAAGGGTACTTTCCAGGAAAGTAGAAGAGCAAATTGGACCCGCACTCAAGGTAATTCCTTCGGTATAATTGAGTCAACGCACAGAAACCGGTCGGTACCCACCGCAACAGGGAATCATGGCCGCAATCCACCCTGAATTACCAAAATGTAAAATATTGCAAATTGGCTGCTCCTAGACACAGACAGCCATTGTACATGCGGGGGCGTAGAAAATAACGACTTCTCTCCTCCAGCCCGTTACGATATCCTCATGCATACGAAGAAGGAGCAAGCCAGATTCTTAATGATTAATACTCACACATTTCCGGCTACGAAACAATGGCAGTTAAAAAAAATCTGCGTTTACAACAAACATAGACGATAGAAGTGGGCATTTCCTCTGATTTTGAAGATTCCTATATACGCTCCCAGCTGGAGCCAGTGTCTCCCCGCTGGCGGGGGATGTGGCCTGCGTCAGCAGAAAGATTTATCGGCGAACAAATGGAGGCACATTTATCTCAACTCCCAAGATAAAATGTCACGGCTAGTTGGAGTCTAGTGGAATTTGATTTACATGCATTAAGTTTGCTGTAAATATAAGTGTAATTTTTCTGTATCAAGGAGCTCCACCTACTGGGTCCAGGGATATGCTATGCTGGCTAGCTCAGGGATCCCCTATTGCGGTGAGGATATTAAAATTTTAGGTTGTTGGCCAGGACTAATTACAATTGCGAAATGTGGACTAACTTAATCCTGGGGATGAATTCTGACCCTTTTTAGTGGCTTTGCATATGTATGTATATGGGGCATCCAGTTGGTAAGGACCGATGGACGGGGTGCAAGGGATATGGTAGCTTCAATAGGAGCTTGTAATTCACGCTAGGGTTTTTAGACTTTAACATTTCTCCTATACTCGCAACACCCTCAACAGTAAGCCAACATAAACCAGGATCAGGGATTAGAGGAATGGTAGCGATATGCTCCTAGTATATTTGAACAGGAGATTAGGGCAAAGCGCTGAAATAACGGTTAATAAGAGCAAAACTTGTTTATACGGAAATGTACATACACTTATGTGATTAGCATTCTAGTAAATTGGGACAAGTAATGGACAGTGAAATAGTGTGTTGGGGATTTTGTGGGTATGATGATTATTTTCTGCGGGGTGCCGGATTTAGCTGATTGTAAAAATCAACAAAACACTTTCTAAATCAGGATAAAGGAAAAAAATAGTTTTTGTGTGTGTTTTAGCCCATTCTAGCAACTTCTGTGCACAATTGAAACAACACAAGTTCGTCCCATATTTGTGATTTATGCATATTTAAACGAAACTGTAGCAGTTTGTAATTACGACCCACTTTTGTGCCGTACACCCACTACGCTAAGCGATTTGATACTTTTCCCTATCCAAAATTACCATAGAAAAACATAAAAAAAATTCGAGGCAAGCATATTCTTATGGCACACATAACATTATGATTGGATATCCTATATTCAAATGGTTTTAGTGTGATAATTCCGCTCTTTCCGAAATGGTTATTGGTATCCTTTTTACTGCTGCTATCCAAACTGCACAACAAAATCCTCTCAGCAATGCTAAGCATCAGGGATTCTTTTGATTTTCTCTGCTGTTTCAGTTATTGTGTTTTAGGATTAAAATGAATTTATTCATTTGAGCAAAAAGCACACCATTTGGATTAACGTAAATTGACATAACAATAGAACATTGGAAAGTTGATGTCTTGTGCAGTAGGGACTGTTTTATGCAGATTCTTTTGTTCGGACTTCGATGGGCGGCGGTTTTTATTGTTGGCACTAGTTGGTTTGGATGTTAGAATGGACCCAGTAGGACCTGTAAGCTTACCGAAGTACTGAGTATGCTAATGTCGCATTTTATGTCGACGAATATAATTGCCCGTTTTCTTTTTTTCTATAAAATTTATGAAAATTCCAGGAAAGCTCCCTTGAGTCATCGGGCAGATTCTCACTTGTTTGGGTATAATTCTGGACTACACCTTACCATCTGCCTTCTCTTGTAATGGGTTATACAAGGGCTCATCTAGCACCAAGAAAATAAGGGGTACCCCTTACCAGATGAGTACTTATTTCAGTGCTCCATCGGTAAGGCCTTCCTAGAACTCCTACTGGGGAGAGTGCATGGATACTAGTGTATAGTGCATGTATGCCGATGTAAACAGGGGAAATCTAAATAAAACTACTTTAGGGAAATGAGTATTCTCGATATTAAAGTTATATTTTTCCAATTCATTAATGTAACTAAGAATTAATCATCTATTTGGTTGTTTCTTAATGCTATGTATTCGTTAGGGGATAGGTGCTCATTTTCACAGCTATTTTACTCTGGAGCCCCAATTCCAAACCCGTTTTCTTTCCGTCTTCTACTTTAAGGTTACAGCTGCCACTACGAAAATTTCGCAAGCCATAGGTTTTGTCCTTGTTGAAACGCTTTATGCAAATACACTAATTAAGGCAGGCTCCAAATCCCATCTCTTACCAAGAGTCTGTTTACAGGCATAAAAAGCTATACTGGCCTTCCTCTTCCTTTTTCGTCGATATTCAACCTCTGCTTTGGGTACACAGGATAGAACCCAAGTACTAAGCTGATTGAGATAAACTCAGTATTCAACCGTTATGTGTACTGTCAGTACTGTACTGTCTTTTCCGGGTTGACAGATAACCCGCGATGCTTGGACCAAGCGCTTACCTTCCCATGTGCCAACTGCATTATGTCAATTATACGGATACCAAAATCACCTTGTCTTCCGCATTGGTAACTCTCTTTACTCTGTAGCTATCTAGTGTAGTTAGGATCTTGTCCAGCGCCATGAGCCAAAGCAGAGGCGATAGGACTCTGCCCTGAGATGTACCGCGGCAGGGCGAATTTAGTACTTTGCTATTTCATCATCTGCAACGGATGATTCGAGCTTCCAGCAGGCTAAGGATTCATTGACAAATTCCAGTGTGGCCGGGCATCGCCTGGAAATATGCCTGGAAACTTTTACGGAGAGTAACTATGCATCTTTCCTAGGATTACAGCTTGGCAGGTCTCCTTCCACACGGCAGTGCTGCTTCAACTAGAACCGACCCGACGCGACCTGCATGTCGGCACTATTTTAATCACTGTTTTGCAAGTCTGCTTACTGGCACTAACAACTATACTGGCTTTTTTTTCCTCTCGGCGATATTTAACTTTCATTCCAACTTTGCGTCCAAAATAAAACCAAGTGCTGAGTAGCAGCGGATTGAGGTAAGCTCATTGCTTGACCATTGAATTTAGTTAGACCGAAAATTGACTGAAAATTTTGCTCCCTCCGCGGTTGAACAACGAGGTAGTCTTTCCAAGGTCCATTTCTATAATCTCACTGATTGTGGATAGGAAATTTTTGGATACTATGATCTACATACATTAACAGCAGAGTTGATCCTGTCGATATCTAACCTGAAGTTTCCGAACTCCGCGAAGGCCACCTTTGAGGCTTCAGTATTGAAATATTGCTACTGCTACTGTTATTTCTGTCTGAATTATTAGGCGTCCGACACCCTTCGCACGAGGGTATAAGTGGTATTCAGGAAAAGCTTCAGGACCTTTAAGACGGCTCTGAGCCCCGTGAAGAGTTCGACAGACCCTAATTCTGTTTAAATTTATTATGTATTTTTTTAGTTATACTATATTTTACTAATACTGAACCTCAACTACTTAACGACTTAACAAAAAAATTTAAATGCTTCAATGCTTTTAAAGATTACACTGCCTTGAAACTAACACATTGCCCAGCCTGTATCGGAATTTCTAGTAAGCCTTCCTTTTCCGGATCCATTTGCAATTCGCCTTTCAAACACCTCCACTTTGCTGTTAGAATTCCAATAGCCATTGACCATTTGTCAAACAAAATATGTTCTTCCGTATTAAGTTTAATTAAGTTTGTCTTCACCATCACCCAACAATGCAAAAGGAAGAGAAATATCGGTAGACAGAATATTTTCATGATTATGTTGAAAGATTCTAATCGTTCATAAACATTTCAGTCTAAAATAGTTCCTCGATTGCTTTGCTAAACGTTAACCTCGACTTGAATTAACTTGGAATTTGCTTCAGATGTCCTTGTCTGACCCTGTTTTTTTGAGGAAATTTAATTCAAATGTGTTATCTATCTGTACAGCCAGTTAGAAAAATTCCATTTTTTGTAGAAGGCACTTATTGATTTAATATCCATCTGTAGTAAGTAGAGGAGTATGTTTCTTGTAGAAGCAATCCCATGTAACTTGACAAGTTTCTTAAGCTACAATTCGTATAACACAGTTCGCAATCCTGTAGGAGAAAACTAGAGAAGACAACACCCCCAGTTTGCCGAAACAGGACATACACTAGGGTATTGACCATTTTGCATACTTGACTTGACTCCAAGCATGTGGGAGTCTCGCTTTTGTTATTTAGTAAAAAAAAACACAGTAGTGGGCATTTTCTGCAACTAAATGGCAAACTATTAATAAAAAAGCCTTGGGTTCAAAGCGGCTGTCTAAAAATAAGTCCTTCAAAAGGTCAAAATACATTTTAGTCAAAAATACAAAAATTTATCCTCTTTTCCCCAAACAGCCACAAAGAATATCGCTAAGCCCCCACCAGTTTCCCATCAAACCTAAAATAATCCGATTTTTTTAATAAAAGAATAAAAATTTCAAAAGTCTAATTAAAAGCAGTGGAGACTGTTAGCCATTATTCAATTATCATGGACCAGGGAAACACATTTGAATGATGAAAATGCCCAGTCTATAAAAGGCTCTCAAAAGCCACCAGCATTCATCGCCAGCCGAAATAGCAACTAATCCGGCAACAATTTTCAATTAAGTTCATTCGGAGGAAGCTCCTAAAATACTGGTCATGTATAAATAATAGCATCACCAGCAATGACGTACTGAATTTTGTATTGTTAATTGAGGTGAGGCCCACCGAGTCACGACAAATAGCAATAGTCGAAGGGCAGCTGAAAGGGCTTTCATTAACATTTTGGAGGTGAATCTCGGGAACAATAGGATGGATATGCGAACGGACATTCGGCATGCATTGCTGGGCTGAAATGGAAAATTCAGTATGGGATATCATGCCATTTTGGTAATTCGTGTATGGGCCCAGTTCATTTTAATACTAAGCAATATCCAAAGATAAGTAATTAGTGGGCGAAATTGGTTTCGCAGAAAGGATATGACTTTTCGATACAGTTAGTGGAATTCCAGACGGGCTGATGGAATTTCAATGGATAAAATCCGCAATTGGCTATTTACAAATTTGAATAGATTTGGTCATTTAGGGATTAATTTACTGGATCGAAAACAGTAAACAAACCGAGTTAAGCTTAATTACAGGGTTGACTGATTAGTTTCCACGATTTGCTCGAAACTAGATAATGGGGTGGGAGAATAGTCAGGGGCGGCGCTTGGGTTTTTTGCGCCTGGTGCACTATGCCATATTGCGCCCCATAAGCTGTTTGCTTTCTAACGCAGTGAAGGACAATGGAAAGAGACACAACTCGCTGTATGGTTGGGAGGGGGAGATATAATTTTCATAGTTTGCACAAAATTTAGGATTGTACCATAATAATGCATATAACATAAAGAAAATATTACATAGGGAGTTTCATATGGGTCAACATCCAACAACAAAAATCTGCTGAAAACGTTGTTTTTGCGCGGAGTTGGAGAGGACGATGGGCTGAGCAGATTTTTTGGACCTCTGAATTCAACTTTTTGACAGAGTGGTTGTTTTTCTTGTCTTCTTTTTGCTAGGAAAAGAAAAAGACAGTAGGGAGAATAAAGATTAAAAACAACAAGCTAAAGCATTCTGACTTATAGTTCGTTGGAAAAGTTGGCTCTTGTGAAAACCCATGCGACTTTTCGTCGCATTTCAAAAGGGAATAAACGATTACAGCCCGTTTTTGTTGTCTGAAACTACGCCCCCGACCAATTGCGCCCGGTGCAAGTGCACCATTCGCACCTATGAAAGCGCCGCCCCTGAGAATAGTACGATTTAATTTTGATTTCTTTGCTCAATGTAGGTATATTAAGGTGCATTCATATATTTTTTAAATCAAATTTGATTTTCTTTTATAAAATTAAAAAAAAATGGCCTTTAGTTTGTTTTTGCGCGATCCGATCTAATAGTTCATACAACCTAATCCACAGCATGGGGTTTCTATTACAATTCCAATTTATTTTAAAAAGACTGTCTTATAAATAACTAGCTGGAACCAGGTGCGCAAGTGCAATCTCATTCTGGATTCGAATCGACGCGAAAATCAAATTGCTAAGAAATGGTTTGCCTGTACCACCTAGAGCATCTAGGAAAAAAGCCTATGCATGATTTTTCCGTAGGGTTTTTTTTGATATGCAAGTAATTGTCTTGTTTGAGTTGCTATAGTTGATTTACACACCAAGTTTTTGTCTTGCACAGCATTTCTGCCTAGTGTCGATCGGGGATAGAACCGACCGTTATATAGCAGGAAGTACCTTAAATTTCAGCTGGTCCAGCGCTACTTTAAACATAGTAGGGTTACATCAGGAGTCCTTTACAGGGTTTTAGCTACCCAAGCTTTCGAAGTGGCTTACACGACAGTTAAGCTAGTAGTCAGTCTTTGTAGTCAACCACAAAATGGTCTGCAGTTCTACAGGTGACGGTCTCCAAAACTGTATCGTTTACAGAGCTAGTACTAGTTACTTCCCTATTATAGGCGAAACGGTAAACTGATGCGGAAAATTTTTATAATGGCCTACGCTAACACACAAAATTTTATCCTACCTGGCAGCCAAACTCCAATCAGAGCAAAAATTGATGAATTGTGTACTCTCAATCTGATTGTCCTTATGTATAGGTACAGGGCCATCACGTCTTGGTGGCGAGTGCTATAGACAAGCATTGGCACTGTTTTTATAGGTTTGAAATCGGGTATTGGAATTGGAGCAGATTACCGAAATTTCCCTTTCGGACTCTTATGAAATACACTGAGCACCGAATATCCATACTTCTTCCGGTGAACTCCCGGTGGCATCTCGTTGTGCCGGTTAGAGAATTACTGAAGCGCAATAGAAGCGAGGCTGGGGCATTCATCATCATCATCATTGCGCTCCCTTAATCCCTCATGGGACATAGGGCGGAAACAGTTGCCCTCCAGCGGACTCCGTTTTGCAAGCAAAAGTCGTCGTCGTGTTGTCCATCCGGTTCCGAGGCATTGTTTGCCGATTCATAGCAATGGTATTTTTTATGGGAGCGGGTTGCTAACCCTCAGCCCAACCGACTTAAAGCTCTGTTTTGTGGCGCAGAGGGCTCGCCATTCGCCCATCTCCCTTTAGCTCCTTCCGAAGAAGTACCCCAGGGGGCACCGCGGGGAGGTGGGATTAGGACGTGCTATCAGGAGCGCGTTCAAAAACCTTACTATGGTAAACCACGAGGTAAGCTGTGGTTATGCTGCGTAACTTCACTTAACCACGAAAGTTTATGTTTAACCACGGAGGTTTTTGAACGCACCGTAGTTAACTACGAATTAAAAAAAAATGAAATTTTTGTTTTCAAAAAATAGTCTCCGCTATTTGCTCAAATTATTTTGTATGTGTCCATTAATTATTTATTTTCCATAATTTCCCAAATCCCACTTTGATTTGTTCATTTTTATCATTAAAACAAATGACAAAAAGTTGTTTTTATTCTTCTTCTTCTTAACTATCGCTAACCATGCTCCCGAGCATGGTTAAAATTTAACTACACCATGGTTAACCACAGGAGTTTTTGAACGCCAAAAAGTTATGCTCGTGGTTATGTTGTAGTTAACCACGGAGTTTTTGAACGACAAAAGTTTACCATAGTTAACCATGGTTAACCATAGTAAGGTTTTTGAACGCGCTCCAGGTCTGCTAGGTGTTCGTCTGCAGTGACTTTTCTCGGGTTTCAGCAGAGGTGGCAAATCGGGTACCACCACTTTCCGAGGTCTTTGTTAGCCGTTTGCCCCCCAAGGCTGGGGTAGTGCACACTATTTTATAGGACGCAGGATGCAAGACAGCCTTGCTTAACCAGAGTGACGAATCTTTGAGCTGACTGCTGTTGAAACGGTTTGAATTGCAATATGGACTGCTAAGGATATAGGAGCTGCTAATACTACTGCTACAATACGTTTAAGTTGCGGACCAATAGCTCACTAAATTAAGAAAGAAAAGTGTTGAGTGCTGTGTTGATAATAAATTTGTCAATTTTAACCAGTGTAAGTGACCATTTTTGGGCGAACAAACATTACATGATTGAATGTAGTCTGATTCCTCAAGGTGTTGCGAGATTTTTCAAATAAGACCACACTTTCTATTGATGTTACATTGTTTTCCCAGGACCACATCAATAGTTAAAAGGAACTGATCTGGTAATAGTAAACACCCTTGTGACACACCGTAGATTGGAGTGAATGGTTCTGAGAGCCTGAGATTGTGATGACCTTCATTTCATTGTAGGTTGACGGTGCAGAGCGATGCCTATGTTTAAAAAGTTTACTATATCCATTCGCCTAATGCATTCTCAACAAGAAAAAACTTTTGGAAACTCAAATCTATTACTGATGGCTTCTTATTCCAAGAGTTAAGCCATTGTGTTGCCTTGCAACAATAAGTATAAGAAGCAAAAATTATCATGATTGTAGGTTGACCAAAACAAAACGCAGAGGTATGGGATCGTAATTTCCTTAAGACAGTGGAAAGAATAATCACTGCATTATCAAACTTTCAAGTAGTTTTTGATCTTCCTCATACTAATGTCTTTTATAAAGCATTGACACTTCATTCTTATGTAACATTATGTCAGAGAACAAACGAAAATCTCCAGAATTCATTAATCTTATAATGAAAAACCCGATGTGATTTTCCAGCAAAAACGTTTTCCGTAATCTATGCATGACCAAGATTACACAATCCCTCTTTTGCCGGAAACGCCATACCAAAACTCAAACAATTTATCATTAATTCCCATATGTATCCTAAAGTTGCAGCCTTTGACCACTTTGCACCCGGAATACTTTTTGCTCCAAAACATTGGCTTCCGGAAGTGATTTGAATGCCGTCTTTATAAAAACTTTAAACTACAAACGATCATTAAACATCCATTAATCACATCCTACTTAATGCCACACGGTAGAAGAGTCTACTCTCTCAACTCAAGTGGAGGATTATCCCGAATGCGAATTGTCAAAACCATACATCAAAGTCGAATCAGTGTAACCCTTCATGGCTTTTCATAGCCATGGGAAAAATTTTCTGACAACGATAAGTCATGAGCTGGAAAATCTGTCAACACTTTCCCTACATGACAACGCCTTCCTGGGTGACTTCTTTGCTGGCGAATTAGCCCCAGAAAGCAATTTAGAGAACCATTGGAGAGATGATGAAGTCGAGAGAGTCGGGGTGATAGAGCTTGCTCAAAAGGAATCAGGAAAACAAAAGAGGAAAAAAAATTTAATATTTTCTGCAGACCTTCAATGAATGGCGCACCCAATTTGGAAACCCTAAACGTGACACATTATGAGAATAATTGGTCGGCGAAATTGAAAATCCTCACACAAAACGATATAAACGACGTGTGTTTATTATTGGCGACGTGACGTGAGTGTAGCTTCCAATTTTCTTACAACAACATTTGTCTAGAGAAAGGCCTCGATTTTGAATTCTTGTGTAGGTGAAGGATCCATACAGCTGCCATAAATAAGTTTGGGAACCCTTTGCAGAAGTAACGGGGGAGTCATCAACCCTCGATAACGATTCAGGAGTAATCAGGTACTGTGACTTCCAATAGCCACTTCTCACTGTAGCCACCACATGTCGCTTATCGGTTTAATTAAATCGGTTATTAGTGTTACAAATTACTAGTTTCACCAAAGGTGCGGGTCGACATAATAGAAAAGTTATTATTTGTGCAGTTATAAACAAAAGTATATATGACGGAATAATTAAAGGTGAGAGATGGATCGGTTATTGCTACCAATCGTTACGTAATATAATATCTTGCGGCAACTTTATGTTCATATCAATTAGTTTTTGCTATTTAACTGTTCTACGGAATCACGTATCTTATTAACATTCATCGCCATAAACCTGATAAGCAATCACTACACAAAAGCGTTGAAATCTTTTATGATATACTACTTCAGTCTGTCTTCTTTTCACATTTTAAGAATTGCAAATTGGAAATAGCCATTGTAAATAAAAAAGTGGCTATGTACGACTGCAGACTACAGTCAGTAGTCAATATAGTCCAACGAAAGCCTTTCAGCTGATGAAATTGATCACACAAATGATAGTTATTGAAACATGTATTGCAATTGACTGAGTTCTTTGATTCGTCATACAACTCACTGTACTACTTGCGAGCAGAGTGTTCACAAAGGATCAGAACAAATTGACGCTATGACCTTAAACCTAGTAGAACTTTGTCACACGAAAACGAAAGTCATGAACCATACATCAAAGTCGAATCATCGATGACCATCGGTCTTCCAGTTTTTTGTGGAGTCTCCATTGCTATTGCTATTGTCATCAGTTTGTCTGGATTGTCTGAAGTTATTTGAAAGGAGTTTATTTTTCAAATGGTTTTGTTAGTTGAACTATTCGGCAGCCTTTCAGCGGTCAATTAGTATATGTTATTAAACATAGACCATTTAAAATAAATCTGATAAAGGTCCGCTTTTAACACTTTTCTCCTAAAAATTGGCCCTAAATGCTAAGTTGACGGTGGTGGCGATTAACATTGCTTTTGAACTTTTGGAAGTTGTAGGAGTTTTGGAAATACTGACTGCGAGAGATAATTCCACTTTTGAGTTGTTCGTATTCGAAACAAAGAGTTGAAGGCAAAGGGCTAATTTGATGTTGAGGGAATATGATGGTCGAGGAAGCTGCAACAATTGGGAGATCCTGGACGGAGCTTAGACCTGTCGCACAAAACAGAGTCCTCTGGAGGGCAACTGTTTCCGCCCTATGTCCCATGAGGAACTAAAGGGGAATAAGTAAGTATGTATGGAGGCTGGAGATCATGCATTTCGATAGAACATTGGCTATGGTAGAAGCAATAAAGAACATCTACATTCCAACGATGGTTCAAAGGGTCACGGTGTATCTTTTAACTTCCCAGTTTATAGGGAAGTTATTGTCGTTATCGGTCCGAAAATCGAAATAGTAATTTTCATCCTATTTTCATATTTTAGAGTCCCAATAGTATTTTAAGCCTAAATTTGAGAAGAGGTAGGTTTGTGAGTGTGTGTGTACGTACGTATGTGGTAATTTGTTCCTGCACGAACCAAAAAACATACCGACTTCGTTGGGATGTCTTTTGAAGCGGATTAACGGAAATATGATATGAAACGATTTTCATAAAATTAGGTACCTGCACCATATCACGCGAATCAACAATGATACCACTTCGCCGTTCGAAGCATATTAACGAAAGTATGATCTGAAAAGGTTTTCATAAAATTCGACTTGATTAGTTTTATAAAACATATCTAGTGAGCTCTTTGAAATCCGTTTTAAATGAAGTTACTGTTTCTGGATTCAGCAGAGTGAGAGCTTCTCAACAAGACATAACCGGGCAAAAATTCCGTGGCCCTCCCCTTCATACAGTTTCTGGAAATTAAAGTTCATCCTGGAATTTTCAGTAGTTTAAAAACCTTTGGCCTTCTCGGTCAAGTCTGACAAGTCCTTTTCATTGATTAGTTTTGATTAGTCTTCTTAAACCGTCCGAATTCAGATTTAACCCAAGTCCAACTGCATTTAGACGCGAGTCGAGTTGATTTAGGGTCAACTGAACTCTGGTACCTGGGTTGAGTTGAAAATGCATATAGACGCGAGTTCAGTAGTTGAGTAGGTGAAATTAGTTGACAGCAGCATCAATGTGTTTTGTTTGTGATTTTTTGTAACGTGTAATGTGCTGTTTATTTTCAACTCAACCTCAACTCAACTCAACTAAACTCATCATGTAAACGTAGTAACTGATTTAGTTCGGGTTGGAAATTGATATGCGAAATTAGGGCTGATTAGGCATTGGTCCGAACTACCAACAAGTGAATGGACTTTAATAGAGTATAAACGACGAGAGGCAAGATAAGGAGGGAGGAAGGTATATGTGGAGTAATCCACAATTTGATGAAAATTGAAGTTACGGCTTTGCTAATTTTGTTAGGACTTCTGTATAGGAAGTAGAAAAATACTACGTTTCTAACAAATGGTAATACCGCGTTGGGTGGAAAGGCTATGCATCAAGGGGCACCTTGTTACGTGATATTGAACTAAATCAGCATGAGGTGATCTTTGAGTTTCATTTACCGCCCGTTTTCGGTTTAAATTAAGACAAGTGGCTATGAATTTTACAAAAATCTATACAAAAAGTTTTTTACCAGAGGGCTTCATCTGACGATGGATCGAGCTTCGAAGCAAAGGTTACTCAACTGATACTATTTCGTCAATATCTAACCTACAAGACACGAGTGAAAGTTTTTAAATTGACGAATCCGAATATATGCCGGCAAGAACAATACCGCTACGGGATTTTCCCTAGCCACAATCGTCAAACTGACGAACTGATTCCTCAAGGTACTCGATTCTTTACTCATATGATTATTTGGCTTTCGATTCTACTCATATCAATAATTGATACAAAAGTCAAAAGGTCAAAAGACCGAGTACTTTTACTCATGTGATTACCTATAGGTTAGAATCTAGTAGCTAGTACAATTTGCATTCAAGCCAGAATTGAAACTACACTGCAAGCTCATCTCATATGTATATTTTTTTCCACAATTAAGGAGAGTTTAACGTCGTCTACATCATAAATGAAAAGTGGAAACGCAAATTGGATTTTTTTTCTTTTTTAAAAGTTCTCCAATTTGTGTTTTCACTTTGCGTTTGGGATTTAAACGAGCCTTTATAGGTCAAAAGGTACTCATTAAGTAACTTTCTTTCGATTCTACTCATGAGTATTTACTCGGGTACTTGCCACCGACTCCTTTTGCCTTAAATATGCCAATTATTCTTACCAGTCGCACACACGATTATTTCTCCAATTTGTCGAGCTGAATTGACTTAGCAACATACTTCCAGCAGACAGGGGTATTCCTGCTCCACGAGTAACTTTCTTGTCTTTACTAGGAGATAACAATTTGTGAGCAAGGATGGCTCAGCAAGAAACTCGATAGCAAACAAAAACTTATACCAACACCACAGATTGCAGTCTGGATAGGTTTTCTTGCATGATGGTCGCGTCAGAAAATAAGAAACTACTTTAACTTTTCTTAAGATGATTTAATCTGATTAAATTCAGATTAATATCCCTTCCAACTTAAGTTCTCGTTAAAGGAAATAAAAGCAAGCTATAAATACTATGATGGCTCCTCAAAGCGCCACATTCAAGGAAATTACCAAATCATATGATATTGTAATCATCACTACCGTGCTGGCCAGCTAGCACACTGGACGGGTCCCAAGTGGAATCAAATTTCGAATTAAGCTCTCCTTACGTTCCTTTGAATACCCCTTGGTGCACTTGCAGAGTATAGTACATCTGGGCGAGCTGCACGCTGATGGTCCCTTGTGGCTGGAATTACTAGAAAATAAAGGATCCAACTTCCTCCTGAGACGAATAAATGCTAATGACCACGTCATTAAGGACTGTTTGCGGCCGACATTTATTGGTGCACATGGCACAGGGCTAACATTCACAGGCGAGATTGCAGCTGAAAGGGGCGAAATGATGTGGTGCCATTGTGCCCTGTGTGTAAGCAATTTACGTTGATGCCGGGAACGCCAGGAAGGACACAAGACCACGACATGGTAGCAGTCGTAGAATTTTGTTATCCTTGGAGGAAGGCGAGGTCAACGGGACCACGTAAGACAATTTGGGTCGAATGGGGTAAATGGAGCAGTCGTAAACCTGCTCCAGCTCGTTGCTGGCAACCTTTGCGCGCTCGAAATTCGGTGACCTTGCCCTGGAATTGATTACTTCTATACACACTTTACGGACCTTTCCCTTCATTAAATTAGTTTTATTAGGCATAAGGGATTTACAGTTCATTCCTTACGCACAATTGCGCTTGGATTAACATAAGCTTTTCGAGCGATTGGCTGAAAATTAGAACCGGTAGACTTTCTTCCATTGCGCGGCCAAAAGCGAACAAGGACCCTTTTTTTTGTATTGAAAAATGCAATTTATGCTGCCATCGTATTCCATAACGTTCAAGGTGAAAAAATATAACAATAAATCTCAGCTTGGCAGACCAATAGAGCGGAAATTTTTGTGCTGCCGAGCAGGGTCCTTAAAAACAGAGCAGGAAATGGAATTTTAAGTTCTTAGTGACTTATTTTGTAATAAAGGAAAGCATTCAAGTACGACCAAGGATGTCCTGAGTTCGCATTTTGTGTTTTATAACAGAAAGGAAAACTGAACAGCAACTCAGATGCAGGGGCGGCACTTGAGTTTTTTGCGCCCGGTGCAATCTGCCATATTGCGCCCCATTTCATTTTTGAAAGTAGTGAAGGACAATGGCAAAAGATAAATAGAGAAAAAAATAGTTATGCGTAAGCATGCGTATTTTCAGAAATTCAAAAATTCTTCTGGCTATCGGCACACCATTAGATACCGATTGAACCAGGACAAGCCCCGAAGACCGCAATCACGACACCCTTCGGTCTTTACGACTTCAATTACAGACGTTCGCGCTTTGTAGCGAACTCTACAGCGTTTCATGCACGAGATCCTCAGGGGTGGTGAGTACATGTTCTTTTACGACGATGGTGTCTGCGTAGCGTCTGTCAGTCTTGAAAAGCATCGAGTAGATCTACGTGAAGTCTTTTCTATATTGCGAAAGCACGGTTTGACTGTAAACGTGTCCAAGTGCAAGTTAGGAAGAAAAGAGCTCAAATTTCGCGGCCACGCGGTTAAAAGGATGGTATTCGACCTTTACAGGAAAAGATCGCAGTCGTAAAAAACTTCGAGCGTCCGAAGTTAGCAAAGGGCCTGAAGAGATTCCTAGCACTCTTCGCGTCTAGCAGAGGTTTATACCCAACGTTAAGAATCAAATGATCCTCATAGTCATGATACAAGGATTTAACAAAAGTAACACCACAGAAATAGGCTGGACACCGGGGATGATCACAGCTTTTGAAGGAAAAAATACTTCACAGAAACGACACTATTGGTGCACCCATCACCGGACGCCGAGTTCTCCCTACACCGAAGCTTTCGAAGGTGTCATAAGGACGGCCCTGCACCAAGCCGAAAGAAAGGACTTCAAGCCACTCGCGTTCTTCGCTAACAAACTGTCTGTGGCGTAAAAAATACAGCATCTACGAAAGAGAGCAGTGTACAAGGCAATTACCCAATTCAGAAATCTTCTGGAAGGATGGGTTTTCCACGTCAAAACTGACCACAAGCCGCTAACCTTCGCTTAAAGCTGGTCTCAGACTCACATTCGCCCCGACGGATAAGGCACCTTGATTTTATTAGCCAGTTTACCACAGATGTATAAAAGCCTGCATCCCTTGCATCCCTTGGTCGATAATCCGGTGGCATACGAAGGCGGCAGTGACCGAATATACGCCCCCTACAGAGCGTGACGCACACATAAACATTGGCATCATCGGACCGTTACCACCAGCTAAAGGATATCGGTATTGCCTAACGTGCATTGACGTTTCATGCGGTGGCCTGAAGCTATTCACATGGCGGATCTAACAGTTAACACTGACCAGGGGCAGAAGTCCTCGCTGTTTCAGGAGCTTACAGCAACGTTCGGAATCACGCACCTACGAACAACTCCGTATCATCCACGAGCAAATGCATCAGATATTAAGAGTACTTTTATATTTTTTTAAAGTGTTTTTTTTTAAATCTTAATTTCTGAAATTGCGCCCCTGACAGATTGCGCCCGGTGCAAGTGCACCATTCGCACCTATGAAAGCGCCGCCCCTGCTCAGATGAATTATGGTCCTATTGTCCTTTGGAACATTGTTTTCAAGCCATACCAATTTAAACCACTTGTAATTAAGAAAAATCAAATTTGTTCACGGGACACCAATTTTCATTCCTTTGGTTATTTGTAGCAGTTTTGTGTGGCAGAAATATTATCGATTTAAAATAAAATATACCTAGTTTTCACAAGTTCATTTTGGTTGCTATAGTAGAGCTGCCACGACATCCTTTTACACACATTTAATTCCACTTGTTGGCATTTAGACTTTATGACACTCATATGAAACCATTTCGGTTCCTTAATAAAAGATTCATAAATCATGCGAGCTCGCTTATTACTTTCTCTAACTTAAACTCTCTACCTTAAACATGGTTTTTAAACTACATTGTGCTCCTTATAACAAAATTCGTTTTGAAGGATGTTTTTATTTTAAATTTTTAATAATTGTAAAAATTTAGTTTTTCATTTGGATTGGATGAATTGTCTCTGTGAAATTTCTTAGTAAACCTAATACATATGTGAATATGGGAAATAATAAGACGGCTTGGCTTACACACGAGTTATAATAAAATTAACTGTTTAGAGCATGAGGCAGGACTAGAGTAACCAAGAAGATATGGAATAGTATAAAGTGGTCATATGGCACATTGGTTATTGGAAACAATCTACCTCCTCGTGGTGTCACATGGATAGCCAACTAATGACGATAGTAGGGAATACACCCAAGTCAAGATGTCAAGTTATTGTGTGGAGGACTGAAGGCTTGGGTAGTTTTTCCAGTGTCATTTAACAATCTCCTGCGGTCAATCTCATCGTTTCTATCCTGTGGCGTCTCTTAACGAGACTAAAGTTGTGGGGGCTCAATAAAAAGGATGTGAGGACACTTGTTGGCTTGATGTCAGGACATTTACTGGCTGCACTTGTTTCAGAACACTTATTGAACGTCTGGACATTTGTTGGCTTGATTACTGGATATAGCTCACTGAATTACCACTTATGGAGGACTAGCTGAAGCCGGGTGCGCCTTGCTCTTAAAATCGGACTGTTCTTAAATGTTTTTAAAGTTTGATTTCAAGGGTAAAATTAATCACCTTCGAACATCGACAAAAACTAGTCACTATGGTAGATGATGGTAGTTCAAACCTTTCCGCAGCATTATTCGTTGTAAAATATACAGGTTGGCCATTTTCGAAATAAACTACCAAATGAACCGCAGTTGGATGATTAGACCAAATTGAAAAATTCAACATTTATGTGAGTATTGAACTTCATGGGCAATAATGGCGAAGCTGAAACGACTGTCCTCTTCAAAATCCTAACCATTAACCCTAAAGTTATCTCTAGCCCGTTGAACTCAGTCTTTCGACGACAATACAACGGGTAACCATAGTTTCCGATTACACTTTCAGAAATCAATGCTCTTGGTCATCATCATGAATCATCTTTTTCGTTATCACTTCACACAATCATGGATAAGTAGCTTCATCAGGAATTTCTGCTGAAATAACATCATAGATTTATCTGGTCTTATTTTCATTTGGACATGCGGCAATCCATGTTTCTGCCATTGAGCTCAGTACATCCAGCAACGTGTCTCTCCAAATACATGATTTTTTTACAATCAAATGAAAGAGTGACATCCAAAAATGATATATATACAGGGTGTATTTCCGAAACTGACAAAATGCCCCGCCGTGGATAGGGAACCAAAATTCTGTGGGGGGAAACGTAACGGTCTAGCCGCTAGGGCGTTTTGAAACTGTTTTGGTAGAGTTTTACATATTACCCTGCATTTTTGTAATCCTATGAAATATTTTCATGAGTAAGATAGCAATCTACGCATCTGTATGAACTTAAACCAACAGCTCAGCCATATCTAACCTAACCTAATCTTGCCCAAGTTAAACTAGCTCCTCCTTATTCAATTTGGGATCTCTCTATGGATGATAGAAAGTTAAGCGACCTCAACTGTAGTCTTTGACTCGAGGAAGGCAAATCTACCCTTGATCTTCTCTGTCAGTCTACAGCGACAACAAGGTCCTAGGAATTTTTTGACAGTGGAAGACGATTTATGTTGAAGAAACATACTAGGTAAACTGCTGAGCCTGTTCAAGTAGTGCTAGCTTGGTACTTGCAGTCACAAAGTTCTTAGTTACTGGCACTTCTATTACATTTTGTCATTAGCGTTTGAAATTTCAAAAACAAACTACTTTTTCCTCCAAAAAATTCTTAGTTAGTCAATATTTTATTTTTTCCAAAATTGGAAAGTTTGGGCAATTTCCTATTAATAAGATCCAGGCAATTTTTATGGCGCGGCCTTTACTTTTGATGTTGAAATTAGCTCTATTTCGTATTTTTAGTATTTTATTGATTAACTATATATTTTTTGCAAGATTGCCGAAGCATCATGGCCATGTATGGAAAAGGACATGAGGCTAGCCTGAATGGTTATCGTACAAAAGTGAAACTTGCATTGCCTCGTTACTAATCTCATCACTGGTGTCGTGCCAGGGCCAACCAACCACTTTGAACCCTTTATTGCACACGATACTCCAATATCTTATTCTAGTATTCTTCTAATTAAACTGCTTGCATTTTCATAGACTGTTTTTTTAAATTTGTTGATGAATATTTCATTTGCTTACACGAAGGAAAATGTTGTTCAATTTAACATTTGCGCTTTAACTTCCTCATCCCTTAATAAAACCATATGCAAAAGCTTCAATTAAATTTAATTTTCCATCAAATGTGAGAAACGCATTAAAACGACATAAAATTTGGTAAAAGGTGAGTAAATGGAAAATGGTTTTTAATTTTCGCTAAAAAAAAGTTTTAATATCTTCGCGAACAGCCATTAAAATTGCGCAATCAAACGCAACTCATTAATGACGCGCGAGGACGACGAAAATTTGCATGCGGCTCAAATATCCTCATACAATTTGGTACCCAATAAACTTTTCTACTTTCGCGTACATACATATACTTTACAACTCGTTCCTTCTCCGCCACCTGTCATAAAAAGGGCACAGCTTAGTCCCGAATTTTATTACATTCAGATATTGCTAAAACTTTAGTGCTTAAGGGCGCAGGATATAAAACCACTTCGCAGCTTGAGGACATACCTGCTGATATGTAAATCACGCACATGACATAAATATCTAAAGTGCTACCGGGGAGCTCCCTAGTCGCCATAAATGTTTCACGAATCAGAGCTTCTGGGGGCCCTATGTCAGGATTGGTTTATCTAAAAGTTGGGGACATGTCGCAGGCGATTTATTTTAAGTGGTTGCGACAATTCATGTGGTAATCGCCAGAACCACTTCCTGTCATTGCTACCCTTTTTTCGCGGCAGAGTCCTGCTCCCGACAAATGAATATATCATGTCCTAGATACACACATCCTGTGCGACTATGGGACAAGACTAGAGGGGCTTTCACTTTCAGTAATATCTTGTGACGTGCTAAGTGGTGTACTTCATGTCGATCCGCTTACAAAGATGATTGATTACTTCTAAAACTAGATTTGTTTACCACTTCTGACACTGGGGGGACGTTTATCCCGAAACCCGGTGGGTTGGGGGTTGGGGTTTGAATTTATACGAAGTCGAAATCGCCCCAAGTGCTGGGAGGGGCGGAGGAGTATAAATAACAACACAGGCAATTTCCAGGGCTTCAAGCATGCGGCTAAGCCGCAAGGAAACTTTTAATCTGACATGGCCAGTTTTATTTTGAGATAGTTCAACGGTTGCGGGTTTATTTAAGAACAATAAATCTTGGCTACCTTCGAGGAAGCTGCACGAGATGCTAGAATAGGTAATAAATTTCGACTATCGATTGTAGCAAGTACATATAGCCATGAAATAGCTTACAAGGCACCTGCTTTCCAGAGGGGACAATTTTATCTCCTTGCAGAGAGAGAGAGAGGAAAAAAACGGATGAAGTCATAATTCAAGGAAATGGTCATATCCTTACTCGTTCGAGCTGCTATTTGGATATGAGAGCCGATGTGTATTGCTAAGGCTCAGGTCTGCCCTTAATGGCCATCTATATAGGACTAGGGTGGGGATAACTCAAATTAACAGAAGACAACACTCTGATGTAGTTACTTCACCCAATTTAATAGCTGCTTGTTGTGTTATATATGTTGGTAATACAATTTGTCTTTTTTTTTTCTAGGTCGACCCAACATGACGGCTAAAGAGGAAGAAGCATTAACTCCTAGCAACAGGCTTTCGGAATTAAAGTTCAAGGTTTTTAGGCTTTAACGTAAGGATTTCAGGTATTTTGTTTAATCAATTTATTTATGTGATAAATGTTGGATGCAATAAATTGACTTGGATTTATTTTTATTGGCAGCGAATGCTATAAAATTGTAGAACGATAATTTAATATGAATTAACACGTTATTTATTAGTAATGCATTTTATACAGTAATGCGTTAGTTACAAGAAAAGAATACGAAAGGAAGAAAAGGCAATCAATTCTTAAGATCTTAAATTTGAGAAAGTGTTGATTATACAAGTATATGATTATACAATTTATCATTCACACTTTCTCCTCATTCACTTTCTCCGACGGGGCGTGAAGTGCGGCCATATGTTGTTGCCAGGGGTGGTAGCACGTAAGTTGTTTCAATCGACCTCTCCATACAAAAAGCTTGAATTTTTGTATGAAAAGGTCGATTGAAACAACTTACGTGCTACCACCAAGGTACTCCAAATTTGATTACTCATAAAGAACCAGATGGACAACATGTAACTCTTCATTAACCCTTTCCCCTTGTAATAGTGTAGTTTTCTAAACCTACTTTTTTAAGCTCTTGAGTTGTCTAGGGTCTTGTGAGAACAAACATCTTCTTACAAAAATAATATCTCTATATTCAATCAAAATCCTTCTTTACTCACAATTATTGTATTCTCTTAACTCTAAGTAACTACTTATTACTTCGTCTGGGCGACATTCCACAGGTATTCGGTAGTGATCTATATGTAGATGGTATATGGTCTGTATGTCGGTCTGACCGTACCGGGTCGAACACCTCGGCATTGTATAGGGAACGCTGCCAAAAACATTGTCAGATCATACACCTCGACAAGGCGTGGGTTACATCGCACAGGTATGCGGTATATGTGTGTTCCTACCGTGGCGGATCGTACATCTCGATGCGGTATAGGACCGAAGAAGATGAACTCTCCGGAACGAGGCCGGTGAATGACTGAATTTGGCCTGATGAATCGGTTTCTTTTATAGCTGGAAAGCTCGTCGGGGTAGGAAGCTTTAAAGCTTTGAAGTGAAGCTTTCAAAGAGCCTGTTGGGTGAATATTTATTTTTTTAAAGCTTTGTTGGGAGAGGAATTACTAGTAATTAATCGCGGCTCCTTTCACGCTGTTTCAACTTGGGTGCGCAGAGCCACAGTAATTTTCTTATTTAAAAAGGCATAACATTGCAAAAAGCCTGTTCAAATAAGGTGGTAACTGAAATTATGAACCACATAAGAGAAGTCACGATAAATATATTTGCCCTATCACGAAGTCTCACTTGTTCTGATTGCAAGAGATTCGGTATACCTGAGTGCACAACTTCGCAAACAAAAGGAGAATAGCCATGTGTATTAGGAATGGCGTGGCCTTTCAGAAGGTGTACAATAGTACATCTGACATTAACATTGGAAGTTGGTACCCTCACTTAAATTTTTAGATAGGTGGAAGTATTTTGTGTTCACTGTACTGCATGAAAACAGGTCATTGGGTTACAAAAATACAATTTGATACGAAAACTGTAAAAAATAAACTACATTTAAAAATGATAAATTCATAAAAGATCAAATATTGGGCAAGGTGAAATACTATATGGCAAGTATGGAGTGGCAGAAACGGGGTTTACCTCACTGAACTACCGACAAAAAATATGACCGGGTTTTGTACGATATTGTAATTAAATATATGGTACATGGACCGTGCAGTGAGCATAACTTAGCAGCACCATGTATGAAGAACGGTACCCATTTATACAAAAAAATACCCTCAACTTTTCGTCAATGACACCCAAGCTGCAGACGATGGGTATCCAGTTATCGTCGCCATGACATAGAAAATGGAGGTCGGAACGTTACGTTGAATATCACAGGCGAAGTAGATTCACTCTAGATAATAGATGGATGGTCCCTTATTCCCCGATATTATGCAAAACGTTTCACGCTCTTATTAATGTGGAGTACTGTTATTCCGTTGACGCAATCAAATATAGTTGTAAATATATCAATAAAGGATCAGACGAAGCTATTTTCAGCGTTAGTAATCCAATTGATGATATGAAAAACGATTTAAATGGCCTATACATAAGTAAATCGAAAGCTGTCTGGCAAATATTAAAATTTCCGATACACGACCGGTATCTTACAGTTGTCATTTAAAGAACGACCAAAGAGTGTATTTTTACACAAACCGGTTTGATGTGAGTATCAAGTGATGGATAGTGAATTTTGCATCAATGGGAAATAGCAATGAATCTGCACGTTTTTGTTGCATTTGTCATGGATTTTCATCGAGTAATGCTCCGATTCTGCATTATTAAACTTTGCCATCTGTCCGGGACAAATACGACAGACTAGTGGTCAAATCACTGATACTCTTCTTTAACTTAACAAGAGGGCTTTAGACTTAAGCTTCGGTACATGGTTTTGTAACATTAAAACTGCGCGCCAAGGCGCTAATAAGGCATCCGGTCACTGGAAGCAGGCCCACATCTACCCTAGCTATACACTAGTAAAATTTATTAAATTATAAATCATAAAGAGCACGAGTTTGGTGGCCTGTTGTATTGATTAAGTTGAGTAGTAGCAAATCTTTTTGTCCAAAATAAGATAAAATGCTCTTCTAACTGAGAATTTAAAATAAAGCAATCATAGGTACTTGTTTTGTTAATGTGAAGAGCATTTTAGATACTCATTTGCTCGTCATACAATTATTTTCCCATAGCCTGGACTCCATAATGATGAATTCAAGTACAAAAGCCGATGAAGTGCTGTTCTGTTATTCCATTGGTTTAAATTATATTTTACAGAAGCAGTGCTTGAGATAAATCCTTGTATTTAAACAAGCGCTTCTCTAAGGAGTAATGGCCTTGACCGTTTTTAATTTTTGCTGAGTTTGTGTTCTAGTCCCTACTTAAAACATCAACCTGAGGAAATTACCAGGTACATTTTAAAAATGAGCTTCCCACCAGCATTTTCAATTTTCAGCGTCAAAAAATTAAGTAAATAAGCTGCTTCCGTTAACAATGCTCTCCAGGTGGATTGCATGCAGCTCTCGCATTTGAGGTCAAGAGCCGGTTCTTCACCTACAGGAACAAAGTATGCCCTCGGTAGGACTTGGAAATCAACTCTAATTTTTATGTATCCTGCAAATCGCTGCATAATAGCGATTTCGTGTGCTGCATTCATCAGGAACTCAACAACCACACACACACACATCCTGGGGTACTTTTATTGCCCCTTCGTCCTGGAAAATTAAGTGGATCCGGCATACAGCTCCGCACACTCCCCAAAAAAAATTAGACGTAAAGCATGGATCGAGGCATTTTATTTGGTTTATGGCTCATCATTTGAAGCGGCGTGTGCAAGGATGTTTGTTGCCAAAAGTAGCGTGGTGGCACAGAGTACTGGAAAGGATCCTTGTCGTCGTCAGCTAGGCCATCCCGATGTCGGCTGACTCGCCAAGTTTTGCCCCGTTTATGGTGGTGGGGCTGCCCTAAAGATTCTCAAGGACTGAAAAGTTAAATTTTACAAGGGCACGTATCCGGGATGGGTGTAATAAAGCACGGGACTACAGTTCCTGCATACGAAATTAGTGGCATTAAAGTCGAGTTATGAATAGTCCGGTTATAGCCTAATAGATTCCCTTCCAGTTGGGACGAATATACTGGACCCGACCTTCCAGATGTGTTTAACAATCGCTTAATGAAACGGTATTCTATTTGGCCGCTTAATGATAGTTTTATCGCATTCTAACGATTGTTTAATATCCTTACGTTAAGTTATATTCTGACCTCAATGAACCGGTGTGGAGGAAGTCGTTGGGCTTTTTATTTCCTGCGTTGGGGAAACCGATTATATGAGGCTTCATTTTATGTGTCATAATTTCAATTTAACAGGGCCCTCAATATTCCGGAGCCTGTTTTTGTTAATTGTTCGATTTTGAGTTTAATCTACGGCTCCACGCAGCCATCTATAAAATTCGTATACGAGCAGTCGTAAATCAAAGTGTGTACAGGATAGATTACATGAACAAGACAGACTATATAGAAAGTATTAAGGGAAATCATTTCACATACAGAGGTGCGAATCAACAAAATTTTATGTGTGTAGAGCGTGGGATTGAGCTAATCAATTACAAGAAAAGACTCATAGAAACTTAAACGCTGCTATCTGATATCAATAAATGTTTTAGATTACGCATAAGCTTAATAATAAGGATAAGCCCGTTTACAAAGAAGCATTTGTAATATTGTTAGTTTTTTTTTTTTTTTATGTGACAGTGCTAAGCTCAGGAGTCACCCTTTATACTACCAGTCCGTCATGTCATTTGTCACGTCATGGTGCAATGTCTAGCAGTAAGCTTAGTACGGGGGAGGGGTGGGGGGTATAGGTTAAGGGTTAAAAGGTACGGGGGTGGGGTATTGAAGAAGGTGATGAAGAACCCTGCGTTTGAACTCTTGGATGTTGTAGGAGCTCGGAAATACTGACTGCGAGAGATTATTCCACAGCCGAGTTGTTCTATTAACAAACGAATTCATATCTTATTGAGTGCGTGAAAGGGGTAGTTGTAGGTGGAGGGAATGAGACGAGTGGGCTAATCTGGTGTTGCGGGTATAAGATTGCCGTGGGGGCAGGAGAGCGTTTAACTCGGAGGAACAGTCACTATGATAGTAGCGATAAAATTTGGTCAGTGCTGCTACATTCCTACGGTGGCGGAGGGGGTCGATGGTGGAGCAAGCGGTGTCGTCATCAATTAATTTAAGGGCCTTTTTTTGGACCTTATCTAACCATGCCAAGGTGGTTATTGGAGCGCCGCCCCAAACGAGGGAGTTATATTCGAGAAGAGGCCGAATGTAGGATTTATAAATTACAGCACGGGCCGATGGCTGGAGGAGGAACTTGCACCTCTTAAGAAATCCCAAGCACTGGGACGCTTGTTTGGCGATTTGGAATATGTGATCATTCCAACGCAAGTCTTTGGCTAATGTCACGCCTAAGATGTGTAGGGATGGGTCGGCCTTTAGTTCAACGTCATCCACTGTCAAGGATGGTGAGGTGTTGAACTTCTTTTTTGAGATAAGACAGTACTTGGTTTTGGTGGGGTTGAATTTGACACGATTCTTCTCTCCCCAATTTAGAATTAGTTTGATGTCGTTTTTAATAGATTTGGACATTAATTCACGATCATCAAGACAGGATCTGGCACGTCTCTGTCTTGTGTCGAAGCTGTACGAGTAACGTAGAGTACCGTCGTCAGCGAAGCTGAGAAGTGGGTTGGAGGGGATTGAAAGTAGGTCATTTATAAAAATGAGAAATAGGGCCG
This sequence comes from Thereva unica, assembly GCA_949987705.1. Taxonomy (NCBI): domain Eukaryota; kingdom Metazoa; phylum Arthropoda; class Insecta; order Diptera; family Therevidae; genus Thereva; species Thereva unica. The sequence goes on along the minus strand of OX465282.1, from coordinate 147,210,622 downwards.
GTGATAAAATTGACCCCTGGGGGACCCCCGCAGAGATGGGGTGAGATTCAGATTTGACGCCATCCAATAATACCTTAATTGAACGGCCGGAAAGGAAACTCTCAACCCACTTATACAGAAGCGAGTTTATGATGGCTTAAACGCGTCGAAGTGTCACTTGAGGTAGTGCACAAATTCGTTTTCCGTTACCTTTGGGCTGGTAGAATCTAACAAAAAACTCTCCTGGTAGACGAATTGCTTGACCATAGATCATCTCTGATGTGGGTAGGTTAAGGTCTTCTTCGAACGCTGTCAATGCCGAGGAGTATTTCAGTAATCTACGTGTCCACTCTCTCTCATTTAGTCCTCTAAACGTAGATTTTAAAGTCTTGTAAAAACCTTGCTTTGGGGATGGTATGGTGCTGTATGAATACGTTTAGAACCTCATAATAAATTGTCTCCACTGGTCTGTTGATATCCTTAGTGGAACTCCAAATCGGCTGATCCATCCAGAATGAAATGTAACGATTGTAGCCGTAATTTCCATTAGTAGCACTTCCACCCAACTTGAAAAGTGACCTATGATCCTATGAGCTATGATTTCTAATATGTGTCGCCGTCGCTTTTAATGTGTACATACAGCAAATTTCGAAGGGGCATCGCCGCGACCGAGGAAAATAGTTTCACAGTCGGCCTTAGCATGGTTACAACATAAGGGGGCTCCAGACTCACGCCGTGAACCCCCGTGAACAAGCGCGAATGCGAGTGTGGATGGTTTTCGCGCCTAGTTCGCGCCTCGCTTTCAGGTTCGGCTGGATACGGCGTGAATTCGTCCCGTAAATTCACGGCTTGGGACTAAATAGAAGTTCAGTTGTTCAGGCAAAAACTAACGGCAAATGTCCACACACATAAAGAACAAGGCAGCAGCCTATAAACCGCAGGGGCGACAATACTGATTTGTATGATAAAATCACTAAATGCGCCTGTTTGCCAGTTTTCTTGAACTGCAGACCCAGACCCCATCCAGTTGGAGGCCGGCGAGGTCTGTTGTGCTACTTGGCTTCAAGGCGAAAAATCGCCTCACGTAATTTATAGACGACCCCTTTTCTGCTGTTGAAAATATTTATCTTGGAGCTGATCTTCCACAGTATTAGCAGTTTCCTTTGTAAATACACATTAAATCCTTACATTTCCGATGAAAATAACTTTTTTGATGAGTTGCGAATCTTGTAAGTGCATCTTTTCAATTTCAAGTTCCAAGTTCAGAAAGGACACATCCGCGTCCGCATATCATGATAGTTGGGCTCCGCTAATTCATCAAAATTAATGGGTCAGCTCAAGCCTACCTAGCCCACAAGGTCCGACGCAACTGGTAACAATACAATAAAACAGATGACAATATACACCATTCAGACCATAAATATTAGAAAATGCGATAGGCTAGAAAAGAATTATCGATATCAACATTGCAGGTATTTGGATATATTTATCGCAGTGTGGTTTGTGCAAGGCTAGTTGCGGTCCACATTATTTAGGAATAATAAGAGATATAATGGCCAAACGAACTAATTTATAAAATGGTACCAAGCACTATGGATTGATTTTTTATAAAAATTTAGGAATGGAAATTTATATTTTGGTTAAATTTAGTGCTAATTATAGCCTTCGATATCCCACACGTCCTTTTTGTGATACTTATAAAAGCCTCTCCCATCTGTGCACCTTTCTATTTATGAACATCTATCATTTGTATGAAATATTATTCCAATTTGTGACAAATTTCCCAAATATTTTTTTCCTGATATTTTTTTCTAGATTTACATTATTTTTTCTCTCAATATCTTTTCAAATGATAAATTTTTTAGCATTACCTCTGTCCACCAGTCCACAAAACGTTAACAACCAACTTTCACATCCCATCAATTTCTCAAAGTTTCCTGATAAAATGGCAATTTTTCACTATCCGACAAAGTATTAAAGAACGTCTTCATATTTTTTTTTTTTGATCCGGTAGCTATGAGTGTTATCGAAATCCGGATGTACACGAGTATTCCCCCGGATCCTTGGTCCCGGGTCCCGGGGGTGTCCTTCAATGGGGATGAATATGGTGTGCTGCGATCTAAAATAAACATATCATCGATGTATAAAGAATAAAATTTATTTGACACGCGATGACATAGTTTATTTTCGAATATCGAACGAAACGAAATCCTCTATGTGAAGTGTACTCAGTTGGAAACTGCTGGGTTATGAATTTAAAATGAGAATGACTTTTTTCGTGTTTGACAAAATCATGGAAATGCACTGCAGAAAGTGCAGCTGAATTTTTTATAAATTTATTCGATGCTTTTGGCGCTTAAAAGTTCTCAGTTTTTTTGCACTTTTAATTATTATTTATTTTTTGTTTTAAATAAACAAACAAGATTAAATTATTTGCTTTAAGAGGATTTTGTTTTCATTTTGTGTACGCCGAAATGGTAATTCTTAATTAGTATTGATACCAGCAATTTCGATGGCGCGTACCTACTCCCTGCCGATGGAACTTGGCCTACTCTGGAAAATGGAAAATAGGAAAATTCTGGGAATAAAATTATTAATCACAAGCACTAATTAAAACACAAAACCGAGCCCAAATGCGAACAAACAGCGTAAACTTTCGTAATTATACAATTTTCCTGCAGAGCAAATATGTCTCACCTAAAGTCCTTTAAAAGGATCCGACACGAAAACGAAGTAATCTGTTTACTTAAGGAACGTCCTACAATGTTCGAATACTACTCCTCCGTTTTTGTGTCTTAATTAAAAATTCAAAATGACATTTCTAAGTGCAGTTATTCCCTCATGAAAGCTTCTAATGAAGTCAGCTTCTATCGTCCTTTGTCTGCAGGACTTTAAATTTCAAAAAGTGTCTTCTAGCAGCACAGAAACTGTGGGGCCTCCCGGTTAGAATTTAAAACAACAGGGTGACAATTTAATTTTCATTTTACTTTTGGGATAGCCAGATATTCCGGGAGATATACCCGCCGCCGCAGAGCATTTGTTGCCGCCAATTGTCCTCCTTCAGCCTCATTTTGTCCTTAAATTAAATTATTCAGAAACCTATTATCCGTGCACGTTTTGAATGCATAAAAAGGTGTTCAGAAGAGCCGGCATTTGAGGAGGCGTTAAAAAGGTTCTAAGGTCATGTGTTATGAGGATATCTTATAAACACGAGGCCTGAAAAATATTTTAAATATTGCTGCATTATTTTTATGCTCGTTTAAGGAATGCGAAGGACGATGAAAACTTGAATTTTAAATTGGACATTGAAAGTGGACTAAAAGACTGAAATCTTTTCAGTACCTGCAGGTTTGTTTTCGTTGAATGAAACCCAAAGTTGCTTTGATAGCCAGCCGCGGTACTTGCACCTTTAATCATAGTTTGGTATGCAAAGGACAGAACTAGAAATTTCATTTTAGTGCTACAACTGACTTCTTGGAATTATATTATTTGCTACAATTCATAGTGTAACGCCGCAGGGCACTTGAACTTTCTCTTCAGTCTGCTTGGAAATTATTTTACTCACTGAAATATCCAGGAATTCCAAGAAAAATGCTTATTCGTATAACAAGAAAATAAGGCAACGAAACAACTCTAATTTTAAGAACGATATTTTAAGCCCAGTCGGCTGTGATAAAGCTTACTTTGAAGCACTAATGAAATGCTAATTCATCTTGATGATATAAAGCCTAGTGTAAGCAATCTACAAACTTAAATACTTGGAAAATTTGGAGAAATATTTGATGCTAGTATCATTCCTTGATTCTTGGAAATTTTTGACTAAAATCCACTTTATACATACACTAGCTGGAGCCCGCAAAATAATTGCATAACGAAGATTTCCCATTCACGTTAGCGTCAAACGGCTCATATGGGGCCATTACCATTGGAACATTACATAGTTCAACGCATGCTTCATTTTGAAATTTGACAACACAACATTCTGGTGCATGCTGGAATAGTGGCTGGTATCTTAAAATCGAACTGTTCTTAAGGCTTGAATGACGTCGGTCCACGGACATTAACTAATAACAAACCTAAATAAAAACATTCATCGTTGGTTGGATGCACTGTATAAATCCGCCCTTAAGTATCCCTCGAGAAGAAATTCCGAAGCCCTTCTACGGGTGTTTCTAGTTTGCAAAGTTCATATTTTTGAAATTTGATTCCAAGTAATAATATCGTGACATTTCAGAGTAAAACAAAATTCTTGCAAATTCATCAGCTTCGCACTTCGCGAAGAAATTTTGTATATGTAGTGGATGGTCGTCGTTCAGCCCTTCGTCCAACATTACTCATTGTAAAATATAGGGGAGACTGGGTACGGTTGAAACACAGGACGGTTGAAACAGAGTTAATATCTTTCGAATCGTGTGCAGTAAGGGGAGGGGTATAAAGAACGAACAAAGCGGACGACAAGTTCGAACACGAATCTTAGTGGCGCGACGATCACTACAGGTTGTGGTTGTTTCCAGGGGACCCCATTGTAATTTCACAAGCAAAAGTAAGAATTTTTGTAGTCAAATTTTTTCAATTTACTATACTTTTCATTAACTGACAGTTTTGAGTGGTTTTGTTTTGTTTGAGTCAGTGTTTTTAGAACATGACAGCGTCTATTAGTATTTGTGTAAAATTAGTGTTGCCGTTGTTATAAACTGTTTTGTATCAAATGGGGGCATGGGTACAGTTGAAACATTTTTTGTGGGTACGGTTGAAACAATTTATTTATTTAAATTCCCTGCTCTGTAGATGCCGAGGGAACGTGAAAGAAAAATTCGCGGGGCAGGTGGATTTATCAAGATACATATAAAGAAACCTATGAGAAGGTAAAAGCAGGGGATTCGTTACGAAAAGCGACGGAGAAACATGGAGTGCACCACTGTTCGCTTCTAAGATATATTCGAAAGCGAGATGCATCTGGCGATGAACACCAAGACATTAGCTATAACTGAACTATCTGTACGGGGAGCGCAGGCTACAACCCTTTCACGGGAAACTAGTTTTAACAAAAGCAATGTAGCTGCTTTTTATAACAATTTGATGATTGGACTATTTCAAGCTTGAGTTTGTCATGGACCGTAACAAATTTGAGCCACAAGATATATATAATGCTGACGAAACAGGCATAACTACGGTAGAAATACCCAACTGATGTTAATTGCTGTTAATTTTCATTTTTATTGATAAGTTGTAACCTAGATTTGCATATGTTTCAATTGACCCCAATCACTGTTTCAACCGCCCCTGGCATGTGGACGGTTGAAACAATTTTATTTATTTTTTTAATTTGATTTTACACAAATTACAAAACACCGGGCACTCAAATAATACTGCGAATTGGTAGATGGAAACATGCCCTTGAATTTAGCATGTCTCAATCGCTGCTTGGTTCGGTAGTAGCGATGCTACGGACAATAAAATCTAAATTGTTTCAACCGTACCCAGTCTCCCCTACACGTTGGCCATTTTCGAAACGAGCAACCAAATGAACCACAGTTAGATATCTTTCATAAATGGCATTGCGAAATTCGACATTTATGTGAACATTGAACGACTTGGGTAATAGTGGCGAATAGGGGTCGACCCAACGATTGTCGATATCAAAATCCTGATCATTAACTTTCCAAGTTGATCTCCAACTCAAACCAAACTGCTTTTACCACAACAAAAGCCCAAAATTTGGCTCGGCAGCAGAACCACCTTTGCCTACAGAGCCATCTTTTGCTATAACTAAAACCCCAAAAGTGGATTTGGAAGCAAAATAACCTCCTGCCCAAATCAAAGCCCGCGAAGCCAAATTTTCCTTCAGAGCCAGGGAAATTACTCAAACCCCCGAAGTTTGACAACAAAACCACCTTTTTCTCATACTAAAATCCCCAAAGAGTAACTTTCACCACAGAACCATTTGTGGCCCTAATAAAACCCCCAAAAGTGGGGAGCAAAACAAACTGTTGCCCAAACCAAAACCCACAAAGGCAAATTTTTGTTACTGAACCAGGGACCTTACTAAAACCCCCAAAGTGTTTTGGCAACAAAACAACCTTTCGATCATACTAAAATTCTCCCCACAGGACCCCACCTTTTTTTTACCCTATTAGATATTTTCTTGAATAAGGCAACAATCTACGCAGACTATTTCCGCCTATCTAAAACAGTAAAAGTCAAGGCTCCAACCCACCAACTTCCAGAGTTATGAGTAGGTAGTCAAAGCCGTACGTAGTTAATTTTTTTTGCATAATTGAAATTTTGCTTTGACAATTTTCTAGGGCCTCTAGTTTTGAAATTATAAGCAATTTTAATGTTAAAATTGCCTTTAGTTGTTACTTTTCGACATAAGCTCAGGTGGAAAATTACTGAAAAAATACGAAATAATAAAATATCTAACAGGGTTACAAAAATACAAGGTGATTTGTAAACCTCTACCAAAAAAAAAAAAAATTAAAAACGCCCTAGCGGCCCCCTCATCCCTCCATCCATACGATTTCGTCTAGCCGGCCGAAAAATTTTAATGTTGCACCATGCCTTTGATGAGGTGATATGGTTGGATCATAACATTATTCTGCTTTTGTATTAAAAGTGTTACTAAATCCAATCTCACTCATCCGTAAATAGTTTGACAAATCACAAGGTTCGAAGTTCCTTCATCAAACTTACATGAATTTCTTTTTAGGTACAATTCTCTACTCCACTTTGCTCTCTTTTCCTAGGTATATTTAGTGATAAACATAACGCTACAGCAATAAGGTAATCTTCATCCATGATCACAACGAAAACTCCGCGGTGAGCTAGTTTCAAAAATGCCAACTAAACACAAAACTAACAACTAAACTGATATGGAACTGATCGTCTAGCAACACAGCATAAAATTAACTGAACTGACAATTGAACTGAAACTGAGACCGAACGGACAACAGAACTGATGGAACTGATGGTTCTTTAAAAAGTGCAAAATATAATTTGGGACGAATACATCAAGGCCCATAAAAAATCGCTCGAATTGCTTGACCAACCGATTGGAGGCGCTCTGACACTACTTACAAAGGATTTTCGATCAATTTTGCCTGTTATATCTCGATCAACGCCTCCAAATGAGCTTAAAGTGTGCTTGAAAACTTCATATCTATAAAATAGTTTTGAAAAAAGTCACGCTCCAATGAATCTACGGGTCCACTTGCTACAAGATGCCTCTGCTCAAACATTTTCAAAACAACTTTTGGAAGTTGGCAATAGGGAAGTTCCAATCTATAGCAGAGCATTTTATTATTTTATTATTCGGAATCAAAAGTACGAAAAAAATGTCTTTAATGTCTCCTACTGTATGTTAAAATTCTTATCACCTAAACTGCAAAATAAACGGAAGCTATACAATGACAATTCCACATACATTAACATTTCGTGTATGGATAAAATCCCAGTGCACGTGCAATGTAAGTTCGCCTTTGAAACTCGTATACGGGCAAGAGCACTCCTCCATATTATCTAACCATGACAAGAGTGGCAGTGAGACTCGTTGAATTGTGGTTGGGGATATAAATCAGTGGGTGAAATGGGTTTAGACTCTCACTGCTCATGAAAACAGTAATTATGGGATTCCCAATTGTTTTGGCGCACGCCAAACTATTGACTTATGGGTTCACCGAGGCGCACCGGGCTCCAACTAGTAAATAATAAAATTGAAATGCCTAGGTCAAGAATTGAACCCGGAATGTCCAGTAGTGAGGTAACCACTCAACCGATTCTTCTATCCTTTCATGTCTGGCACATCATATCTGGCTCGTGGCATAGACAGACTTTTCTTTGATGCTACTCTTTTTTTAAATCTCCATCTTATTCTGTCTTCATCAAGGCGAATCTGTCGCACTTTTTCGGGAATCAAAATGGGATGGGACGAAGCGTGCCAAAACGTCTCCGACTTTGAAGAATTACTCCCAACGCCTGCAAAGATGTTTCGCATCAATAATAAATACCTAAGAAAGAATTGCTTGCACCGCTATTTCAGAAGCAACAAATTTGACCCACTGCTGCATTGGAGGCTATCTTATTCATCCTGCTTTGTACATCAGAGTTAAAGTTTCTCTTTATGAAACATTGCGACTGCAGATGTGCCAGCCATTTAAACCAGGGATACAAACTCTGAACCGATGATCGTCTGCTCTGAAGCACCCAGCTAGCCTTTTAAAAACCATTTTTAGTGGATATCGATAGTCGCAAACAGAGTCTGTTCATATGGTCAAATTCATTTCTAAGAATAACCTGAAACGGATACTGAAAAGGATACACGACCATTAACACCAGCAAGACGATGAATTTAGGGGCTGCTAAATACTTGCTGGACCAGAGTCGACTTGTGGCATATCATTATTCCTGTTGAAATGAGCTCATCACAACTTGAAGAATAGGCTACTCTCCCAATATCCATCCAACATATAGGGACGTCATTGGACGAAATGATCAATTGAATCGTTCTTGTTGGTAAGAGATTAGAGCTCAGAATTATACTAGGACTAGTCATTGTATCCTGTTAAGTATCATCTTAACAAGTTATTCACCCCTTTTTTATTTTAATTTTTCTATTTTCGCGTCTCACGAGCACTCCCATAATTTGTATAAAATTAAAAAGTGGCGTTTTACAAAGGTGAATTACAATTATGACACACTTATTTGTTCGTTCGTCAGCAGTAATCATTTGCACTTCAGCATGCTTGAATCTTGTCAGTATGCCGTAATTAACAATGATTTTCAGAATATGTATATTTTATTTTTTAATTATTACAAAAAAAAAAAAAGAAACAAAATAATCGATAAATACCCGACAGGAGACTCTCTACATGTCAATTTTGGGCGCAATTTTTTTTTTTGTCCCATAATTACTGAAATTCTCACTTTCCAACAAAAATCTGCAATGTTAAAATTTTAATTTATGCCATTTCAATTAAGAGCACTGGATGCCGGGGCTTTTTTGTAATTAAGTGGCTTATGCTGTGCCCCATTGTGTGTGTCACGAAAATTTACGAATTAAACATTTTGTTCGGAAAAACGCTCCCCCAAAATTTAATTAAATATTAATGTTAAATGAAATTCTGTTGATTCAAGGTATTCCCGGTGACTCTTGTTTATTAACAAGGCTCCACTGTAAGGAGATTACCCCCATACACACATACGCCGTAGCCTATTTAGAGTCCTTAATAACATTCTCCATCCTTAAGCAGAATATCGTTGAGAAGACAGAAAACAAGGCTAAGAAGGAAATTTAATTTTTGAATATCATATACGAGTGTATTCAAAAATTCTTTATGCTCCCGTAGCATTCTGGGGATTCTCATTCCGTCCACCCCCATATTTAAGTATATATAGTCGTTCTCATTTCATATTCGGCTCCTCATACCCAGGTCTATTCCTGTTTTCTGATACACACCCACACATACGTGCTGGACGGTTATGTTTCAACTGGTAGCTCCTTCAACAATTCGCCGAGCATATTTGCTTTGCATTACAAAGTCAAACGTAAATTATATTTCGAATTTGTCCTTTCCTGCTGGAATCCTGCCAATGTGTGTCCTGAGAATTTTCGGCTGAGACTTGTGCGGCTCCAACTGGACTACGGCAAATGTATGTTTCAAATTTGTTATCTATTGGTATATTTGTCTATAAATTGCTGTTCACATTCCTAGATTCGGCTGGCTCCCCTGGCTTCAGTTGACTCCTTCTTACATAACTTGAAAATATCTGATATGAGATGAGGTTGTAAGGCAGCCATTAGTTTTCGAAAGCGATTTTTGGGCGTCATCTGTAGGCACTCAATCCTTACAGGACCTGATGTCTATGCTGACGTTATTTATTTGTTATTCTCGTAGGAGGTGTACAAAAGAGTTTCTTTTAGGATTGCAAAATAGATTAGGTATGGATTGAGTTTGTTATTATAGAAAAGTTTATCGATGAAGTGCTTGTTATAGAATTATACCTTCAGTCAGGTATAAAGTAATGTACAAATAAATTGAGTACATAAATGAATTTCGAATTTCATCAAAAATAATAAAAACCTTTTATTTGGTCACTTAAGTCGTTTTCTCAAGTTTATTTTATGGTATCATTTGTCCACCGTGGGTATCGGAGCTCAAAAAATTGTGGCAGCGGTGGGATCAGTGGGATTCAGTGATTTAACTCTTCTCCACATTCAGGCATCAGTAATTTTCAATATTGAACGCAGTTTTTATTTTATTTATTTATTTTATTTTATTTTATTTTATATAAAGTAAGGAAGTATAAAAGACTTACATCTTTTAGAGAACAGTAGGAGAAAAAAATAAATTTTAATATATAAACTAATCTATCCTTAATAAACGAAAAAGAAGAGGAAAAAAGAAAGAAAAGGAAAGTTTTTAGGGTGAGGACAATTTCAAGAGAAGAAGTAGGTAGAGAGGTATGAGAACACGGAGAATAAAAGTAAAAATAATAATAATAATTTGAACTAAGCTGGTAGAAGTAAGTAAAGAAGATTAGAAATACTAAAGACAAGACGAAGAGCTTTCTGAAAGCAGTGGCTGTGCCTATTCTTTGAACATAGTTTGGAAGATTATTCCAGAGTCTGAGCGAGGGCAAAAAGAAGGAACGACTCTGGTAGTTGAAATGTGAGGAGAAGAGCTTAGCTTTTTTAGCCAACTAACGACGGTAGTAGTGTGTGTGTGTGTGGGACGTTATATTCCCGCATACCGGCGACCAACAAGCGATCGGCAATGAAAGGACATACCGACCAACAATATTAGTATTTAGTCTACTTGGTGAGACAAAAGAAAGCGGTATGAGACTGATAATAATATGGTGTTTGCAGACACAAGATTTCAGCGCAAAGCCAAACATAAGGTTACTTGGAGATCCCCGGATGGAAGAACGCAAAACTCAAATGGCTTTGATAATCTCTGCGGTTACTTGGTCTATTCCTGGAGCTTTTCCATTTTTCAGTAATTTTATTGCCATCTTTAACTCGATAATTGTCGGTTCGGCATCGAGAAACTGATTCGTCGGCTGTTCGATAAATCGACGGCTCTGGACCTTGTGGTGGATAGTGGTTTTTCAGCTGGAGGAAGAATTATCTCCACCGCTGCAGGCGCCCATCGAGAGAAGTAACGAAAACTATATCCGATTTTTTGATGTTGTCGTTTGTTGATGTTGTTTTGCCGCAAAACCACCGGATTGTCTGGTACAGCGTTCAGTACTCGTGCAGCGACTCCGCTTCTTCCATGTCGGCCGCAACCTTATTCCAGTGCTTTTCCCCGTTCCGATTTCATTTTCTGTTGAACTTCTTTGTTCAATCGTTAGTATTGCTCAAAGTCGATGTGTTTCATTAGCTTCCGCTGATCGGCGAGATTCAGACAGCTTTCCGAGATCCACGGCTGCATCCGTTTACGGATAAGTGGACATAACTCCATTGCACACATTACAATAGACTCCGACAATTGTCTTTCTTCTACATCGATATCGTCCGGTATGGCGAACGGCGCGAATTTGTTGGATAATGCCATTTGAAACTCGCCAGATGGCCGGGTTCCGTAAGCACGCCCAATTCTTCTTAGCTGGCGGTGGCTCCGTTTTCTTCGCTCTTTGTAATCGCATCTATAATTTCGCTCGAACAAGATAATGGCCCGATCCGCAATCGGAAGCAAGCATTGCACGTGCATCTGTAAACGTCGACCGGAATCTTGCGTTGATCAAAACATAGTCTAACAGAAGTAGTCTGCAGAATAAGAATTGAAGGAGAGTTGTCAGAACCATTCAACGCCACAGAAGGACTTTTTTTTTAATGGGAAAGACTAGAGTCACAGGAAAGGCAAGGAGAGCGTTATCGTGCTTAATATTTAACGTAGCTATGGAAAAAGTTATAAGAAGCAGGAACTTACACCGCTGGCAGTATTTTCAACAAGTCGGTACAACTATCGGCATACGCTGACGACATCGTAATACTAGCCAGATCCACCGTAGTATTGAAAGAAGCCTTCATATCGCTAGAAAGAGCTGCAGAGAAATTCGGATTGGCAATTAATGAAGAAAAAACAAAATACATATATGTATTTGTGTACCTACCTCTAAAAGACGGAATGATCACCAGAATCTGACAATTGAAACATACATACAACATCAAAGAACTAAATGCATTTAGAAATAGAAGCTACTTTGGGCTGCGTAAACCTTTCTTAACAAGGAATATTCCAAGGACGACTAAAGACCAATACTTTTGTATGGATCCGAAACCTGGACATTAAAAAGTAAAGAGACATGAGGCATGGCATGCCGCAAGCAAGGTAGTTGAAGGATATCATGAATCAAAATTCCCAGTGGACTGACGGACCAAACTCAATATGCACCGGTACTAATGACAGTCACGAGAGGCAAACACCGGATTTATTTTAGGAATTTGCACTCTGACTATAATAAATAAATTGTCCAATATTAAATGATATTATTTTAAAGTACTTTTCATTATTGTATTATTAAAACCAAATTATGCACGTAGAGTGAGCCATTGGCAGTCATTCCAAGAATAAAAAACGAATCTCTTTATTATTCTGCTCCTAATGATAAATGAATGAAACTGAATAATTTATTCAGTATAGATTTTTTGCGCTTTCTGGCTATAATTAAAGAGCCATCAGCTGGGATAAGCTCCAGCTAGTAATCATCAACGAGATAAATTGGAGGAAAAAGGATATTCCAGTTCAAGGATATTCTCCACTCGCACTATTGAAATACTCTCAATGGTTACTAGACATAAAAAACAAAAAAAAAATGTTTTTTGCCGATAATGACCTTCCGAAGCGCCACTTTTTGAAGATAACCATAGCAGTGGCACTAGTTTTATCGTAATGTGGATACAAGCTTAGGAGTATGTATAGAAGGTACAGGAAAAACTATAGTCAGAAGGAAAAATTAAGGTTGACGGCAATTAAAGGTTTGCCAGTTGAATCTACACCATAGCAGAGCAGCATCAGCAATGATGACGCGAGGCTTCGGTGAGATGAAGCTGGATATTGCTCTCATACAGGAACCCTGGATCTACAACGGTAGGATTAGGGGACTATCTGGGAGCTTTGACACTCTGTACGTTCCCAATGCGAATGAAAGAGTGAGGACGTGTGTGCTGGTGAAACACGGAGTGCAGGCGGTTTTACTGCCGCACTTGTGCACACCAGATCTCACAGCAGTACGCGTAGGTACTGGAAGTGGGGCTTTCATTCTAGCCTCAGCCTACCTTCCGTACGATTCGCCAGATCCTCCGCCCACCAGGGAGTTGGAAATTCTGGTTATTACCTGTGGCGAAAAAGGCACAGGGTTAATAGTTGGTTGCGACGCAAATGCACACAACACGGTGTGGGGAAGCACCAACGACAACCATAGAGGAGAGGCTTTGCTCGAATTTGTGGAATGCAACAATCTAGTTATTGCAAATAGAGGGGTAGAACCAACCTTCGTCGATGCTAGACGAAGGGAAGTCATAGATATAACTCTATGCAGCAACCGGATGTTGACAAGATTGACCAACTGGGAGGTGATGGATCGGACGACTATGTCAGATCACAGAGCCATTTCATTTGAGATAGAGTACGGAACCCCGGGCAGGGGAGACGGAATTAGAACAACGAGAATTCCCCGCAACACGGACACGTCTAGATATACTGAAATGTTGCGCAGGAATCTCGGGGAGCGCGTGCCAAGGGCACCGAAAACCACAAGAGAAGCAGAGTCTCAGTTGCATGTCCTGCAAACAGCGATAGAGAACGCTTTTCGAGTGGCGTGTCCTCTTACGTCAGTGGATGACCATGATCCCACACCCTGGTGGTGTAGGGAGCTGGAGAAACTGAAGAAAGAGGTCAGAAGGGCTTTCAACCAAGCGATGAGGTGCAATGACCCGGTTGCCTGGGAGAATTACAAAGCCAAGAAAAGAGAAATGAAACAAACTCTGCGACGACGGAAAAGGGAGTCGTGGAGGGATTTCTGCTCGAGCATGGAGAGCATATCTGAGGCCAGCAGACTTCAGAAAATGATCTCCAGGGACCCGGTCTCCAAAGTCGGACTCGTTCGTGACCCGTCGGGGAGGATGACGGAGACGCTGGAGGAAACCAACAAGATCCTGATGGAAGTTCACTTCCCTGGCAGCTATATCTCGGGTAAATCTTGGACTATTCGTAACAGAATGGCTACAAGGATGAACCGAGAGGAGGCTAACGGGGTGGTGACGGAGGAAGGGGTGAGACGTGCAATAGACACATTCTCTCCCTTCAAGACATCGGGGCGTGACGGAATATTCCCTGCGCTGCTTCAATGGGGCAAAGATATCATTGCACCCAGGCTTAGGGGAATATTCGTTACCTGTCTAGCAACAGGATACATTCCGGCGGTGTGGAGGGAAACCAAAGTGGTATTTCTCCCTAAGCCAGGCAAGAAGGACTACACCGAGGCGAAGTCCTCCAGGCCAGTCAGCCTAACATCCTTTCTGTTGAAAACAATGGAAAGAGTGGTGGCAGACCACCTGGAGAGTACTATGCTAAGGAGGCACCCTTTAAGTAGAAGCCAGCACGCTTACCAGGCTGGCAGATCTACAGAAACGGCACTTCACCAACTGGTGCGAGTAGCCGAGGGGGAACTGTATACCGGAGGCATAGCGATGGCCGTTATTATGGACATCGAAGGCGCCTTCGACAAGATACAGTTCAACAAACTCAAAGACGCTCTGGTGAGGCGCGAGGTCAGCCCCATAATTGTAAGGTGGGTGGACAGCATGCTGAAAAACAGAGCGGTAAGGATTCAGACAGGAGACTCGCGGCTTCGAGGGAGGGTCAGCAAGGGATGCCCACAGGGCGGGGTCCTATCGCCCCTCCTGTGGAACATCACTGTGGACACTCTGCTCAGGCGGCTAGAGGTAATGGGCGTGCATACCGTTGGGTATGCAGATGATGTAGCGATTGTGGCACGTGGCAAGTTTATGAGCACTACGGCAGACATCATGAGGAATGCACTCCAAGTGGTTGAGCAGTGGTGTACGGAACAGGGCCTCACCATAAATGCCAATAAGACAGACGCGATAATCTTCACTAGGAAGATTAAAGATCTGGATTTTCAGCCCCTCATGCTTTTTGGATCGAGGATCAAGGTGTCTGGGATGGTCAAGTATCTGGGTGTATACTTGGACTCGCGACTAACCTGGAAATACCACGTTGAAGAGAAGATTAAGAAGGCGACAAGGGTGCTTCACCAGTGCAGAAGAGTATGTGGACTAAGGTGGGGTATCTCACCAAGGTTAGCATACTGGACATATACCATGATGGTGAGACCCATCATAACTTATGCCTCGGTGGTCTGGTGGACTAAAGCCACACAGAAAACCGTCAAGAGGCATTTGGACAGGGTGCAAAGAATGGCCTGCGTAGGTGTGAGCGGTGCTTTCCGCACCACACCCGCCGCGGCATTGGAGGCGCTGTTAGGTCTGCTGCCGTTAGATCTCCAGGTGATGAAGACTGCGGCAGCCTCAGCGATTCGGATGAGACGTGATGCCGCATGGCAGGCGTCAGGAACCTTATATGGGCACATGAAGATCCTGGATAGCATTAAAGGGATTAGGGAGCTCATGATGCCCATGGAAGGGATCACAAAAATGAGGGTGACCGAAAGGTATCATAAAACCCTCATAGGGAACGGAACGCTCCCCGAAGGGAGACCGGAAGACATATATATCTTCACGGACGGATCCAAGATTGACGGCAGAGCAGGTGCGGGAGTCTTCTCGGAGGACTTAAATCTGACCTGCTCTCTGGCTTTGGGGAATTACACCTCAGTCTACCAGGCGGAAATGCTTGCTCTGCTGCACGCGCTGGATCACATAAGTGAGGGTCAGGTGCAGGGAAGAAGTATCCTTATAGCACTGGACAATCAGGCTGTGATTAAGCGCATGAATCAGACAGAGATTAATGCGTCTCTGGCGTTGGAATGTGTCCAAAAACTGAACAGGTGTGCGAAACAAAACAACGTGACGCTAGCTTGGGTTAGAGGACATACAGGCATCGATGGGAACGAAAAGGCTGACAACCTGGCAAAACAGGGGTCAACCTCGGAATTCTGGGGACCGGAGCCATACTCTGCCATTGGCAGAGGGTTGGTGAGGAACTGCATCGAGAAATGGGTCGCTGAGGAACACCGGAGACGGTGGGACGCTATGACCACGTGTAGGCAGGCTAAGATGGTGCTTACGTTGCCGATTACCGCAGCCAGAAGAAGGATCCTGCATATGCAAAGGAGAACCCTCAGATGGTTGGTGGCACTGATTACAGGACACGGATGTTTCAGGTATCACCTAAAAAGAATGGGAATTCTGGAGGATGACACCTGTCGGATGTGCCTGGAGGAACCTGAGACGGCCACACACATAGTGTGTCACTGTCCGGCGGTGGCGAGGAAAAGGGCTGCCATAACTGGACTCCATTGGATGGAGGACATGAGGCAGACTCCCTTCAATCAGCTGCTCGCGATAACTAGGGGAGTCGAAGTAAGGGAGCAATGGGACAACCCACTGCAACCCCAATAAGATGACTCTAGGCAGAGGGACGAAAAGGGACCCGCAAATAGTGGTCTGATTCGGTATCCCTCGAAAATCTATATATATATAGTGATAACATTCTGCGAAATTTTCATGATTTTTGTATCTGAATGTACATATTAAATAAATATAAATTTTTTAATGTTTTTAAGCTTTAATAAAAAAGGGAAAATTGAATGTTGAAAATGCGTTTTTTAGATTATAAAGTAAACTGCAACCATGTCTTGTTTTTTTTTTACTCTAGCAAAAATTTGCACACCAGAGCTGGCAGTAACAGATTCTTGTCTTTGGTAACGTCCATCAAGAAGAATTTGTCTACAAGGGAGAGATCATACAAAAAAAAAATCCGGGTCGAATTTTTAGAATAGTCTTTAATGCTGTAAACATGCTAAGGGCGAAAATAGTTTCCACAGCGACTGGCAAAAACGAATAGAACACACAGCTTTTCTATGAGTATGAAGGGTGCAGCACAATATGCAGACCACGCGACGACGAGGCGCCGAGAGTGGCGACTCAATCAATCCAAGTTCTATTTAGTAGCCGTCGCCCCTCAAAGTTGCCTGGGCGGTGTGATATGGGATTGTGTTGCTATTCTCGTATGTTCCTGTGCGCGTGTGTAGCATTCGGATGTCGAAGATGATTATTCTTGTGTGTGGTTTTTAATTTGTGTGCACCGTCGCCGTCGCCCTTAGCATGTTTACAGCATAACCGAGAGTTTCTGTCGCTTTTCATAGTCCAACTCCAAGTCCTTAATGGGGGACTGATTTAAAGGCCAAAACCTAGCATATTGGTAATCGCTTCCATGTCTTAGGCAGGCAAAATGCAGAGAAGCGACTACGCCAACAAAAGCAGAGATGGTCTGTCGCTGATCCATAAGCCCACTATTCCGGATCTGGTGATATTCTTCTCTTGAGCCTTTTATGGTCATGTCGATGACGCCAGACCGTAGTTAAGCTTTTACGGATCGTGCCCGTCTGGACCCAAACGTCAAGCAATAGGCTTAGTGAGTTTAGTCAATTGGAATCGGAAACTATAGTCTGGGCCCGGACTCCCAGCGTTGTCTCCTGTCTCATGGCATGGTCCTCAGATAGGCGGTCGTTCGTATTCTCTGCTGCTAGACCAAGACGAGATTAAAACTGGGTGTATCCGTTTAGTTTACAAACCGGCCGGATATGGATAGGTTTTGGATAGACGGTTATGGATAGACATATGGGAGTGGGGA
This sequence comes from Thereva unica, assembly GCA_949987705.1. Taxonomy (NCBI): domain Eukaryota; kingdom Metazoa; phylum Arthropoda; class Insecta; order Diptera; family Therevidae; genus Thereva; species Thereva unica. The sequence goes on along the minus strand of OX465282.1, from coordinate 147,192,800 downwards.
AATCGTAACGGCTTAGCCGCTAGGGCGTTTTGAAATTTTTTTTTGGAGTGTTCATATCATCCGGTATTTTTATAACCCTATGACCTATATCATTTGTTATATTTCCTCGCCTATATTAACAAATTTTTTGTTAACATTAACTTTATTTAGTACCTACTTTTCGATATTGCTTAGGTGAAAGCGTACTAAAATTTGTGCTTTTTTAGTACTTTTTCACCTAAGGATTTAACGTCAAAACGCTTATAATTTCGAAAGTAAACACCGTAGCAATAAAAATGCTGCCTCCCGATATTATTCAAAAAAATTCCCAAAGCTTTCCGAAGTGGCATGTGACACTCTAAAATTAAACTTGTCAGAGACTAATGACAACCAAGTGGTGCCAGTCCACTTGAAAATACTACATCATCTCTATGCGCGCTGCCTCCCTTGATTCGTATGATTAAAATATTTCACTTGCCACTTACTCACCACACCACCGCCACGCCTATTTCTCACCATCTCAGTGCCCACCTCCTTATACTACCTGTCCGTCATGTCGTTCACGTCAAGGTGCAATGTCTAGTAGTAAGCTTAGCATGAAGCATAGAAAAATGATGTGATAGGTCAAGGATGTAGTCTGGAGAATGCATGAGGAGGGACAATGAACCTCGCATTTGAACTCTTGGATTTTTTTAACTAACCGGCTGAGCCACAATAATATCTGCTCGAGCACCCGCCAGAATCCAAGCCTATCTATCTTTTGAATTAATTTTACTACTGGATATTGGCACCATGACTTGTACGACATGAAAAACTTGTGGGACCAATATCGAAATTCAGTGCTCTTTTCATCAATTTATTCAAGTACTGAACATTGTCCAATATGTTGAAGATATTCTTGTTAATCTTTCATAATGGATAAAATACTTTTCATGAACTTATATTTTAACAGGTCATCAATTTCATTAGCATCTTACAAGCATAACAGAAGATGCTGACACCTGTTCATTCTGGACTTCTGTTGCCAAATTTAGTCACAAAAGTCGGCCAAGACATTGCCTAAATTTGCGTTCAGAATGAAGATAATCATCAGCACGAAATTTGCCTCTTAGTTCCCGATGATAAGAAGTCGAATGAGTCCTTATCCATAGGAAAATGTAAATGTATCACCGGAAAAGCCTACGAAGGCAATAATTTGGCCAGAGCAAAAAAAAATTAGGCAGTTGGAATTTTTTTCGCCAACTCATGTTTAAACAAGAGCTACTTCTGACATTATCGGCTTTTAGCATGGAATCACAATGAGCCTAAATTACTTTTCCATTATCACTAATCGCAATCGAGCTCCAGGCAACCTCTCACCGACCTATTTTCGGAGATCATCCTAGGAGCAATTTTTTCTGATAAAAAATTTTCCCGGCGTTTTTGCTCCTTTTCATTTTTTTTATTATAATCGCGCATGTCAGTATTTCATAGGGATAGGATGCACACCCGTCGTTGTCGTCGTCGTCCTGTGGTGGCGTACCACCGGGACCTGCACATTAGAGGAAAGGAGTTCCGGAAGAGCACTGTCTACATGAGGATAAAAGTTTCATGGGGTAAAAGTACGTAATGGCGTCCGCACGATAACGAGGTACCACAAAGTTTATAAATTCTAGAAGACGCTTTATCAAAACGATTCTGGGGCGGTAATGCAACGCCGGGATAATATATTCGCATATTCGCCGTCCTTTTTTGCAGGGTAGGGATAGTGTTTGGGGAGAAAAAGTGGCAAAGAATTAAGTTCGACAGGAGTTGATGGTGTCCTCCACATAAAGACTTCTTTTGTACATTATTTTTGTCAGAAATTTTATCAAAACTTTTTCTACAGCCTCTGACCGCCCGAATTAAGTTAGTATATCATTTTACTTCAGGCAATTATCTAAGACACTCTTATCTGTATACTTCATCACCAGCTAGCGACTAAACACTTCAACTGTCTAAGAACGCTCCACTTTGCTCCACTCTGTGAAATAGAATTTTCTTGGAGTCAACAAATTAATGCTTTTCACGACAAACTTAAGGCCGTCTAAAAGAACGAACAAAAGACTTTCGTCATTGCCGGGCGAATTCAATGAAATGCGGGGTCGATATACTCGTAACTTATACAAAAAAAGAAAAGGGCACATTTTGTTCGACAAGTTTACAAATAAATCAGATAAGGTTTGTATTAATGTCAAAGTATTCTTGATAGCTTCGCCAGAGATGTTAGTTGGTGCAATTTCTTATTTCTTTATAAATAGCGAGGTATACAAGTTGTGAAAAATATCGACTTTTATATCACAAAAGCAATTTTTTAAAGGCTTGGGGAATTTTTTTTTGTTCGATTTAACTTTGCAACAAAAAAGTACTCTGTTGAAGATTGCAAATATTTCTTAATCAGCAAGTATTTTTCGGGCAGGGGAATAGTTGTTTTCCAGAAAAAATAGTTTGAGAATGAGATTGCAAGGTTCATGGATGCAGAATAGATGGTTCTTTCTTTTAAATCATCTTCAATTGAATTTTTGTTCAGCAAATTTGAATATTAACGAAGTCGAATATAATTAAGATATGACCTTAATTCAAACTAGTTATGAACGAGACTGGTCTTGCACATTTAACAAGACCAAAGTAAGACCAAGACAAGACAAGGACAAGACAAGAGTGCAAGATCAAGATAGCAAGACATTTTGCTGATCACTAAGTGCCAAAAGCCTTGCAATGATGGGCAAAAAGTCTTGTCTTGCACTGCAAGAGTCTTTGCTCATCACTGCAAAGCAGGAACATCGAGTGCGACGAGAAGGTAGATGGATTATCCAGCCTAGGAAAAAATCTTATACACACCAGTGAGGAATGTGCAAAAGCTTCTGTCTGACGAAGAGAGATATTACCAAGATTATCAAGACCCAGGTGAAGTTGTTTAATAACCCCAGTCAAAATAATATAGTTGTTTAATTTTCTTAAAAGCATACAAGCGCCTGCGCCTAGCAGGCATAGCGAACAAATGCGTATTCCACATAAGATACACGCTCCCGCCACAGGTAGGAAAATCTACAACTTCACCTGCCAGAGGTATGCAAGCTCCCGCTACAGGCATGAACATTTATAAATTATTGTTGTTTTGCCAAGTAAGTAGTCCCCCAACTAAGCAATAACCACGTTCAATGCTGCTTGACCTACCGTTATATTGAATACGCGTTCTTTTTATTCCCTTCTTTGGCCTGTTGTTCTACACTTCTATACTTCATATTTGTAGACCAAACCACTTGAACACATTCAGCAGTCTGCCTAGTGGCTTGTCGCTTAGACTTGAATGTTGTGTTGTGGACTCTTTGAACAAAGAAAGCCTACTCCTCGCTATTGAGGAGCACTCACCGAGAACATGGAAGGCAGACTCATCATCCTACAGGGAAAGCCTGCAAGAGGGATCCCACGCTCTTCCTATCCTCCATAAATTGTAATTTAGGGAGCAGTGTCCGGTTATCAAGCTAACAAGTATTCTGACATCTTTACTTCTGCGCCGTAACAATCCCTTGGTCGTCTTAGGAGACGGCAGAGAAAAGAACCGCTTAGAGTTGACCAGTCCAGGCGCAGACCTCCAGCTTTCAGTATGTTTCATAAATGTGCCCCAATAGCCGGCTCTGGACCGATGAAAGCTATATCAGAGCCCTGTTTAGCCAGGGCATCCGCCTTTGCCGACCCAGACAAGGCTAACTTGACCAGCCCACCGTTGCACGTTGGCAGTCCCAAACTAATTTAGACCTGGTCCTACAGGACCTTATCGCTCTAATTGCCGCTTAGCTATCAGAGAAGATAAAGATGAGTTCGTTCGGGTAGGCGCTACTTCAGTTCTCATGAGTGCATGCCAGTATAGCGTACACCTCTGCTTGAAAGACAGTGCTTAGGCTTAGGCTTAGGCTCTGCTGAGTATGGAGCTCTCTTCACTCCAGATTCCCACGCCCACATCTGCCCCTGTTTTGGAGCAATCCGTGTACCATTTTAGTCGACCCGGCGATACTTTATTAGGAAAAATCCAGGTTAGCGAATTTCGAGATTTTAAGGGGCATGCAGTCCGATAGCATCTCCGTTTCCGGAATGTCTTCAATAATGTTGATTAATATAGTTAATATTATTATTATTTTATTTTTACTCGGGAAAATGAGCCAAGATTAGAAAAAAGACCTGCCTGCCTAGAACACTTAAATATCGACTTCCTGATCATGCTGAGAATCTTATTGTATCAATACTAGCAGGACAGTGGCCGATTGATCAACAGATTGGCCAGATTAAGTATCCCATACAACAGCGTGTGTCGTAGCTGTAAGTAGGAGCAGGCCAGACACTACCCAGCATTTTCTTTGCAACTGGGCCTGGTGCTTCTGACAGCATGAAACCCGGTGCATTTGGAAACCGCTTTTTACTGGGATTTTGAGACATTTCGAAGCTCAATATAGGAAATCTTAACCGCTACTTTATGACAGGCTGGATCTAACCTAAACGTTTCTTAAGAGTTTGATTACCGGGTTAAGGCTGCTAAACAATTTAACTGCCTTATTCCTTACGGCATCTTTGGAATTTTCTGGAAATAAAAAATATCCTTAATGATTGAAATTAACTTCATTTTACACATCCCTGTCGAAAGTGAGAAATATAAACTTTTTTTCTTATTTTTTTTAATGGTTCTCTAACCCTTGTGTCGCTTCATTTAAATCAAAATTTTTCCCATCATAGCATGAACTTTTTACAGTCACTCTAATATTTTAATCTTTGTTTCGAAAGTAATTATCGTTCTTTTCACAAGCTTTGTCTCGTCGGGGCAATTATAAAGACTGAAACGATTTAAAAATGCTGCAGAGAAATTATCTTGAATATGAAAAGTTTTGCAAAGTAACGAAAATGCAAGCACGTAATTATAACTAGCAAAGGGTGGTTCGGCTATTTCAGAAATTTCCCAGAATTTCCCCATAACTTCTCATCCTTCGGAAATAGACAAAAACCCTATAAGTATGCAGAATTAAATATACACAGGAAAATTTTGCCTGAAAGATAACCGGTCCACAAAGGCGCTACGTCTTTAATAGATTACACAACATAAAAACGTGAATATATTCAGAGTATTTTTGTTTTTTCAAATTCCCCATGGTTTCCCCACTAGGGGGCGTTAAATTCATATACTAATACATCATTTAAAATTTTTTTCGTAAATAGTGGTACTCTCTTTTCTGTTCCATGTCATTTGTTCTTACGGTAATACCAAACATCAGAATCTGATAGTGTTTGTGAGAATTTTGCAAGACTCTTGCTAAAGTCTTGCTCTTGGGTCTTGGTATTGCGAACACAGCCACTTTTAAGAGGTTTGTACTAAGTCCTGCATGTCTTTTGCGCCATCTAGGCAGATTTTCCTGTAACAGTTTTCCATTTAAGGTAAAAAACAGGACTAGTTTAAACTTCATTCTCCTGAATGTTATTTCTGCAATAAAAAAAAAAGCATAACGGATTGATTTAGAACACACCAAAAAATACTGATAAAGCCCGGCATGAAAGGTGATCATTTTCATATATGGCTTGGGACTTCAACGTTAACGCACTGATGCCTTTTGGCAATTTGAAATTCCTGTTGCAATTCCACATTCCATGAATATCTCTGTGAAACTTTTTCGATTCATTTCAGATCCTATAAAAAATCTCTATCCAACAAAACTACCACATGATTGTTACATCGAAAAATGTCCTTCGCCTGTTTTTTTTTGGCATAGAAACTGCGGCAGCCCAAACTCTAACTATACCTAAAAGGACGCAGAATTGCATGTAAAATATCTCCTATGGCATTCATGTACGATTTATGATTCCAGAGAAAATAAATTGCTTCACAAGATGATTCTGATGTAGCAAAAATTGCATTTTTGTTGGTTTTCGGGTGTTTTCTCTAAGCCAATGGGGGAGGGGGTGTTAACTCTCAACTGGTGCCTGGATATGGTCACATGTTTTTCTCTATAAGAGTTTTGTATAAATCTTCGGGTATAGGTACTAGGGCGGTACAAGTGACCCGTACTATATATAGTGTAATAATTTGTTTGGACGTGATTAAGTGTTATTAAACACCAAACCTTTTAGTAGAGTCAACACAGGACCCCCTTTTATCAATTAATTTTCTATTTCAATTGTGCTGTTGGTTAACATACTGTCGGATTTCTCGGCTAATGTTTACATAAATCCTTTGAGCTTGAGAGTGCTTTGAAATTAATTCGGAATTTGATGTCCATATTATGTATCAAGGAAACTGCATTGCCCAAGTCTGGAGTTGGAAGTGCTAACAGCTACTATACGAATAACTAAATCAGCCCCATTATGTCTCGATTTTAGATATTGTTCGGGTAATTAGGAGATTAGACCTTATTAACCTTGATAAAATAAACGTCATCTTTAAAAATTTGCTACTTTTAAAACAGGCCTAATATCAATTTGCGGTTGATGCAGTTGGTGAGTTTTTAGGTAACCTGAAAGTATTGAAAGAGTAGTTTCTGCATAAACGAGGCTGCGTAATCGGTAAAAGTAGGTAGGTATTTCTTATAGTTTACTTCCGTTTGTCAGAGAATAATATTGAAATTGCTAACATGAAATTCATGAACCCAGGTAACCCAGCTTTGTACATCAAAATTCCATAACCAAATTAAGGCCTTGACCAAACTAGTCGCAACGCTGGCATTCGTCAAAATGTCAATATTTAAATTTGAAGTCAGCCTCGGTCTGCTTGTTTTCTTTCTCAATTTTCAGGTCAGTCATTTGCATGTGTATTCAGCTCTATTCTGTTAAATTATTCATCAAAGACAGCTTTCAGGGGCTCGCTTTAAGGCCACTTTGGGGTATTGTTAAGTTTTCTAATACTTTGTAGAAGGTTCTTACGGAAGGAGAAATTAAGGAAATTGAACAGAACATTGGATAACAAATAAATGTGTGTATGTCCATAAATGTTCGCAGTAGGCTTCTACACGTAGCAAATAACGAATTTATAATCAAAACTTATAAACTCGAAATTGCGGGGAAAATATGGCTGACGAATTAAGTGTCATTTGCTCGTTGACTGTTTGTAGGTTGTTCAAGAGTTGGAAAATCTTGACATCCTAGCTACAATTTAGGAAAGATTGTTGGGGAGGGAAGGTCATACTTATCACCTAAAATGGATCTTTTGAGTTGACAAATTGCGCCAATTAAACAAATAGTTTTGCCGGATGTCGGCCTTGAATACAAAGAGAATGAAAATATTACGATTGTCCGTTTGTGTGTATGACTGATTTATAACAGAGGAACCTAGGGTGTGTGAAAATATCTCTTAGATAGACCAGCCAAGTCCCAAGCCCTGACCCAGGTCCCGGCTCGCTCACCCAAGTAAACCAGTCTCACGGTCAACGGCCTTGACCTAGATTCCAAGGCCAACCTACAGGTGATTGACGGCCTTGACCTAGATTCCACGGGCGGGACTTTGACCTAGTTCCGTGACCTAGTTCTCAGTCTATACCGTCGCCATACCTACTTGCACCCATTAAAAATGAATAAAAGCTCTACGGCCATTATATCCCTATAAAAAGCCAAGGGACCGTGGTATGCCCGCCGTAAGCCCATTATTTATTTTTACTCGTGTAGGAATCATCCTGCAATGTGCAATGTTTGAAGAACATGGTTTCTGGAGAAATGTTACATAGTGTATGTTATTTTACAGTCGTTTAGGCACAAGTAGCCCTTTTTTGATGATATCGTTAATGACAACAAAACACTATTCTTTGGGAAATACCTATGCTTCTGTTAAGTCTTAATCTGTCACGATCCATACCTATTTGCAAATGGCGCTGCTCGATTATAAAAGGCACATAAATGTTTTTTAGTTCTTCAATTCTTCATTTTTTGATTATTTTTATTTTTTTCACTGCAGTTGTCCTTTAATTTAAGAATTTATCGATTTGTTAATCATGGATTAAATGTAGGTCAAGTTAGGCATTTTGCGTCTTTCTTTCTCTTTACACATTGTTCCCTAATCTTTAGAATGAAACAAGCTACACTAATGGGCAAAGGGAATTGACACTATCATTGTTTTCTTTTCTTGCCTTCTCCATAAACGAAGTATTCACTGCTGCGTAATCGCAAAGGAAGTGCGGATTACACCCACCTATCTCGAGACACTTAATTCTCCATCTGGTTACTTCTTTATAATTATGCCTAGTGCCCCATTGTCGGCTCCTGGACCTCATAATTCTGCCTATGACGGGCCCTGGAAAATGTGTCACAAGTATTAACCCTAGCATTTCCTTGCTGTTCTTCGTATTAATCCATCTGACATTTTAAGCCTCCCTAAGGTCACAGAGGCTCATAGCAGAAGCTCCTTGGGAATTCTTATACCTTCAGGCGTATCTGTGTGTGCTATCGCGGAACAGCGTTGGTCCATTGGGACTGTCACCCTTGTCCAAAGAGATTTTCGGTTGAGGCAGATTATGGTGTGATATTCATTGTATTTCGTGATATTACTTATTTTGTTTTTGATAAAATAAAAGTGATAATTCTTTAAATTATTCACCTATTTGGGGCTTTGTACTAAATAAGAAATTTTTAAAGATTATTTAAGTTGGAGAACGTCGTCGTTACCTACTCTAAGTAATTTGAACACTATTATGGTACAAGGGTTACTTTACCATGCATTATTATTGTCATAGTCCTTTTTTTAACCAATAAAACTCACTTCCGCAGAAAAATCGATGCTCTATGCTCCTTCACCCAAGACGCTATCAAGGTGATCAATTTCTGTAAGCATTTCAATCTTCCACAATGCAATGTATTCCCCATTAATGGAAGGAAATGGAATGGAGAAATTACACACTCACACAGAAGAGCTGAAAATGAAAAATTCTAAAAGGAATGCTCCAGTGATCAAAGAATCGTTATTGCATTTTTCTGAAGGAGATTTAATCGACACGGCAAACACCTATTTCTCGATGGACGAGCACTTCGTGGTAAAACGTAGAAGTGGCTCCTTGTGGAAAGCACTTCTAAAGGACATCCATTGTAGTTTGGAAGCTGTGGACAAGTATATTCCCTGCATGGAGTCCATCCATCGTCTCCAGGATACTTCATGAATGAATACAGCCAAGTCAACTTAACACTTGACAGGTTTTTTTTCCCCCACATTTATCCTGTGGGTAGGAAAAGGGACTCTGTTGTTGCTTTGTGTATTTGGATTGCCATCGATTAAAACATGTGGCTGTCACCGATAAATTTATGCTGTGCTTTTAAATTTTAGTTGGGTTTTTGTAAATTTAAAGTTACGTAGAAGTGTGTGATAAAGTTAACGTAATGGGTCTTCTGTTATGGCTTTCATTTGTTGCATGGCTTTTGCTTGTGTATCCTGTTTCAAATATACTTTTGGCACTCAGAGGGATACAGCAAAATAAGACGACGTACTCATTTTCCTGTAACGACCTTCAGTTTGTCCCTGTACGTCCACATCGTTTAAGTAAGCATCATTGCTCAATATTTCTACTCAAGGTTCTTGGGTATTGTGGGTTTCAGACTGGCTGCATTATTTCGCCTAATATCCTATACGTCGACAGCTTCACCATTTAATTTAGTTTCTGGTCTTAATCCCAACCGCAGCAGTAACCGCAACCGTTTATTAGAAATTCTGGCCAGTATTTATGAGAGATTGCAGATGCTTTGCAGTATCCAGTCCATGTTGGGAAATAGATCCATATACACGTGTTTTAAACGTGCAATGTTTAGTAATTGGTGGATTATGGACTAAGTTGGGTACAGGTACATGCAGTAAAGAGTTTTTTGGTCAAGGTTTTATTTTTATTAATTTGTAATGGTATAGCTTTAAGAAGAGTATTGATGCTGGAGGGCTCTTACAATTGACGTATCGATCTAGTTGAAAAATTTGAAAGAGCATTTCCCTTGATGGGGCTTTATGTTTAAAAGCCAGTAATTAGCTAATTAAAATGATAACTAGGTCTATAGATAACATCTTATAAAGAAAAAGAAAAAGTTAACAAAAATTGAACTTGAAGATTTAAAAATATATGACTATATGTTTGGAGGCGACTGCCCATCCAATTGGTTGAGGATGTGTATACTGCCCTGCTGGCTGAAGTAGGAACTTATATTTTTAAAGGAATCCCACATCCAAATTTTAACGGTTGTATGGCGATTTGGAATACGTGATCATTTCATCGCAGATCCTCAGTCAAAGTTATGCCATACCTATGTGTTAAGAGATCGGTCAGTCTTTAGATTGACAATGTCCACTGAAACAGAACAAAGGTTGATGCAGGTTTCGTTAGAGTTGAGACAGTAGTAAGTTTTGGAGGTGTTTAGTTCAACACAAATCTTGAGGCCTCAATCAGAAATGAAATCGATAGAATTGCTTGTCTTCCCAAGACAAATAATTTATTAGGTTAATTTTCTTAAAAAATGCACGACCCGCACCTAGCACGCATAGCGAATGTACGCTCCCGCCACAGGCACGAAAATCAAAAATCCGCCTGCCACGGACATGCATGTTCCAGATAAATACAGCAAAATCTAAAATTTCGCCTGCCAGAGATGGCTGCACGCTCCCGCTACAGAAATGAATATGAACATGCTTGTGCTTACCACTTCACAATCACATTTCGCCGTTTTGATTTTACAAGCTGCCCAATTACTTTCTTGACAGTATTGTCGAGATTGCAATCTTGCAGTACTGTCACGACAGTAAAAAAGACGTGATTGTAGGCGTTTATACGAGACAGTGACAGCGACAGTCACAGTAATATTTTCCCGTGTAAAGGCCGGATTAGTCTAGGAAATGTGAACGTACCCTGCCTTGCTTGGGGGACATATAGGCGATTTCCTGAATAAAAATGTGCCATGCGCATTTGTTTGTTATTCAAGTGCTAGATGCGGGCTCCGTGCAGGCTAGCCTGCTGCAGGTTAGATACGGGCTAGTTTTATTTTTACTCGGGTTATATTATCAAAAGCTTAAGAGTAAAGCAGAGTTCCGCCATCAACGATGCTGTGAAATGGGTTAGAAGTGATTGAGAACCGATCATTAAGAAAGATTAGAAAACTGGGGATGATAGAATTGACCCCTGAGAGCACCAGCCGAATCGGTGTAGGCCTTTGAATCGACGCCAAGCAATACTTTGTTGATTAAACTTCCAGAAAGAAACCTCTCAATCCAGTATCTTAAAACTAAGCCTATATCTTAAAACTAAGCCTACGCCAACGGAGCGAGGTGCCATACGTAGTAAAAAGCCTTGGAGTTTGCAGATTTCTAAGGCAACCTGACCACACTCACCAAAACAATGGATGCTGTGGTTATGTACACAAGGTGGACTTTTTTGGTCTAAGGCCATATTGTCTGTCGTGTAGAATTTGGTTATAGATATTTCTTCAATAGCTTTCTATTGGTAATTGTCTCCACGATTTGGGAGAAAATAGAGCAAATTGCTATTAGACAGTAGTTAGAAGCCCATCTGTTTTCGGAATGGGCTGAACATGAGCAAGTTTGACATGCCAAAAAGTTTGGGCGGAGGTTTAACCTAAGTTGACACACATATTTAAATCAGAATTGTCGGAATATTGTCAAAGCCAGTGAATTTACATACCATATTGCCTGTATCTAGTAAGTGTAACAACCACCGCTGTGCCATATATTGGCATACTCCATTTTCAACATGGAAGCTACTATAGGCAGCAGTTTTCGAGTGGAAGGTTTGGGTGGAGCTAACGGGGAGCTCTAATGGTCCCCTTTTTTAGTTTTTCTTTAGTAAAACTAAAAAAGGGGACCATTAGAGCTCCCCGTTAGCTCCACCCAAACCTTCCACTAACACTTTTCCCTAAAACATTGCCAAAATTGACGTCTATGGTTTTTTTGAGGAAGAGACGACATCCTACTTGCCATTCAAAGATTTATCAAAAGTTAAACAATACGCTGAGTAGAACCAGGGCCGGGGCTTGGTTTTTTGCGCCCGGTGTATTAAGCGATATTACGCCTCATCAATTTTTTGATCGCAGTGAAAGACAATGGAAAGAAACACAGACACTCTGAAGAGTTTCTACAAATGAAGCCACAAGAAAACTTAGTTTCTTTTTAAAAAAATATTAATTCCTAAAATTGCGCCCGGTGCAAGTGCACCTTTTGCATCTATGAAAGCGCCGCCTCAGAGTAAAACACATTCAGTTTCATAGTAGGATGCAAAAAATAATGTTATTTGGAATAATGCAAGCTTCACAAGACATTTTTCAAGGTTCAAAAAGAAGACATAAGAAGATTGAATGACGGACATTGGAAAGAATAGGAGGAAATGGAGCGAAGAAGTTCGAAGAAAACTGTCAGCCGAAGGAAAAAATCAAAGTGCTCATCCATTAAAATGGAAAAGTAAGAAAACCAAAATAACATATGTTGAATGACGTAAGAAGGACATAAAATTCCAAGTCTGTAATGTAAGCTTTAAAATCTTCATCTGTAACGATGCTAAATTCTCTACAAAAAAAAAAGAAAACAGTATTGAAAATTTATAAATCACAGTCTCTTAGCCCTTTTGCATATTTAATATGTTTGTATAACAAGGATCGTTATCCTTTTGTGACCAAAACATGTTATGATATTAATAAAGCGGTCATCATAATGTTGCTGTGGTCCCAGAAGAACAGTTGAAAATCCCAAATCACTCGAGATCTTCCCACAGCAGCCGACAAAGTGCACAAAAGTGTCCCACATGAATGAGCCCCAGCCGCTGTCGTCGGTACGCCGCGCCCTACCGCCGAGGATTCGGGATTGAATATAGCCAGAGACAAAATATTCCATCAAGCGAATCACACATTATCCCAACTCAAATAAAAAATTCATTCGAACCATAAAATTGTTTACACGTGTATAAAATCCAAAATCCAGATTCTTGCCTACGGCTGGGATTTGGATTCGACCAATATGGGAAAATTTCAATATAGTGAAAACCCGAATCAGTTGGTTTTCCACCTCCCACTCTCCCTGGGCATTGGTCCTGACTTCTTGGGGAAAATATTTTCTTCCTTTTTTTTCATATTTTAAGAGGAGAAGGTCATGTTTAATTCAGTTGTGTATTTGTTCGGGCAGATTTAATCTTAATCTGCAAAATAAGCTTTCCTTGGAATGTTTTCGAATCGTTTTTATTTGCTCAGTTTTGTGCCATAGTTTTTTTTTTACGTTCCATGTTGAAAATGGAATCTGGAAATCACCAAGCCCACATTCAAGTGCCCAATTCAGGCGATGTAAACAATTCAACAACGGCCTTTTAACATTTCGAAATTGGCAATGTTTTGTTGGTGTTAAGTTTCTTCAATCTAAAAAGTGCCTTTTGCTTGGAAATATTTCAAGAAATTGGATCCTATTTGGAGAATAGAAATTTCTCTGTTTCTAAAACAAAGTGGGCTTTTTGATGGGTCATTTTTATAAAAGAAACAAATAAACTGTGGGAATATAGAAACAGATAGAATATACCTACACAAACAAAACCATTTGGAATCAGAGCATCAGGGTCGAGTATGGGGCATGGATGTGCTTCATTTGCTTTATAATTAACCTAAATAATATAATAGCCTCTAAACATATACACATTGTTTGAAATGAAAACATTTAAAGAGTACCATCAAATTAATCAGGCACTTTTAACAAAATTGCGGTTCGCTACAACATTAAGCACGACGTATTATTCATTAGTAAATTGCTTTTTATTGAAATTAGTACATTTAAATGAGGCTGTTTGGAAAATAGAGGAAAACAATTTCAAAATGAGTTTAATGGTCATTTATAATATAATAAGTTTCAAATTAATAGCCAATCAATGTGAAAATGTGAAATTTAATAATAAGGGCCTAAGGTTTAAAATTCAAACATGTCTGTCGGAATAGGTCTATTGTTACATGTGCTATTACTTTTTCTGGTCTGTGGAAAGTCACAAGCATGGATTTACAAGAAAACTGTCAAATACAACGTCGTCTACTTTCCGCAAACCAGTATATGGTATCCCTGATCTCAATCATCTCATTCGTGCAATATGGACAAACTAACCAGCCCAATTTCTCTTGTTGCTTCACTGTATCCAATATCATCGATCCAGTAGCTTGATTGATACGGTAGTAAGATATCTATTTTTGGTCCATCTAGTGTAGTCTTTTGTAACGATATACACATACTTTTCTATTAGTCCCATTTACCTCAATGCACCGTCTGTTATGCAGACAGTAATCTGCGTATTCGTACACCGTCCACGATGCAAATCGTGAGTTCATATCCAATTTCATCGGTAAAAACATTAAATTCATACTTTATTTGAGCCACACAAATGGTGTTGAATTGATAGTACTGTACTATTCCCAAAAACACTACGACAAGTTTTCATAAATTGCGGTGAGCAGTCTAGAGCTAGAAATTGACCAATTTTTTATAATCCTAAATTACAAAATATCAACCAATGAAAGACGATTGAGATAAGACTAATAGTCTAGGTTAGATAGGGCTGACTTCAGTGCAATCGGAGATGCTATTGCACGTCGTTTTGATACCACAATCTCATGTATCTAAGGTATGGTTGTTGTTTCATCGACCCGGGGCGGATACCAGAAGCCTGAACTTAATATCAAATATCACGTACCGTAACGTGACTGTACATAACCTAAAGCACGAACATGAGTGTGCATATGGCCATAATAATAGAGTTTCTCTTCTAACACAAAAAGCGCACTTCTCAGCTGGGCTGAGAAACATTTACCACTGCTCTGTGGCTCAGCTGGAGCATACAAACAAATAAGCATATACATATACAGAAACAAACTAGTTGGGATGTGGGTTCGACCCTTTCGGTCCACACGATCAACTTCCCAATATGATGGATGTTGAATATTATGATTGGATATTTTAATAATAAATGAACAATAGGCAATATAGAATATGTATATGTATAATACCGAGAATTTGTGACAATTGTTTATCAATATTTTCGCTAAAATGTCAAACTAAATGTGCGCACTTACAAGATTAGGATGACGAAAATGTATATAAAATTGATGTATTATTGTTTTTCGGCACCTCAATGAGGTCGCTATAGTTTTTAGTTCGCGCGGTATCGTGCAGGTACAAAAATCACTTAAGTCATTTAAACCAAAAAACCGCTGGACCGAATATTATAAAAATCTTTTCAGATTATATTGTCGCTAATACGCTTCGAACGGCACCTCTAGTAAGTCAATATGTTCGGGCGATATCGTGCAGGTACAAAAATCACTTACGCCGCTTAAACAAAAAAACGGCTCGACCGAATTTTATGAAAATCTTTTCAGATCATATTTTGGTTAATACTCTTCGAACGGCACGTCAACTAAGTCGATATCTTTTATAGTTCGCGCGATATTGTGAAGGTACAAAAATCACTTAAGTCATTTAAACCAAAAAACCGCTGGACCGAATATTATAAAAATCTTTTCAGATTATATTGCCGCTAATACGCTTCGAGCGGCACCTCAAGTAAGTCAATATCTTTCGTGGTTCGGGCGATATCATGCACGTACACAAATCACTTACGTCAATTAAACAAAAAAACGGCTGGACCGAATTTCATGAAAATCTTTTCAGATCATATTTCGGTTAATACGCTTCGAACGACACCTCAACGAAGTCGATATCAGTTTTGGTTCGCACGATATCGTGCAGGAAAAAATGACCACATCCGTACGCACATACACACACACACACATACTTCCTCCCAATTTTTTGCTTAAAATGCTCCTGGGACCTTGAAAGATGAAAATACGTTGAAATTTTCGATTTCGATTTTCGGACCGATTACAATAACTTCCTATACTGGGAAGTTAATAATAGAGAAGCATGCAAAAGCAAAGAGGGACTCACGTCAAAAAGAGACAAACACTAAAAACAAAAACACTGATATTTTTATAGACATTAGTAAGCATGCGATGAACAGGTTCGTACTTGCCGTAATTC
Source organism: Thereva unica (assembly GCA_949987705.1). NCBI lineage: Eukaryota > Metazoa > Arthropoda > Insecta > Diptera > Therevidae > Thereva > Thereva unica. Next base: position 147,176,800 of record OX465282.1, on the reverse strand, counting down.
GTATTAGAGGAATTAATGTGTAACAGAGGTTCACCCCTCAGGTTATAATCATTCGCTCTAAACGACTCACGCCTACGTAATAAACCTGAGTCGACTATTACCATTTAGTAACGGATGAACGATAAATAACGTCAGCAGCCTCGCGACGCTTATGGAGATAGATTAAGTTAATTAATTTAAGCCTGACAGAAGAATAAGAATGTTATGCCAAGGGAGGCAAGCTGAGTGCAAATCGGACAAACTTCTTTGAACCGATTCGACTCTTCCAATTTGGGAGGAGTAGTGAAGAGACTACACCTGGGAGGCGTACTCGAGTAAAGGCCTGCCTAAAGAAACGCACAAGTGCTTAGTGATGAGAGGATTGTTGAGTTCCTTAGACCATCTTTTTATAAATCGCTGGACTAAACTACCCTTGGAAGAGATATAATTAATGTGAGTGGAAAAATACAGGTTACAATCAAACCTACCCCAAGATCAGTTACAGAGTTTACGCGAGAGATTATGTTGTGAAGAAAACTATAGTCATAAATTATCGGACCATGTTTTCTACAAAACGTCATGACCTCGCACTTGTTAATATTAAGAGCCTTTACAGTTTGATGTCATCGGGGTAAATAAAGATATAGGCCTCGATTCCCAGATCCGGCGGGTCGGAAGTGAGTGCGGATTTGAGACTTTGCGATTCTCAAATCCGCAACCGCGAATCTCTCTTTGACATTTTCTGCACTTTAAAAGTGTGATCCGCAACAAATTTTCTGCGGATTTGAAACCACAAATGCGCCTAAGATAATCCGACATCGGGTATTTCATTAGCGTGTGAGTCTTCACTCCGAATTTTTGATTTAATTGAATCCGCGACTGCGGATTTGAGAATCGCAAAGTGTCAAATCCGCACTCACTTCCGCGCCGTCGGATCTGGGAATCGAGGCCATTACAGTGCTTTAGTAAGGTGACAATGTCATCAATTGATAAGATAAAATGTGGAGGACCTATATGACTACCTTGCGGGACGTCAGAAGACGCTTCAATGTTTCTGAATTTGGCTTAAAATAGAACTTGATAGGCTCTGTCGGCTAAGTATGATTGGAACCATACCTCAAGGGCATGCGGAAAGCCTATTTTTAAACTCTTTTTTTTACTTTCTCTTCGGAGCATCAAATCTTGTAACGTTAATTTAACCGCCTTTTACTCAATGCAAATGGATGAAACTTTGCAGGCATACATATTCCCGATGACAATACACGATTATGACATTTTGTTACATTTTTTGTTGTTGATTTTGTTGTTGAGTAACAAAAAACGATTTTTAATAAAAAATGCTTGGAATTATTCGTTCTACTCAATGTAGAGTCTTAAAATTCACTTCCCTTCAATAAAAATTGGTAAAAATTAACAGACATGTGTATTTCCGACGAAAACACACGAAAATGATAGTTCCAAATTAAAAATGGCGGCCAAAAAAATATGATGGATTACATTTTTCTTTACAAGCCACTCGTTCGATATGGGTATCAAATGAAAGGTTATAACAAGTTGAATACAATTAGCGTCATCCTAAATTCAAAATGGCGGTAGAAAAATGGCGGCATAAAAGTGGCGGCCAACACAAAACAGAGGATCAATTTTTCTTTACAACGCGCTCGGCATGGGTATCAAATGGAAGGGAGTGACAATTAGAATACTGTTGTCTGTGTCCCGTCATTTCAATTCAAAATGGCGGCCAACACAAAATGGCGGTTTACCCTTTTATTTACTTCGCTCTCGGTATGGATATCAAATGAAAGTGTATTAAAGTGAGTAAGAAAGTAAACTGTATGACGTCGTTTTAAATCAAATATGGCGTTCACTAAAAAATGGCGGAAGACATAACATAGCTACCAATAGCAAATAAAAATATGATTTAAAAAGATGCAAAAAAATATGTTTCCAGTTTTTAGTTTTTATTGCTCCAGCCAGTATACGCGAGCACACTACCTTTCAAAATGTAAAAAAAAAACGTAGAGCGCTATTAGATTTTTGAGGGGTCATCAAATTGTGCATTTTTGGGCTGCACTTGAGAACTGTTGTAAAGAAACAAATACAAAACATGTAAAAAAGTTTCCTTATTTAACATGATAATCTAATTAAAAGTTTGGAAATTGTAATGTATTAATTAACACTATTCGTTACTAAAAAGTAAAAAATAAAAAAAAGAAAAAAAAATTTTTAAGAAACTCTTTTCTTTACCTTAATATATTGATCAGTTGTGAACACAAAATTAATATTAATACTAAAAAAATCGACTAAAAGGTAAAAAATAAGAAGATTTTAAACAATATAAACTTTTAAATCAAAATGGAAAAAATCTCACACATTCCTTAAAGAAAAGCGTGGGGCGCCCATACCAACCTGAACTTAAAAAAACATGACTGCCGTGAGTACATTTTAACATTTCAGACAGCTACGAATTTTCACTAATTGAGCATTTTGTTTCATAAAAACGCACCCCACGCTTTTCTTTAAGGAATGTGTGAGATTTTTTCCACTTTGATTTAAAAGTTTATATTGTTTAAAATCTTCTTATTTTTTACCTTTTAGTCGATTTTTTTAGTATTAATATTAATTTTGTGTTCACAACTGATCAATATATTAAGGTAAAGAAAAGAGTTTCTTAAAAAAATTTTTTTCTTTTTTTTTTTTTAGCTTGAGAGCTATAATAGTTTTAGAGAGCTTGTCAAAGGCCTTACTGCTGTCAGTATAAACGTAATCGGTTTGGCAACCGGTGACAAAGCCCAGAACAGTGTGAGAAGAGAACTCAAGTAGATTAGTGGTAGTAGAACGAGCTGCAAGAAAACCGTGTTGATTTTCTGAGATTAGTCATTTACAGATAGGAGCGATCTCAGAATAAGTAATAGATTCAGGCAATATTGACGAAAAGCAGCATATGAAGCTTTGGTATATGGTCGGCCTAACGGCTCCTTCGTTGCTTTATACCGTCGCTACCGCTACCTCGATATGTTTCGAATTAGAAAGTTCGCCCTATGTTCTATTTTCAGAAGCATTTTTAACATTGTTCTCCAAACTTATATTAAAATGTAAGATACACAAATTGTAGCCTTTAATCGGGCCACTCTGCTAACATTGGCGCAATGAGCAACATTAGGGTTTATTTTGTTTATACTACAATTATGCAGAAACTATACATGCGACAAATTTCATCTTTCGGCAGTTTAGTGTATATGTACCGGACTATCAGGTAGTCAATTTTAATTTTCCAAAATTGTTATCTGGCCAATTATTATAATTCAAATATATAATTTATTTATAGTTGTAATCATTCACTTTGTGTGATGTACGCAAGCTTTATAATAAACAATCTCTTAAAGAGTCCAAAATACTAGATCAGCAGTTTTGATCCACTCACCTAGGTTACATCTTTTTCAGAACTATTCAACACACAGTGCGATGGGTTCAGTGGTTTTTAATAAGAAGTATAACAATAATAATAAATTGTTTCACAAACCTTATTATATTTCGCTGATTGTAAGACTTTAAATTAATTTTGTTAACCCTCTCGATCTAGAACCTATTATTCTAAGCAATGCTTTATAACTCACCAGCAGAGATGATGACGTTCGTTAAATTAAAACAATATTCTTCCTATTAACGCTGCTTCTGCGGTCTTTTCTTTTCTAATTTAATCATCTTGTGTTTTGTGTTTTACATGCTAACTTAAGATTTACTTTGTCTTCAAATAGAAAATGTCACATAAATCATCCGAAAAACATTTTAATTATGAACAAGTCATCTTTTAATTAGAATTTATTTCATAAGTCACGACGATTTGAGGGTGCAAAAGTATAACACCCCGAAAATTATTTTCCAAAAATTACAACTTAGCATAAATCATTTCGCTGCCAGGACATAAGTACTAAATTTTCATTAAACCTAACTCATTTCATCCAGCCTTAATCCTGTACTTGTGGCTGCGAATCTCCCAAAGATAAAAATGACTTTAGCTGCGCTGCATTTCCCGTCCCTTTTTTCGACATTGTAAGAAGGGATATAGTATTCCTTGGCGAAACTCATTAAATCCTCGGAAGGAGTCTTGTACATATATTTCTCCAACGTAGCACATGGCGTTTTCCCCATCATTTTCGGAACTATAAAATTTAAAAAAGGTCAGGACGGAACTACTTCGTATCTAGTGGAAGCCAGAATTTTAGCTGGAGAAAAAATTTTATCTAAAATTTAACGAATTCAGAGCATCTGCAAGGAAATGTGTGAAAAGCCCATGAGGCGACCATTCCGCTTAATGACACGAAATGCCTCGCCTCGAAGCCCGAAAAAGGCGGAAATCCAACACCGCAAGATGATACCAAGTCGTTGGAGGCCTACCCTCGGGTAATAGTCGTTACCAGAAAATTTGATAGCCGAGATAATTAGTTTTGGTAACGCGAATTAGAAAAGTTTCTAAAAAGCCCCACTTTCACCCTGACCGGAAATTAATGGCGGGGATGAAGAAGGAGAGAGTCGCAGGTGATGCTCCGAACAGGATATAAAGCGTGGACGAAGATAATAGAGGAATGAAGAACATTTAAACAGTTTTTCTCTTCCTTTGGTGCGCCGCTTCGGTCTTATTAGTGGGTATTAATCGATCCTGCTGTTCCGGAAGGAAGCCGGCTCAACTTAACCTAAATAACTTGGTGAAAATCCCTTCCAGGACGAACGAATGCATATAATGACTGGAGTTTTTAATTAATGCCGGAAACTTATTACTTTGATGAAACAATTTTCTTCGCATAAGTTCCAGAGGCAGTTGTAGAAATGAAATTGATGGAAATTGTGGGTGGGAGTTTTTCATGCTTGGAAGCCACTAAGAAAACTTAAACTAGTTGCGGAAGTTCATGCTCACTTCTTGTAAATGGGAGTAAGGCAAAGTAACCGTGTTTTCTTTAGCTTTAGTATTCTTAAATGTGGATCGATGCCTCATAAGGAAGAAACCCCAATTTTCATTTCTTACTATGATGAATATTATGTGTTCAAAACGCTATTTAAAATTTCAAAAGGGAGCAGCTTCATAATTTATGTGTTAAGCATTCATTTTCTAGTTTTCTATCTAGCCATTTTTTAAAGTAATCGATCAGCTGTACTTTAACCATAACACTTTTGCTGCGTTACGCGCTTTCAGGATACATAGTACTAAATAATAAATAAATGAATGCTGACGCCTCTAAATGCAAAGAGGCCTCAGTAGTCTAGGGGCAAAGCGGCTGGCTACCATCCCAGAGGTCCCGTGTTCGAATCCCGACAGCACCACCCTCCTTCATCTTTCCCATTTTCCCCACCAACATAATTTTCCTTCTTTCTTCTTCCCTCTTAACATTCCTGATTCCTCCTGTCATAGCCTTCGCAAGCCCCTGCTCCACCAGGCGCATGTCATCGATTGGTTGATGAGATTCAACTCGTTTCAGGAGGTATAGCACTCGAGTGGTTTCTCGATGCCCCGATGTCATAAAGTATCCCGGCTGGTTGTGGCAGTTCGTTCTTTCACTTCTCTCTCTCTCTTCACTATCTTCTGACTAGAGCTGCTATTCGACATTGCACTCTATATGAAAAAATATATTGTCGACAGTACAAAGGGGCTTTCCCTGAGCCTCTAGTCTCCCAAGGGTCCTATAAGATCTTCAGCCTGTCCAAGATCCGCGACTGATTCCCAATAGGCTAAGTTTTGCCCCTAATCCACTCCTCTATCATGGACTTGCAAGTTGATTATGAGATGCCACAGAACGGGCAATTATCTTAGTGATCATAAAGGGTGTTATAAGCATACCAAGTAGATCGATTGATCGCGGTTTTTGATCGATAGCGTAGGTCAAGCTTCACTGAACGTGGTTAGTACTTAGTTAAGGGACCACTTGGTAAATCGTCACTCGCGTTTGGAAGAGATGATTTTTTATCCTGGGTGAGGTTTTGGGTTCAAAGGTACTGCGGCCATTTATTTGGCATCTTATTGTATTACACCACTATACCTCATATTTGTAAGCCAAACCGCCGTCTGCCTATGGACTAATCGAACAAAGAAACCCTACTCTTCGCTATGGCGGGGCACTCACAGAGAAGGGGGAGGGCAGACTTATCCTCCTCCAGGCAAAGCCTGCATGTAGGATCCATCGTCCTTCCTATCCTCCAAAAGTTGTAATTTAGGGCTCAGTGTCCGGTAAACAAGCCAACAAAAGTCCTGGCATCATTTCTACTGCTAACAATTCCTTGGCCGTCTTAGAGGACAGCACAGGAAGAAACCGCTTAAAGAAGGCCAGTCCAGGCGCAGACCACCAGCGTTCTGTATGTTTCACCAAAGTTCGATCGGCAAGCTGGTGGGTGCCCCAATGGCCGGCTCTGGGCCGATGAATTCAATATCAGAGCCCTGTTTAGCTAGGCCATCCGCACTTTCGTTGCCTTTGAAGCCCCGGTTACCCGGGACCCAGGCAACTGTAACGCCCAGCTTACCAACAGTCCCAAACTAATTTCGACTTGGTCCTATGAAACCTTATCGCCCTAATTGCCGCTTGGCTATCAGAGAAGATAAAGATCCGTTTGTTATGGTAGGCCCTTCTTAAGTTCTTATGAATGCATGCCAGTATAGCGTACATCTCTGCTTGAAGGACAGTTGCTAGGGTGCATAGGCTGATCGACCTGCTGAATCTGGGGCTTTCACTCCAGATTCCAGCGCCCACGCCATGTGGAACTACAAGCTCCGCGGCAAGCCTTCAGGGATCTACGCGTTATGCTCATCAGATTGTCCATGTGCTGGTTCCAGTTGAGCTTGGCATCTAGCGTCACTTATAAATATATGGCTTGTTGTGAAAAGCCTTTAGTTCTGTCCGCGAGTATAGGTTCCAAAAGTCCCGGTAGTGATCGCTTCCTGGTGAAAGAAGCCAGAATCGTTTTGTCGGGATTGGCTTTTAGTCCTACGCTGTAGCACCACCTTTTGCTATGTGCCCTCTAGAGACCCCACGATATCGAGGAAGGCCGTCACCGCAACTCCTTTGTTAAGTGCTTCGCATTGCAGCCTGACCACAAGATGTTGCAGTACTGTCTCAATGGACTTGCCAGCCTGGTACACATGCTGATAGGAGCTTAGTGGTTGGCGTTGAAAATAAGTTTCTCTTATCGCCCTTTTCAACGCAAAAGACGAGAGACTTATCGGCCTGAAAGATTTAGCCAAGGTGTAATCCGAACGCCCTCCCTGGCTTAGGTATAAATATTATGATGACATTCCTCCAGACAGATGGGATATAACTATTTGCGAAGGAAGCCCGGAATCTTTTGCATAATGAGGGAGTGACTAGGTCGTAGCCCACCCTTAGCAGAATGGGATAGATTCCGTCTGCTCCAGGGGACGTGTTCGGTTTGAACGATTTAATGACCTCCCTAATAGCTTCGTGCTTAAAGACGGTGCTTGCTTCTGCCCAGGCAGCTTTGATCACTTTAAAAAGTGGGCCTGCTAGCTGCCCAGCAGAAGTTGTGTTGTGGAGCAATATTATCAACTTCACTTCTGTGGAAGTGTGTCTGGAGCAAGGTTTCTTACCTAGGCCGTGTGAAAAAGCCATCGGTTCTCCTAATAAATCGAAGATCTGCCGATAAGCCCTTTAATAAAGTTTTGTGGATTTTTGCTGAGTCTCGAATGTCTTCGACACTCTTGTTGAAATTTCTCCAGGTATTTCTTTTTGTTCGTCTGATCGCCATATTATAGGTTGTTAGCTTGAGCTTTTATAACTCTCCCAGTTTCCGCTCTTCCTCATATTCTGTAAAAATTGTGGATGCTATGCCGGGCTCAACTTTTCCATTATGAAATGCCAAACAATACTGAACAAATATACTATGACAGTTTGTGACAGCTCACGCGTAATTGATCGTAAACTCTTTATTGAAAAAAGTACCAGTAAATGGATCACCCGTTACTTCGTCTAGTGCAGTGTCTGTTTATTTGCCCTGTAAAATGTCTGCTGTTATGTTACTTATGTCTGATATCTAAGATCTTCAACGCGAAGGAAGATAACATGCAGGCCTTCGAAATGAAGATCACTTTAACTCTCCTTCATTATTGAGGCTTCTTCTTCTTATTTCGCTTTAATCCCTCATCGGACATAGGGCGGAAACAATTGCCCTCCAGCGGACTCTGCTTTGTGCGACAGTTCTCAGCTCCGATCAGGATCTTCCAGTTGTTGTGGCCTCTGCTAATAGGGTTCTCCTCCACGTTGTTCTAGGTCTTCCGGCTCGACGGGATCTTTGTGGATTCCAGTCAAGGGCCTGTTTGGCTTGAATTTGGTTTTCGCGTCGCAAGATGTGGAAAATCCAAGTCCATTACCTTCGCCTGATTTGATCGTCTATCCCTTCTTGGCCGGCACGGCGTCATAGTTTTTCATTTGAAATTCTATTTTGCCAGCGGATTTTTAGAATACGACGCACAGGCATGTGTTGATGTGGTATTAGTTGAGACCTTTGTTGATCTCCATATGCGGGACAGGCATGCATATTCGCTTCGTGCTTTATCATGCTATCGCCCTTCGCTTTATGGTTAGCACGCGAAATTTTCTTCTTCCGGTAGCTGTCAACTTCAGCTCACCACAGTACCAAGAACCCCGACGGCTAGCTAACTAGTGCAACGCCAGGCGTGCTATTAGTAAGTGCAGCGGGTACTGTGGCATTCACCTGCAAAGACACAAGTCCTTTCGACTTCTCTCTAGGTGTTGTTTTTTGTGAGAACTACCGTCACATTTTGTCAAACCAGATAGTTACAGTATGTGAGGGGCATAGCAGGGCATAGTTTTTATATCCAAGGCAGTCTCATTAATATCATAGCCAAAGCCATTCCCAAGTCATGAAATGTATAACAGTCCGGACCTAAACCTGACCAATGAATATTCAAAAAGTATTTATTACAGCAATTTTTTATATTCCGCCCTACTTTTAAAGCATTTAATGTGCATAATTAATATTATCTATTTGATTTATTTTATTTTTCGCGAATCTTCCATAATATGCATTTATAACCAGATTTTCACATTACGCCAAAGGGTACCTAAAAAAAATTTCCAGATATCGTAATTAAAATTCAATTACACCCCAACATTATGCATTATTAATGTGACATTGTTTTTACCTTAACCAACGCGCCATCAATTCCCATTTATCTACTTACACATAATAATCGAATTCCATAACTAAATCCAATTAACAAACAGAAAACAAAAAAACATTGATAAAAACATTTGTACAAAATTTATTTCTCCCAAAAATTAAAAAATAAACACTTAATTAACAAATTTCCCATCATTTTTTCATTATTACTTGTTTTTTTTTGTCATGGTTACAACTCTTTTATATTTTCACAATTTCGCAATTAAAATTAAGCTATGAACTTGGAATACTCGTAAATACTCTCGTAAAACTGACAAAAAATCATGTCCCGAACAAATTCTCATGCGGGTGCTACAAATAAACATTTAAATCCTTTTTTTATTATTTATAATTAATTTAATTTAATTTAAAACATAAAAAAATGCAATTTTCTCATAAAATTTGTAAAAATTGCTTTACAAGTATTCGCTTTAGTGGATTTTGTTATATTTTTTTTTGTTTTTTAAAAATAAAAAACTTAACGATAAAAATCGGGTTTTATCGAGTCCAAAAATAAATTGTGAGTGATTTTACTATCTACAATCAGTTTTTTTTTTGTTTTTGCTGTTTTTGTTTATTTTCAATTAATTTATTTACGATAAAAACCGCCATTTTCCTGCTTGTTTAATTAAACTATCGGTTATTAAATTGCTAAATGAATTTAATATATAACTTTTTTCTTCTTCGGATTTTCTTTTAATTTGTTTAATTAAATTTTCCTTGTCTTGTTAATTTTTTTTATCTATCATCGAAATACTTTTTTTTGTTTTTGTTTACTTGTTTTCCTGTGTATACATTATTCAATTACATACTAGGCCAGCCAAAGAAAAGGTATAAGAGGGAAATGCTTGGAACACAATTTTTGACTTCAATAGCACAGATATTCTTTTTGGAATATTTACTTGTAGGCCCGCTGACCAGGTTTCTCATACTCAATTACAGAAGATCTATACCTTTCCAACTTCAAAATGGGACTAAACAATTTCAAATTGGGACTAAACAATTTCAAATTGGGACTAAACAATTTCAAATTGGGACTAAACAATTTTAAATCGGGACAAATTTGTTTAGTCACAATTTGAAATGGTTTATTCCCAATTTGAAATTGTTTAGTCCCAATTTGAAATTGTTTAGTCCCGATTTCAAGTTGAAAAGTTATAGACCATTTTAATGGGAAAATATGTTGTTATGTCCATGTTTGTGTATATATGAGTAACTATAAGGCATTGGGATAATTTTATAAATCACAACCATTAAATGAAAACGAAGTTTATTGACATAGGAAAGTGAATACACATAATGCCACATTACAACAGTAGGTACCATTGAGTCAATTTCTTGCAATCTTGGTGTGGGAAGGACCTTCATCCACGTCTTCGTTTTCATCTTCTTTTTGTCCAATGTAGAAAAACGGTCAGAGGATCCTCCTGGTCTTCTTCATCATCGGAGTCAACTTGAATGACCCCATTCACGCACTTCCCCTGGCAATTTTGGCATGCTGGGGAACATTTGAGGCTTCCTTTTTTGCAGCCAAACTTCGCGCTGGCACAATATTTCTTACACAGGCAGAAAATCATTTTCAGGATATCCTCCGGTGCAGCTGCTAGCTCACTGTGCACTGCGATCAGACAGTTGTTCTCAATCTTCCACCCATACATCTGAGGAAGCAGGTCATTTCCCAGCTACGGCTGAACTTGATGAAATGTTTGGAATTACTGCTCCTTCGGTTGAAGGAAGACAAGAGATATTAGGCTTGATGGTGGCCACCGATTTCAAGAATGACTTGTACCTGTAGGCATTGAGGGAGACTTTTTTGCTGGAGCCCCATACCACCTCAAGATACAGGCTTCACCTGCCTTTTGTACTTAGGCGGTGGTGGAGGAAGGGTCTGAAAAGACCGCTGCTGCTTTCTGGACCCCTGGGGATTTCAGATACAACTTCGCAAATGCGACCTTGCTTTTTTGATATGCAGAAGATGTTGTGTCGCATCCAATAAAGGCGTGCAAAAATAGCTCGTCTTTGAAACCTTGTTGCTGAAGCTCTTGAGACGAAAATAATGAATCCTTTATCTTCAAAATTACAGACTTTCAAGAGCAGATATCTCGAAAACTATACAAGATATCGAAAAACTTGACTAAGTCTTGAGACTTGTAGAAAATTTAATCAGCTTTCATTTTGTGTAAAGTGGTCATGTCGCTAGGACGCATAGTTTCCGAGATATAAGCGAAAACCCGAAAAATGGGTACTTCAAACCCCCCTGCCCCCCGGCTCAAGGGCTACGGCCGGGGACTTTTGTTATGTTGACCTCCTAACCAGGGACGGCGCTTGGGTTTTTTGCGCCCGGTGCACTATGTCATATTGCGCCCCATAAGCTGTTCATTTTTAAACGCAGTGAAGGAAAATGGAAAACGACACAAACACTCACTGAATGGGCGAAATAATTTTCATAGTTGCACCATAATAATGCGTATAACATAAAAAAAGATTACATAGATAGGAAGTTTCGCATGGGTCAACATCTAACCAACAAAACTCAGAACCTCGTTTGCGGAGAAGAGAGTAGCCATGCACGATGGGGCGGACACACTTTCTAAACATCTGAATTCTTTCACGGAATTTTTGAATCAACTTTTGAACAGCTGGGTGGTTGTTGTTCTTCTCTGTCTCCCTTCTGCTAGGAAAAGAAAAGAAATGGCAGAAGGAAGAATTAATATTAAAAGTAACATCAACAAGCTAAAAAAAACCTATGCGATTCTTCATCGAATTTCAAAGGAAAATTGGCGATTATAGCCAATTTTTGTTGGTTGGTCCGTGTGAAATTGGCCATATTAATTTGTTAGGCAGTAATACCAGCGAGCACTAATAACAAGAGTGATTAGGTAGAGCTCAAGGACAAGTAAAAGAGTTAAACATATGAAAGAAGAGATTAGAAATAACATTAAGCAAAAATGTCAAAAAAATAATAACAAACGCGCGATGGAAATACATCTTATGCAAAAAATACATTATTACGAAAGAAACAGAAGATGTTCCTTGATTCCCCTACTGGAATGTTTACATTCAAATGGAAGCAAAACTGGAACAGAGCAGTAATTTGATGGGTAAACATTTCGTGTTGGTATAGCGATTTTGGCTTACGAATGCACATGTATTGTTGTTTTGGGCGTACGAATGCACTTGTATTGTCCATTAAAAAAGGCGGGAATCTTATAATATACATTCCAGCCACTTCCCCTTCATTTTTTATCTTTCTTTCACATACGCTGCGTTTAGTGGCTAAGTAATTCTGCCTTCTTTTATCATAGATATTACTTCTTTGTTCATTTTGACTTTTTCCCTCCTATTGAAATTTTTATCAGCTGATTTCAAGGGCAATGAAACATTTTTAAAAATTTGTTCTAGCTCATCACTCTTGTTATTAGTGCTCGCTGGTAATACCCCGTCTTCAGCGGTCGGAACTGCGCAATTCGAGCAAATTAGTGTACTGAATTTCAATTTTTGCCTGAGTTATCATACATTTTCACATATTGAACTTAGGAAAAATAAAGCCAGAATTCGTCCAACAGAACATGAAATTGAGATTGAACGTAAAAGCTCGCTCAAAAGAGAGTAATCAACTGAAATAATGGAATATCTGGAAGTGAGATTATGCATACATATTTAACTTCTGCATGAACTGAACATGCCAGCCGGTGAAGCTACCTATGCGGATTGAATAGAACTTTATTGAACTGAGGCCAGTAAAGCCGTGAAGCAACAAACAAAAAGAGCGAGAAGAAAAGAGGAGTTCTCGAGTTTTGTTCTCCTCTTTTAACAATTCCTGAAACAAAATTTAAATTTAACAGCGTATCAATCACGGTAAACAGCAATACCCAATACAGAGTCATCGGAACAATTTCTCCTTTGTGTGAGTGGATATGGTGCTTTTTTTTGCTCCAAGTAAATGAGACATTTTTCTTTCCTTTGGGAGATTTTTTCCCGAATCTCGAATATTTTCCCGAATCCTGCACGTGAAGTGAAATTTCCCCGTTTTTTCTTGCATGAGAAAGTACAGGGACAAGAATTGGCTAAATATGTGTAATTGCTTGCACCCGTCAGAATAATTTTTATATATTTTGAAAGTTTTTTTTTAAATCTTAATTTATGAAATTGCGCCCCCGATAAATTGCGCCCGGTGCAAGTGCACCATTCGCACCTATGAAAGCGCCGCCCCTTCTCCTAACTAGTCCAAACAAAGTTGCGAAGTCAAAAATTGTGTTCCAAGCATTTCCCTTTATACCTTTTTTGAGCATTCGTTGCCTGGCCTATACTCTGTTTTTTTTTTAATTTTTTTGTTTATTATATAAAATATGCACAATTTCACTTTTTTATTTTTCTCATTAATTTACTGAATTATAATTAATTATTTTTAGGGTTTTGTGTTTATTGGTTTATTTTCATTCTGATGTGTGTATGTGTGTGCGCCAAATATTTGTCATTTTTTGTTTTTTTTTTTTTTTTTAATTTATTTACAAAAATTTATTTAATAATTACTTTTTTGTTTATTATAAATGGATTTTGTTTTTTTATATACTTTTCTTTATTTCATTTTTCTGTGCAGCATTTCATGCAATTAATTTAATTACAATCCTTACTTAATATTCATTTCGTTTATAATTTCTTTTTTTTGTTTTATCATTTTAATTATATTCTTGTGTTTTGTGGGCTGTGAATAATGGACTTTTTAAACAAAACTCGAAAAATTGTACGTTGTGAGAATGTTTTTATTTTTTTTTGTCATATATTTTGTATTTTTACATCATGTTTTCCTGTTATTTATTTATTTAAATCAATTTCGTTTCATTTTGCTTCATTAATCAATCGAATTAATTTCGAACATGTCGTTTTTTTTTGTCTCAATAATTGAATAAGTACATTTACATTTAACTCTTTTTTTTTCTTTTTTTTTTTTTTGATTTAATCACATTTTTTATTTTTTTTTATTTTATAGTGACCTGAAGTAAGCTATTTTACAGATGACATTATTTTTTTTTTGTTAATCAATAATTGAGACAGGTTTGTATCGATTCGATAATTTGAAAGTTCATTTGAATTATTTAGTTGATTTTATGATTTTATTTTTATACATGATTTTTTATTGACAAGCAATTTCTTTTTTTTCTCATTTTCTTTATAAAACACTATAAGCTGCCGTTTAAATTTTTACTTAATTTTACTTCTTGGTCATTATATGAATCATTTTATTTTTTATAACCTGGAGGACAGATTTCTAATTACTACAAATTGACTAAAATTAAAAAAAAAATTAAACAATATAATATTCAGGTGTAAGCGTAAATGTTTATTATTAAAATAAATTCCAAAGGGCAAATGCTACATAATATGGCACTTCTGTTATTGTAAATTATCAAATTGTACCTTTGCATTCGCTATTTCAGCGCTAAGAAAGGGTGGAAGTAATATAAGATTGAATTTAATTTAAGATGTTATTGTATGACGAATTACTTCACAGAATAGTTATATGGCAGTACAAATTTGTTAAATTCCATTAAGAAAATTTTGCTTTGCGAGTCCATCCAGAAAATTGTTGCTTCATTCGTAATCCCTTTTTCATTTACACTGGAGAGGTGATAACAGAAAGCAAATTCAAGACCGTTTTATTAGCGATATTGTTTGCCTTGACTTTTCCTTTAAACCTACTGTTACACCTACGGCTTTTCTAAGGACTCGTGAAATGTTCAGCATGGGTGTCAATAAATCCGATAGATCATACGATATAAACCCTTAACAACTTTGTGTTCCTCACCTTTAGCTATACTCCGGGACGAATAAATCGTCCTATCGGAGTATACCCAGACTCTGATCTGCCTCCAACAACCCCTCAAACTACAGCTCAATAGCATTTGGGTCTATCTTGTCCGAAACGATGGAGAAAATAATCAATAAAATTCTAATGGAATATCTAACTGAACACTCTTTCTCTTTTCGCCTTTTGTGAAAAAATAGACAACCTTCAACGCCTAGTCTTGTCTCAAAATCACTCAAATGGCATTGTCTCTCTCGAGACTCTTGGCGGATTCTTTACTTGGAATACCAGGAATACCACGGAGCTACTAGTTCACTCACCCATTTCGCGGGTTCTCTGTTAACTGGCCCTGGGGAATGGTCATAAAACCTAACACTAGATTAGAGATAGTTTCTGACCACCGGCCCTACCAAAGGTCTAAAGGTTTGGCAAACAGAATTTTCACCTCGCTGGAGTAACAACGAATGAGTCATTGGCACCTTTGAGCCTTTCAAGGCTACTGGGAAAGACCAAATCTTCCTGATTTTCCTTCAGAGGGGCTTGGAAGAATTCTTACCAATCCTGCTGCCACTATTCTTGTCGGCAGCTTTTCGTTGGCCCGTATTCCAAGGTTCTGGATATTTTTTTATTACAAAGGCAAGGAGAAGATCGTACAAGGAAGCATAATATTAAGCACCCATCTCTTCTGAAAACGATGGAAAGGTTTTAGACAGGCATACTAGGGAAGGTTCTACAGTAAACACTATCCACTGATAGAGATTTGCCTACGAGCCGGGCAGATCGACAGAGACTGCGATCCACGTACTAGTGAGATATATCGAGATGTCCCTCCGGGCCAAGAAAACCTCACTCTGCCCTTTCGCCTATAATGCTTCCTATACAGAAGTCCTAACATAAGTAACGAAGCCTCCATTTCATCATTTGATACTATTTCCGAACAAATCTCGGGATTTTTGTCGTCCAATCCTGAGTGTGAAATTATCGTTGCGGGTGATTTCAATGTTCATAACGCAAACTGGCTGACTTACTCAAATGGCACCAGTGTTTCTGGCAAGGACGTCGAGCTCTTTGCAGATACCAATAATTTACATGAAATTGTGGATCACCCCACGAGAGTCCCTGATGTTGCCGATCAAGGAAACTATCTCCTTGATCTTTTTCTCACTTCCCATCCAGAGCGATACTCCGTCGAAGTTGATTCACCTCTCGGCAATTCGGACCACTGCTTAATTAGCGCTAGCTTCCCATTAGAATTTCCCACCCCTCCCAAACCAGTTAGGAGAACTGTATGGCATTATGGGAAGGCCAATTGGCTGGGGCTTATTAATTTTTTCCAAGCTACCGACTGGAATCAGTGTTTCCGAATCATAAACGTCAACTCTGCCACTATCCGTATCACTAGAATCATACAGGCAGGAATGCATTTGTACATTCCTCATTCTACTAAATCTGTGAAGGCTAGGCCCAACAGATGGTTTAATCAGGAGTGTATGCATGCAATCAAAAACAAAGAAGCCGCCTTTCGAGCTTACAAGAGCTCCCCGAGTGAATCGCTCCGTGTAGAGTATATAAAACTAAGAAATTCATTTGACAGCAAGTTGAGAAGTAAACTCCTTAATGCAACCTCTGGTAGCAAGAACTTCTGGTCCTTGGTAAGCTCCATCAAGAAGAATTTCACTTCATCCACAACTCCTTCACTTATCCACAATGAGAAGGTGATAACAGACAGCAAATCCAAGGCCGATTTATTAGCATCTCTGTTTGCTTCCAATTCTTCTTTACCCCAAACTGATATGCTACCCCCGGTTCTCGAGCACAGCGCTCATCTAATGGACAGGGTTTTCTTCAGGACTCGCGAGGTGTACAAGTGCCTTAAGGAGCTCGATGTAAACCCATTGGACCCGATAATATATCCCCTATCGTCTTAAAACAACCTTTGGCTAAACCTCGGCGCAAACTTTTTGCCCTATCATACTCTTCCGGAGTTTACCCAGACTCTTGGAAACTTGCCCATGTTCAGCCAATTCCGAAAAAAGGTGAAGCCAGCGACCCCTTAAACTACCGCCCAATAGCAATTACCATGGAGACGATAAATCAACAAAAAGCTTATGGGATATCTAGAATCCAACCTACTCTTAAACGACAGACAATATGGCTTCCGCCAGAAAAGATCCACTGGCGACCTTTTAGTCTGTCTTACAGAACACCTCAGCCGTAGTCTGCATGGATCCGGCGAGTCTAGTCTGGTTGCTCTAGATATCTCCAAGGCTTTCGATAGAGTTTGGCACTCAGCCCTGTTAGCTAAACTCAAAGCTATTGGAGTCGACTCATTTCTACAGAAATGGATCTTTTCGGCCGTTCAATCAAAGTAGTATTGGATGGCGTCAAATCCACATCCCACCCGATCTCTGCGGGGGTCCCCCAGGGGTCAATCTTATCACCGGCCCTATTTCTTATCTTTATAAATGACCTTCTTTCAATCCCCTCCAATCCACTTCTCAGCTTCGCTGACGACGGTACTTTACGGTACTCGTACAGCTTCGATACAAGGCAGACCCATGCCAGATCCTGTCTTGATGATCGCGAACGTATGTCCAACTCTATTAATAACGACATAGAACTCATTCTAGAGTGGGGAAAGAAGAATCGTGTTGAATTCAACTCCGACAAAACCAAAGAAAAAGATCAACAGCTCTCCATCCTTGAAAGTGGACAAAGTTGAACTAACGGGCGATCACTCCCTACACATCTTAGGCGTGACTTTAGCCAAAGACTTGCGATGGAATGACCACATATTCCAAATCGCCAAACAAGCATCCCAGTGCTTGGGATTTCTTAAGAGGTGCAGGTTCCTCCTCCAGCCATCGGCCCGTGCTGTTATTTATAAATCCTACATTCGGCCTCTTCTCGAATACAACTCCCTCATTTGGGGCGGCGCTCCAACAACAAACTTAGCATGGTTAGATAAGGTCCAAAAAAAGGCCCTTAAGTTAATTAATGACGATACCGCTTGCTCCACCATCGACCCCCTCAGCCACCGTAGGAATGTAGCAGCACTGACAAAATTTTATCGCTACTATCATAGTGACTGTTCCTCCGAGCTAAACGCTCTCCTGCCTCCACGGCATTCTTATACCCGCAACACCAGATTAGCCCACTCGTCTCATTCCCTCCACCTGCAACTCCCCCTTTCACGCACTCAACAACATATGAATTCGTTTGTTAATAGAACAACTCGGCTGTGGAATAATCTCTCGCAGTCAGTATTTCCGAGCTCCTACAACATCCAAGAGTTCAAACGCTGGGTTCATCACCATCTTCTTCAATTCCCTCCCGTACCTTTATAACCCCTCCAACCCCCTCCCCGTACTAAGCTTACTGCTAGACATTCCACCATGACGTGACAAATGACATGACGGACTAGTAGTACAAAGGGTGATTCCTGAGCTTAGCACTGCCACATAAAAAAAAAACATATTGAGTATCGGTTCATCGAAACAGCGGAGCGCTTATTGTGCTATTGTGAGATTCCTGCGAGGAGAAAATTGAGCCTCTTCCATTACTGCCGGGGATTTGTCTAGATTTATCTAGAATCTAGACAAATAGTAGAAAATTGCAGTACAGCTTCAGATAAGAAGATCAATTAACAATCTTGTTGTGTGCCTAACAGACCATTTCAATTAAGTTAAACCGAGCCTTATTTTTCATTTTTTACACCCCCTTTCCACGAAAAAACTTCTACGTCTGCAGTCATACATCTTCGTTTTTAAAAGATCAAACAAAGCCTCAATTAGTGTAGTACGTGTATAAACGGCCGATTTATCTCTAAATAGCTTAGGCGTAACACTTACAGCGAATATAAAATTGGTACGTATTTCAAATCCGCCAACAGGCATCGCAATAGCTTCGAGTAACCCGTGGGTGCAATATACATACAAGTCCTACATTTGACTCAGACCGAATTCAACACGTTGCAGCTCAAAGCTGTGGTGGAGCTTAGCAAATCGCCTTTAAGACGAACAAGGTGCAAAAACCGAACCCGTCTAACTTATTTATGAGTACAACGATTGCTCCTCCATATCCTTATAGAGTTACCGGCAGGAATGTAGTAGCCGGAAAAGATTATATCGCCACTACCATAGCAACTATTCCATCGAAATTAACGCTCTCATGCCGGCAATAATTTTTTTCTTTAATACAACACTTAAACGCTTCACTTGCTCCCATAGATTTGCAGTCCTCCTTTTTGAACAGACGACGGACGTGAAGTTCGTTCATGCAAACAACCACTTGTTTATAGAACAACTTTCCACAGATAGTATTCTCGATATTGTGCAACCTTTTAGAGATTAAACCTTAGACTTTCCGCTATTCACTGCAATACCCAAAGACTGCTCCTATCCTACCCGCTGATATCTTTGAAACTAAGGCTACCTCTATACATTACCCTATACTTTGAATGGCATGCTTTTTACTCAATGAAAGTTTTAATGTTGCACTCAGGTCTGGAGGATCGCTGCCATTAGTTAATGCGTAAGGACTTTGATTGGGACATTATTTGTAATGGGGGATTAAATATATGATATAAGTCATACGAGGAACCTGTGCATGCTTAGGGAATCGTGGAATGGCAAGTAGCAAAACATCAAGCCAGCTGCTGTTTCCGTATATTTTTAGATGAAAGATCCAAAAGGTGGAATTCAGAATCATCTGTAGAAGTTTTGACACCAGCAAAATTCGATGAAGCCTTCCTCGATATGGTAACTGCTTTACTCAGTCAAATATCTGGAAGTAAAGCTAGAGAAGATACTGAGCTGGAACGCTCAACTGAACTACAAAAGTTGAACTGGACGTACAATACGATCTTTAAATCTGTGGTCACTTTCGGTGGCCAAAGACTAAACAGGTTACGGCAATCCTCAACTGCAGAAAACTGCAACGGCTTTCTTGTCTCTCCACTGTCGGAGCTATGCGGACCCGTTCATCTGAAAAGCTACCGCCATAAGTGCCTTGAGACTTTGGATCATCGAACTAACCCTGTACAGTGAAAGGACACATGGATATTCTTTACAATATCCCAAATATTTCCATTTGCCGCGTATCCATCTATATGGTTGGTGAACTGCGACTCCAAAGGGCATTCAGAGTTACATATTATCCCGGTTAGCTCTGAGTTGGACGAACTTATCCTTCCTGGGGATCCAAAAAACCTCTACTGGTTTACAGACGGGTCAAATATGGAGCATGGTATAGTTGCTGGTGTCACAGGATCCTCCACTTCAAGGTCTCGATTGTAATGGATAAGTGGCCCTCTGTTTTTCGGACACTGAGGTATCGAGGACAATGAGCTGCAAACAGCCTGACAATAGAGGGGTCCAAGACGTTGGTCCAGGGTCCAGAACGCTTCTGTGGCATCTCGTGGTCCACCTCCTAGTCCCTGATAGTGGAGTGGATTAAGGGACTAAGCTTAGCTACCCTATTAGGAATCAGTCCCAGGGCTAAGTCTAAGGATCTTAAGACAGTCTAAGGATCTTATAAGCCCCTTTGCCTTAAGGGGCATCATTACTTTCAACAAAGTGGCCTAAGGTTGTTGGTGGGTTATCTGACCGACCATGTAGGCCTGCGGTATCACATCCACATCCTAGGATTGTCTCACGAGACGACGAGACACCTACACTTAGTGAATGTTATGCTCTGCCTAATTCTCCGGCTAACACAATAAGTCGAGTGAATACAAATTGAGTGTAAGTGTTCACTTAATTTTTTGGAGTGAACTCTTAGTTAAAAATAACCTTCGTTAGATTTAGTTAAGTACTTCACTCTGTCATTTCTCCATATAGAGTGAACACTTCATTTTGATGTGAATAAAATAAAGTTTTAACGTTTGCATGTGAGTGAACACTTGTAAAAGTTGAGGTTGGTTGCGCAGGGAAAGTTTTTTTATATTTTATATAAACTAAAAATTTTAAACAGTTTTTAATGGAACACAAACAATAATAAACACTTAAAAAAGGCAACAACAAAATCCAATCACTAGAAAAGAAACGTTCCAGGCAATAAAAATAAATTGCATTATCATGTTCGCAATATCACTTCACCTGTATTAAATTCGAAACTGGAGATGCACAATAAAAAAATTTTAATCACTCCCGCCCACCCCCAAATGCTATAAAAAGGGATGGGCAAGGAATCGAATCGATACAACTCTGCCCAGGTATCACTGATGTTATTTTATTCATTCTAATCGCTGCTACCTCTGGAAGGATGCTCACCTAGCGGAAAGAAAGAAACCTCTACCTGCCGGTAAACGATACTGGATGCAGAAGGAAGAGCAGCGTCAGCAGCATGTAGATGGTGGTCGTATTTCCAATTAATTTTGAGCAACTGCCATGGTGTAACTCTGCGAAACTTTCACCTGAAATTAAAGAAAAAAAAAAGGAAAGAAATTAATCAACTGACACTCTCCTGTCTTTAAATTCATAATTTTTTATTTGATAAAAGAAAGCGAACATCCTGAAAAGATCTCTCAGCCCACTCCCGCCCAACAACCTGGACACGATAATAACGAAAAGAAAGAAGCCGAGTCAAGGACTCTCTCAGTCAGGTCCTCGTGCTGGAGTTTTCTTTGAATTTTAAATTTCCCAACAAGTTAACCTGAAGATATTACAAAGTTTTTCATCGTGATCCTGAACTGTTATAAAAAGAAGCAAAGGGAAGGATACTTTCGTAAAAATGTAAAGTCCAGATAAGGGATATCTGAATGCCACAAACTCATTAAAACTTGCCCAAGTCTTACCAGTTTCGGGTTAAGGTTCCAGCTTTAGCATGCATCTATTAGACTTTAAAATGGATTGTGGGATTTGGAATGGATTCGAGTTGGACTAGGGTCGTCTAGGTCATATTGAGACATACTTCATGTCGTTCTTTTTTTTTTTGTTTTCGTGTTCGAACTAGAATTTTTTTAAAATTAGTTTTTTTCTGTCCATCAGAGCTGAAAACTTGTTCTCCGTTTTTTTTACGGGCACGTTGAAATGGCGTAACAAGGGTGGATTGTTGCCAAGTATTTTTCATTGTTTTTTCTGCAGTGAGTTGTAGGAATTTCAAATTAGCGCAAGTAATTGCATCTACTAAATTCGGTGTAGTTTTCATAGTGCTCTAACACAAAATGCTTGGAGATCTCTATAGAATCGTGCTGGCAGTAATATAATGGGGCAACTATGTAGAAGATTGAGTTGATGAACCCTTTTCAGTGCAATTTTCTTTATAAAACAAACTTCCAAGTTTAAAGTTAATGAAATTATATAACTAAGTATTTGTAATAAATGATTTAATTTATATGCACTCTAGATTCGATTCACAGTGATTCTTTTTCTTCTTCTTTGATCCGTTAGCTGCCGGTCCGAGTGGGACATCCCCGCAACGGATACGCTGCTGTCGGAGCCGCTGAGTCTCCAACTCACGATTCATTCCATTCGATTCGTTTCCATTCTTGCCGGTTTTTGGCGAAGATTCGAGCCTCGGTAACTGGTAATAGTTGATTCTTTAGATCGCCCTCAGTTTTCTTCGGTGCCAATCGCTGGATTCTACAGCCTGCGAGACGGTCTCGCCAGAAAAGTTTACGTGGCAAGCATTCATGTCCAAATCACCGTAGTCAACGTTTTTGCATTTCTTCTTCGACCAGTGTTTGCTGATCGCATCTTTGTCTGACTGTCTTGTTTCGAAGGCGATCGCGTACCGAGGATCTGCCTCGAACATCGCATTCGGAAGACCTCGAGCTTCGCAGCATCCGGTTTGAGCAGTGTCCGCGTTTCAGATCCATAAAGAAGAATCGAAAGGATCAACGTTCGGTAAAGGCGTACTTTTGTTTTGATGGAAATATTTGTTCGTTTCCATAAGCACCACTTGAGCGAGACGAATGTTGCTGTTGTCTGGCCGATGCGGCTGGGAAGGTCGACCGTCGATCCCACTTTCGGTTCCTAAACCAATGATCCCAAATATTTGAACCTCGAAACCTGTTCGATTTGGGTTCCATCGAGGTGAAAACACTGGCTCTCGATCCGTCGGTTGTGAGCACTTTGGTCTTTTCCGCATTGATTTTTAACCCGTCGGGCGATGCGGGAAATGTCGTATAAGATATCCTTTGATTCGGCATCCGTATCGTGGGCGAACATTAAATCGGTTACGAAGTTGTTGTTGTCGTATCGAACTCCGAGTCGTCCATCGAATGCTTCACGCATAATCGCGTCGATCACAACATTGAGGAGAAGTAGCGAAGCGACGTCTCTCTGTCGGACACCCGTTTGAGTCGGGAACTCTTCGGATAAGTCGCTTCGTATACGAACGCTGCTGATTGAGCCATCGTACGACGCTTGAAGAAGTTTGATGACTCTCAATGGCACGTGTTCGGTTACCAAGACTCTCCACAAGCTGTTCCAATCGATGCAATCGAAAGCGGCTAAAGACACAAAAAAGAAATTGGGGGTAACGCTCCCTAACTCGGGAGCCAGACGATCATTTTGTCTGCAATTGCAATTTGAAATATTACATGTCAAAATTTTATTTTTCATTGCATTGCAATTTCATTCTTACAAGAAATGCGCATGAGATAGTTGTTTTGTTTGGTACTAATTTTTATTAATTTACTCATTTTGTAATAATAAAAAAATAGCTAACAACCTCAACTTTTGCCTTTTAAAAATAATCCAGCCTCAAGTAATTTCCACTGCTTAGGTTTTCCACTTTCCGCCATTTTGTTTTAAAAAATTTCAGAATTTCATGCAACCATTGCATTTACAATATTGTATGCAATATTGCAACAGGGGCTAGACGATCAGTTTTAATGCTGCAATTCAATATTGCAATTGAAAAATTGATCGTCTAGCCACCTGGTAACAAATCTCAAAACTCATCGCGTATTTATTTTTTCATCATGAAATCCGGTGCTCATAACTTAACTATTTGTTGTAATAGTCTGTGCTACGATTGTTTTTCGGATTTGGATGTTTATGGCGGTTGCAGCCATATTCATTTCAAAAAGATTACAGACTACAAAAATCTCACAATTTATCAACCAAAAGCAAAAACTGCACCAAAAAATGGCGCCTGATTCAACTACAGTGGCCTACAAATAGTTGTAAGTTAAGCTATAAACATAAACTATGACTGTCCCAAAAATAGTGGGCACTTTTGTAAAGCACCCGAACATTTTAGCATTATTTATTTGGTTTATTTTTCAAGCAGATTAATTTCCCCCCCCCCATTTTGTTGAGTCATTTTGCTATTACACAGCCCTAAAAAATACCTACATTTAACAATCCCCAGTAGTCCATTATAACAGGTACAAAACCCATTCTCATAAATTTTCTTTTTCATATCAAAAAAAAAAAAAAAAAAATATTGTGAAGAAAGATAACAACAAAAAAAAAATCACAAAAAAATATGAATGAACATTCTTGAGGATTACTTCCGCAGAGGCAGAAAAAAAGGTTGAAAATCCCGAAGGTCTTAATACATTTAAAAGTATCAAGATAGCAAACATTTCTGCAATATGTCCTGTCATTATGTCCTTCTCTATTATGCAATAACTGGTCGTTATTCCCATGAACATTTTCAACGGGCCAACCTCAAAACTTACATAACTTTCTTTACACGAGTGAAGCCATCAAAAAACCCTTGAACCGTCATTATCCCAATCATTTGTTCACTCCTTTACACTATCTAACATTCTATAATAATCGAAAACGAACCGCTATCAATATGTTCGGCGCTGGCATTGGGGGTGTTATGAAGCCCACTTTTAAGCAGCATAAAATTCTATCCGGGCTGTCCGAACTTTCAACTGAACCCTTCGTAATCGTTATTGTGTATCTTTTTGCAACCCTCATAATACAGCAAACCAAGGGCCCTCCTCCGGGCCTTTTCGTCGATAGTTACAGATAGGAAAGTGAACCATCTCCGGACGACAACGAATCCTTTGATATCGAGCGCCCAAGATATGCCCAGGATGCCTCTGATAAGCCCTTTGAGATATTAAACTGCTTGCGATATAATGTTAATGAACAGTTATTTATCATTAAATTCGAATTCGAGCGGCGGGCATAATTCGTACCTTGATGCCCGCCCCGCCTCAATGGAAGCGAGTTTATGCTATGAATAAAGTAGCAAAATTGCTGCGCAGATTTATTGCAACTACCAGCAGATAAAGGACTCGTTCTGTTTATTGTTATCATAAGGATTTTGTAGCCCGGTCTATTGCTGAAGTCGTGAAAATTTTATTTCCCCTTTCTTTTCAGTTAAAGATAAATAGGCAATCAAGAGTGGGTTTATGTAGTGGGGCTTTGTTCTGTTAACGAAGTCATTTCGCCCACAGCTTAACAATGTTAGAGGTAAATGGATATTATTCATTACCTGGTATTTCTTAATTAAAATTTTCTCCAAATGAGCACACCGTAGTCCCGTCAAAGGGGTTTGGGTACCCGGAAAGGATAGTTACAGTCATATGCAAATTTTCATCTGACTGTAGAAAATACGGTAAAATTGCGAGAATACGATAAAATTTTGGTGGCGGGGTATAAAATGGTGTATTGTTACGTGAGTGTTATACCATAAAACAGTTTTAATTTTATAGTGGTCATTTTTCTGCCATTAAATATACCTACGACTAAAATAACGCCAGTTTTAGGCTATTTACTTAAGACCTGCTATGACTGCAGATACATTTTTTTTCTTCAATAAAGTTTTTGAATAATTTTCAAAATTTCTGCCGAAATAGCTTAAAAAAGGCATCGCAGAAAATAATTGAAAGTAAACAAAAATACTTTAATTCGAATTTAAAGATTTAGTATGCATGCGTACGAAACAAAGGTTCATAACGAACTAGTTAAAAGCCAAACAAGGACACCGACGCAGGCGCGCTTGCGGTGCGGGCAATGACAGATAGAATAGAAGTATGTGTATTCAAATGCGAGCTGACAGATTGTTGATTCCCACACTCCCGTTAAATACTAAAATGTTACATCTTTTACGTTATCTGCCGTAAGAATAGCAAAACACGTAAGCATCCGTAAGAGGCTTTCAGTAATTTTATTATTTTTTTTTGTTTGTCGTAAACTACGACACAATTTACGTAAGCAAGCAATCTGAAATCCGTTACGTTACGTTGGATCAAATTTCAAAACCTAAGCACACACAACAAATACAAACACACGTCATTTCAGATTTTATTGTTATGTGTTAAAGACGAAACGAAATGTAAGCCATATCTCTCAGTGAAAAAGTACGGCCCACTATGGAATAATTTTCCATGTTTCTGTCTCCAGCCTCAAACCGCGTTTATATCCGAAAGTCAACGCGAAATTGCATTTTGAAGCTGAAATTTGTATGCTTTTTTATCGGTTTCACGAAAGTTTCAGAACTTCAGAATCCTAAAATCTTCTTTGGTTTAAATCTTGCAACAGCTTTTTCAACTACTTCTATTTAACCGATTCTTATGAAACTTTGCACACACATTGAGTTCCCGTGACAATGCAATCTGACAATTTTGTAAAGAAATCAATATGGCGATTCCATCGAAAATCGTCATCGGAGGGTTTGTAGACCCACAAATGACGATTCTGTGGTCAAAATTTGAAAATTCAAAATGGCGGCGCCAATATGGCGCATGCATTTTACAAATATGTTCTGAATCCATTGAAAATCGGTATCGGGGAGTTTTTAAGGTCACAAATGACGAACGATAAAATATAAGTGCACGTACATTGTAATTTTCCCTTCGAAATTCGTTTACGGGCGACAACACTCCCCCATAGCATCTGAATTCGACAAGAGTGGCAGTGAGACCGTTGAATTTTGGTTGGGAGTATTAGTGAGCGGGGGATTTGAGATTTTAAAAACGAACGGATTTGGGCCTCTCACTGCTCCTGGAAAAACGGTTTTGAGATTCCCAATTGTTTTGGCGCATGCCTTATAATTGCCGCAACGGGCTCCAGCTAGTAAGTATATATAAAAGCATGCAAGTATACGAATGCAGCGTTATATTCACCTTTCAAATCAATCGCTGAAGAACTTTCGGAGACAGTTTGTACACACCTTCTAGAAAGCCTCCGCTGGAGGGCAACTAATTCTGAGGAATTAAAGGAGCGTTTAAAAAGTAAAGTCTAGAAAGCCGCCTCGTGCCTTACGTTTTAGTCTATTCTCCTATGGGTTGAGACATTTTGTACTAACACCAGATATTTTTTTATGTGGCAGTACTAAGCTCATGAGTCACCCTTTGTGCCACCAGTCCGTCATGTCGTTTGTCACGTCATGGTGCAATGTCTAGAAGTAATTTAAGTACGGGTGGGAATAGGTTAAGGGTTATGAAGGTACTGAGGGGTATTGAAGAAGGTGGTAATGAAGGCTGCATTTCATCTGAAATATGATATTATTCTCGAATTAAATTTACAGAATAAATATAAAAAAACGATTAAATACGAAAAGTGTGAGAAATACGATACGACTGAACGAATAGAAATAAATTTAAAACACATTGATCCTTCAAACCAAAAGGTAAGAAACCGAAACACTTACTTAATGGAGAAATAATACATCTGGGTTCTCCTTTCTTGGTAAAAACTCTTACATCACGAAATATAAATACGTACCTAGCCCGTTGCTTACTTAGGATGAAGGATAAAAAAGGGTATATGAAGACACAGGCAGAAGATTGAAGTGTTTCAGAGCAAAAGAATATTTTATAACATTGAATAATTGAGCAGTGGTAGATGTGGCCTTAGTATCATTGGCGCCGACAGTTTTTTTCTTTCGTTATATCGTTATCCTAAACAAATTCATAAAGAAACTTTGAACGTTTAACAGTGTTTGCCGCTGGGTCTTTTATCATTTTCATGACGTTATCATTTTTTATTTATAAAACTGTAGTTATGGAATTTGAGAGGTTATATCTATATTTCACACAATGATTTTACTATGAATCAACTTCATTAATTTATTGGAACAATTCGACACCTCCCCGTTAATTTTTTTCACATTGAATTTTCACTAAGCGTTTCGCTCATCAATTTTATCTCTTCCGGAATCGGTGCCATCAATACCTGATTTTGGTCCCTTAGAGAATATAATCTAAACTTCAATTCTCACCAGCCAGCAAAAGTCCAATGTTGAGATTGTTTAAGTGTCTAAGGCTTAACCCCACTCCATCCCAAAACGTTAGCAGCTTTTATTTATAGGAAACCTTTTAAAGGATTTCAAGAAGGTCCCTATTCTGTCAATTTCATTAAGAGAGAGTTAATTTCTCCACAACAATTAAGGGCGCGCTCCTGTTCGTTAAATTTATGCAAAGAATGTGATTAATGACTCGCTGATTTGGATCTGATCCTGTCCCTTCTGCGACGGACAAAATTGTTTTCATCTTAACTGAGATAACTTTCCCGAAAAACTCCGGGGAGTCCTTTTTGTGTATTGTGGGGCAATAGCCCCGGTCATTATCTGGCGCTCTTAATTTTTTTTTTTTTTTTTTATTTTCAAAGTATTCATTTCAATGCAAATTAGTACTAATGACAGATCCTTGTTAGATGAGAATTCTTTGCCCTTTTTGTAGGTAATATCCTGGGCTGGAGTCTTTATGCTGATATTAAAACCAGATGATACTCCGAGAGTGTTTTCTTTTTTTAACGTACTTGTGGTCTCGTTATTAATATCCTTTCCAGGATAACAAATTCCTGTATAAATTTTCCAACAGTACCAGTACAAGGAAACAAGATAAAATTAATTAATGTCTCAACTGTTCCATCTGGATTTAGTGTATCTCAAGGAACTTTTCATAAAAACCAATTCCAATGAAAGTTTTCATTAGGCAGGAAAAGTAGATGGCTAAGGAGCAGCGCGCTTCCTAGACTTGGTGAATTTTAAATGAGGAAAAAGAAGAAAGCAAGCACTAGAAGCCATCTGTGCTCATAAATGAAGGTGAAGCCAACCATGGACATCGAATGCAACGTTGTGTAAAATTAGAAGAAGGTATGGTATGGTGACTACCCATGAGCCGGGATCGATTTATGCGAGTACTGTGGGAACAATCTACGGTTTTTTTTTTTTTTTAATAGGATTGATTGCGCTGAATGTGAAAGGAAATGATTTATTGCAGCGGAGATGACAAATTAAAGGAGGTATTTTACGATATCATTGCATCTCGATGACTAATATAAAATGAGATGATTTTAAATAAAACGGAATGCATTTGAATAAATTTACCAATGGAGGAAACGATGATGATAATTTACTATTCAAGCTGGTGAACATGCAGATTTTACAAAAATAGTTGATTCTTGATAACGAGAAATGATAATGCGGGTTTCAAGAGATGAAGAAGAGCAAGTTGTGTTATGAAGTTATATAAAATGTGTTCTTTAGTATTTAAAGATAATATACAAAATTTCCGCTCTAGTTGCTTAATTATCATTTGTGGTATAAGTCTTAACTTAAAGTTTATATTCTAAAATTCATACTGATTCATGTTCATTTGGAAATCATAAAGTAATTTTGGTCTGAAAACAACTTGGTTTAATGACTTCTTCTAGCTGAATCACTTATTACTCTCAGTTCTTTTATTAAACTAATTGCCGAGTCATTTACAACCATGGGAATAAATACATATGATTAGCAAAATTTGCGATAAGAAGTTGAGCTTGTGAATCTTGTCGTACGTTATCCAGAATCAAATTTAATATATGAAAAAATTGTGTAATAGGCATTTTTCGAAACATTCTTAGGTGGTCTTTTTATGTAGTCAGTTCCAAGCCAGATAGGTCTAGCAGCATGCACTGCCAAAAAAACTGGTTTATTCACAAACACATTTGGCGTCCCAATTTCAATCCGATGTCATCCAAGTCAGGGAACCTTAAATTCTGATAGTCAGAGGTGGCAGTGCATAATCATTGCGCAAGTTATATAGTTTAAAATTCTGTGATTATGGGACTATGCGTACAGGTAGGCCCCATACGAAGCTAGGGCCACTGCCTCATGTGGCCCTCGTGTGGATTGTCTTATAAGGCCATACAGTGCATACAGCACCTTGCAATATTGGTTGGTACCTCGTCATAAGGAATGCCCCGTTGGGCCTATTTGAGAAAAAATCATATCGAGTATCATTTTACCATTACCGTCCCCAACTGAATACTAATCACCTCCAATGCTGCTTGACCTCTTTAATCGAACCAGAACCGGTCTATTGAGTATGGTAAAAAGACACCCTTCACGGTCACCAACATAATTGCCTGAAATATAGGCAAGCTAAAGCTTTGTTTGAGTAAAACTAAAGCTTAAGGATATTACTTTAAAGCTTTCTGAATACGTATAGCAGATATTGGAACTGCCCTATTTTATTTGTAATGAGGTTGCCTCATACAGCTCTTTTAAGAAACTGATAAGGCATACCTAGAATCGCTGGCTTTTTTGTTGGTGTTCATGAGGCCCCTCATTTTTCACATTGGGTCCTCATGAGGAACCTACGGAGAAATAATTCTTTCGCACGCCCCTGAGGCAATCTCCCTTTCAAATGCTAGTCGAGTGGGGTTTAAAAATCTTAGGCGATACAGTTATAAGTTCTTAAAAGCTTTAATATAATATATTCAGTTTTTGTATGAAAAGCCTTGCTTATGTGCGGCCCTACGACCACGTTGCTTCGTCTACAGCGACCAAGACGGCCCTCTAATGTTCTGAGTTATTACTAGGTGTACATGAAATATTTTTGTTGATTTCCCCATCCCAAACGTGTGCATGGAGGAAGTAACTTCGCATCCGATCGCACACTCGTCAACGCCCACCAAACCTAAATCTAAAGTTTCCGTGGCAGTACACTGTTCTGCCCTTGCCGTCGGGCGAACTTAGTTGTGCAATGCCTTATTCTGATATGGAGGTGCTTTCTGTGTTGACCTTCCTAACCTACTATTAGTGGATGAGCAAAAATAGTCTTGGTCTTGCAGTATTGTCTTGGACTTGCACATTTAGCAAGACCAAGGCCAAAACCAAGACTTACCTATGCTCGCAAGACCAAAACTAACCGAACAAGACCATTCTTTTGTTTTTGGTAAAG
The DNA here is from genome assembly GCA_949987705.1 of Thereva unica. Taxonomy (NCBI): domain Eukaryota; kingdom Metazoa; phylum Arthropoda; class Insecta; order Diptera; family Therevidae; genus Thereva; species Thereva unica. The sequence continues at coordinate 147,145,745 of OX465282.1, read as the reverse complement.
TCGAAGAATCATACATTATTATCATTGCAACGGTTATGTCCACCTATTGTTTGCCTGTACTGATCCTCTTTGCCGAACAAAGCGTCAAACTTACTATTTGGATCCCTATAGGGCTCTGATCAAATATGTTCTCTTCGTCTACATAAGTTTTCTTCTTTTGTTTGGTCGTGTTATTTTATTATGGTGATGCTACGAAATCTTGCTCTAATTAGTAAGTACATTGATGGGCTTTTAGCCTAGAATTCCAGGCTTTTGCCGTTTATCAAATACAGAAGCTTCTCCCTATTGATGTATTCATCTTGCTCTCCGACAGCTTTGAACGCAGATCAATGAAAAGTGATCATTTATTTCCAAGTTAGCATTTATTGTCTGTATAGGATGAGATTTTAAGAAGACAGTGACAGTGAATTTTTAAAGGCCAAAAAGGACCCTCCTAATTTTTTTTCCAGTTAGTTGTTGCTGACATCATATGTCTCAGTGAAATACAAATAAACGCTATTGTTAACTGTTAACGTTTTATTTTATTTTTTTTTTCATATTTTTGTCCCAAACCTTTAACAATTTTCTTATTGAATTTTGAAACACTACCTATAACACATAAATTGTTAGAAATTTAAGGTTATCTAAAAAATACATTTCTACAACCTTAAGCAGCTTATAAATAAATTAGAGCATACCCCTCCAAAAAGAAAAAAAAAAGACGGCAGCATCCTGTATAGCTCTTTGAAAGAAATACCTACCAAGGTTTCTCCCCCAAAAAGAGAAATTCAGATAAACCTAATCCACTTAACGTAATGAAAGAAAACCCCTAAGCAAATAATTCAGTAAAGGGTAGAAGCTCTCGTTTTTTTGCCTTACAATAGAAACTAATCAAAGATCCTGTCTATGTAAATTCAAAATTCATGAAAATTTCGTTTGGCAAAGGTGTTTTTTATGTATTGTACGCATCCTGTACACTTTTTTTGGCAAAACACCGGAATCCATTGCGTATGTAAGTAGTTCTTCTTACAAAAGGTTTTATGCAAATCAATAAGATTTTCTATGTGCCGCAGAGAAATTTACCTGTGAGTTTTTATGTAAAAAGCCTAGATTTTCGTTTTGGGTTGTATGTTAGCACGACGACGACGGCGGTGGGCAAATAGTTCTAGACAAGAAAATAGAATTTAGAAATGAATTGGCAGTAGCTTGGGCAAGTGGATGATGCTAATGCATGAATTGTTGTTGAGAGGATTAAAGAATAATGATAAGATGTAGGGAATAAGGTGAACTTTTTGTTAAGGTGGAATTACTTTAGGAAAAGAGGAGATGATCTGTATTTTCGTATGTACAGTGCCCGAAACTGATTTAAGTTCACCCAAAACTTCAGAGCGTTTCAGAGCGTTTTCATCAGCCCCATTTTGTTGTAGAAACATGAATTTTAACATAGTTGCCTTTCTAGGGATTGCGAATAAGTGGTAAAAAAGTTACATCGCTAGCTCCTGCTCTTGCGCTAGTTTTTGATTTAAGTTCAGTAAGAAAATATAAAGAAAAAAGTGTTTTTATTCTTATAAATTAACTTTATTTAGTAATTGGTCGAACCTCCATTGCTTTTATGACTGGGAAAATTAATTTTTTCATGCTCGCCACTAATGTGTGTAGCATTTCCTCCGGAATTGAACTCCAAGCATGTTATATGGTTATTTTGAGCGATTCTACATTTTCAAACCGCCTTCCGTGAGCATAAACCTTTCTGACTACAATTCTCCTTAAGTCTTCTATCGGATTTAGACCCGGATAGTGTGCCAGCCAATCCAAAACGGGATACTTTTGCTCCTCAAACCACTTCATAGTAGCTCTTTCTTTATGGATGGGTTCACTATCCTATTGAAAGGTCCAATTATCGTCAAGTGCTTTCTCTCCAAATGCCACTAAAACATCGTCCAAAAATGAAATCTAGTGTGCAGCACACATTCGGCTTCTTACTCAACAAATTGGACTCTGCGCGAGCAGAAAAAGCGGCCCAAATCATTACTGTGTGCCTCCTCTAAAATTTCGACTCTAAGGAATTTCAGGTTTTTTCTTGAGATCATGCCAAAAGTATTAGCAGCCATCTGGGCCATCCAGATTACATTTAGATTTGTCAGAAAAAATAATACTTTGCCATTCCTTGTCCCACGACATTACATTTTTCGCAAACTTAAGCCTTAGAAATTTATGCTGTGGTGTTAAGATAGGCTTTTTTTGCTATTTTTGCTATTTGCACTTTAAAATATTATCTAGTTGTGGGTTTAGCTTATCGTAAGAACCAGAATTACTTACTTACTCAAAGGTCTCTCCCACTGTGGTTTCACCTAATTAAGAACAATCTAACGTTTAAAAACACGATTGAGAACAAAACAAACTTTGGCTTTAACATTAGTTCTAAAATCCCCTGAAGAATGTATGTTATTAATACTTCAAGATCTTAATAATATTACTTCTAATTTTTTAAGACGCTTAAATAATTACAAAACTTTATTGACTTTACAAACAAAAAACTCCATATACACAACCTGAAGCATTGTTTCCATTTATCCACAAAAAAAAAAGAGTTTAAAACCTCAGCAAAACTTTTAACCATTTCTTGATGTTTACTAATAAAACTCGCAAGTCTAAGGAGGATATCAAGTTATCCAAAGTACGCCCGATATATATGTGTGTGTTTTTTCTTCTCTTGATATTTTCATTATCCATTAGAAGTTTTGCTTTCATAAATCTGAATTTCAAATGAGTTCCAGGACAATTTGGCCCAGAGCTATGTCTGGGTGAATCTACCTACTTAATACACAGAGGCATAGTCATTAAATATAAATGTGGTGCTTTACATTCTATGAACTCATCCATCATCATACGTGATTGTAAAACTTCGCAGAAACTTTGTTGTATTAAAATGTTTTCATTATAAGATCTTGACTTGGTCTTCTTAGTTGGCAGTTGGCTGGTGGCTCATACCTTATACCAGTGAGTTAGCATAGGTGAGTTTAGCTGTGATCCTAATTATTTTACTTCTCGCATGTAAGATGGAGCATGCGACTTTTAAAAGATGGTCTACAATTGTATAGGGAGGATATATTGTGTTACTTCAACTTTTTATAGGGTTTTTATTTGCAACATGTTTCTGGCTTTTAAAAAGCCATTATTTATGCAGGACTTTAATGTATTCTAGTTTTACTACCACCTTCTTTTGGAGGAGGTACACCACAAGGTGGGTCTTATCGCCGCTCCTTTGGAATATAACAGTCAACGAAGTGCTGATAACTCTAAAGGAGTCTGGGTGCACCACGGTGGTCTATGCTAAAGATATTGTGCTGGTGGTGACCGGCAAGTACATCTCAACAAAAAGATATGTAATGCAACAAGCATTGGACACTCTTGTTCATTGGGCTACTACAAAGGGTCTAGGCGTTAAACCAGCCAAGACTGAAATAATGCTCTTTACAAAGAAGCATAGACTTCCTAATTAAGACTCTGCAATGAAATACTGCGTCTAAAGGAGGAGGATTTCTAGATCTCGTACTGGATAGCAAACTGACGTGGAGGCCGAATCTTTTAAAAAGAGCCAATAAGGCCAAAACCTCTCTCTTCTTATGCCAGAGAACGATCGGAGTCAATTGGAGCCTTAAACCCCGCATCGTGTACTGGCTGTGCACAGTCGTAATCAGACCTATACTTATGCATGGCATATCGGTATGGTGGACTGCATAACAGAAAATTATGTATCGTCAGTTACTGGAAAGAGTCCAAAGAACAACTGAGATGTGTATCAGTGGTACAATGAGAAGCAACACAACGCTTTTTACAGTCAGTCAGAAGCAGAAAGGCGGCGAGAGAAGACATTACTGTGTCGATTTTTCTAGGTTTACTCCCTGCAAAAAGAGGCTAAAAAAGCTTTACTCGCAAAAGCTTCATAGTAATGCATATTTGGTGTGTTTAAAGAACACGCATTAAGTGTGTTAATTTCGGTCCCTCGAACGTGACTAGCCGGATGCCGTGGTAAACTCCCTCGACTCTAGCTACCGTATCTTTATATATCTCTGCGGATGTGGGGCTGTTGCAGGTCGTAAATCTTATGCTACCTATGAAGGAGCTTCCCTGGTTGTTCCTCAGGACCTCCATCGCAAACTTATCGAGGGTGACCCATCGCAATTGGTGCTTGGGGTCTTCACTTTTTCATCGTTCTCGTCCTTCGATTATTTTGCTATTTTCATTTGCGAAGGATATCGCTTTGGTTCCGTGCGTCTTGGACTTTTTTCGGAACTGGACTGTGGGTGATTGGAACTTCCGCAGATCGTTGGTATTTGAAGGTTGGTGCACCCCTAGACCGCTCTAGTGAAAAGTTTGGGGTGACTTGCTTTGCCCAAGCAATGCCATCATGAATTTTACTGTAGTCCTCCTTCGACACTTGGTCTTCCCTGATCGAGTTGGTGACCAAGCGGCGAAGGATTCTACTGGCCGCGCGGAGTTCTAGATGACCTAACTTTTCCGGTTTCGGTCCTTTCAGGTCCTTCCGAAGACTTTCACTTTCTTAACTTGACTTAACTTGAGCTTGCAAATTATTGAACTAACTTTAGCTGCACGAATAGTTCCTAATCCAACTTTTCAAGTCGATACTTGATTAGGAATTTCCACTTAAAAATGAATTTCCTACTTAAAATTTTTACATGATTCAATCAACGTTCTTGATATCCTTGAAATGCTCTTAAAATTTCAAATCCGAAATCTTTTTTTATTACTTCTTAAGCTGGAATCAATTTCCTTTCCAAATTACACAAAATCTTCCCTTCCACAAATTGTGGCAAATTTAAATATTGAAATTAGTCTTCACAAACAAGACTGGGGATTTTAATTACTTCTTATCGGGAACTGCTCGATTGTTAGCATTTTAGCGTCTGGCAAATTGTGGCTTAACATCGAAGATATCTTCCTATCGCTGAAAATGGCAGCCAGTCCCCATATTTCTACTGGGCCCCAATACCCCCTAAAATTGGGTTAATATTGGATTTTCCCTGTTCATATTGTGACCTAATTAAATTTGACCCGCTTATACCCCCTTGTATAGCATTAATTAATATCAGGTTCGAGCTTCACGAAATTTCCTTCTGCTAGTCAATGAACGGCGGCGGATGGATGCTGAACGAAGTTAATGTTATCAACACAGAATAAAAAAAAATATAGAAAAGAAAAAATTGCTTTAGGTTAACTTAACACCAGACGTCGCTCCATATTGCGTCCTGATGAAGGAAAATTGAAATCGATTTTCATTTTCGTTGAACAAATAGAATTACTGTCATCAGTTCATACTTGCGGAATGATCTTGTTATCTTTGAAAGGATTCTTTTGAGCAACTTTGACGAGAGAAAAAGGCGAAAATTCAATTAAGGAATCTTTTAAAGTATGTTTAGCGGTATTCAGAGATCATAAGTTAATAAAGCATTTTTTTTTTTGAAATTAAATAAGGACAGAGGACGGGATTTTATCCTAAATTGGTTATTAGATAGGTAGCTAGGTGCTCTTATTTGTAAATGAAGGTGCAGAGCATGATTGAATTCACGAGAGATTAGATGGTTTTAATTAAAGAGAGAACAGTATTAGTTTATACTGTTAAGTGTGGTTAATTATGTCGAGCTGCTGTCAATAATAGAAAGATAGTTTGTACTCAACTAGAGTTTTTACATAGTTTATTTAGTGTACTACCGACAATAGCAAGGCCCGGTGGGCAGACTTCCAATTTAAAAAGATTGAAAATAAAAAAAATCAATTGTATTATTCTTGGGATGATTCTCAAGCTTCGCATTCAAAACAGGATATTTCGCTGCTTAATAGCTAAATTTGGTTGAAATTTCCGATTCTATTAAAAGTTATTCTAGGAAGTTGATTGTATCAAAAAGCATTATAGACCAGTCGTCAGAGCAAAGTTTAATGGAAACCTCTAACTAAATGACCCCCTCCCTTTTTGTTTTTCAAAATAGGTTTTAGTGAGAAGAATATCTTAAAAAAAGTTTCGTGTAATTGGTTGTATGCTATTTTCATTTTTTCGAAAAAATACACTTTTTTTTATAAAAGCCAATTTTTCGAAAAATTAGATCTGCATAATGTCAAAATGAATTAATAAATAATACAATAAAAATTGAGCTTAGCCAAAAAAAGATATACTTTTTCGAAAAAAAAAAAAAATGCCAAAAATTCACGATTTGCGACTCGATTTTTTTCACTTTTTTTCAAGCTTAAAAATATTTTTGCCCACCATCATAATGTCCATAAAAGAAACTACATTTTAAAAAAAGGAAGAACCTCATACGTTGCGATGCACAAAATTTTTTGACTAATCAATTTTCAAATTTGAAGCCCATTTTTGGGACTTTTATAAGATATTTTGTTTTGAAATTTTAACAAGTTGCTTACATTATAAAGTATAATTTCTGAAAAATTCACGAAGGTTCACTAAAAAAATCCGAAGTTATAACCAAAAAATTAAAATTTAGCAGTTCTTGAAGTTTTTACTTCTTTTGTGGTTATGTGTGCAGATAAAAATTTCAAAGACGAAATAGTTGCTGTGCAAAATATATGTACTCCTCGTCAAATTTTGGTTAACGTCAGTAGAATTGAAATGCATGGATTCTCAGATACCTCAGAGAGTGCTTATACTGCTGTTCTATATTGTCGAAGCTTGACCATGAAGGAAGAATTATTGTCATTGTGTACATGAAATTGAATTTTTAAGTCACAAAATTACGAAGGACGGGATTCTTCCTTCTGAAAATAGAATTAAATTCATCCAGGATTTCCCTTCACCTACTTCCATTAAGCAGATTCAACAATTCATAGGAATGGTAAATTACTTTCACAGATTCATTCCACGATTAGAAGAGTTGTTAAGCCCCATTCATATACATTTAGTTAGGGAGCTTAAAAAACCTAAGATTTTGACTGGACGGAAGAATGCGAAGACGCGTTCGCCAAAGTGAAAAAGGCTTTTATTTCGGCAACTTTATTAGTGCATCCAGCGGAAAATCCTACGTTGAAGTTGACAGTTGATGCATCAAACATTGCGATTGGAGCAATGTTAGAACAAATTAACAACAATGAAAGTGAACCGTTAGCGTTTTATTCCAAGAAATTAAGCAATGCAGAAATTAAGTATTCTACATTTGATAGAGAGCTTTTGGCCATGTACTCAAGTATTAAACATTTTAGACATTTTTTGGAAGGTCGTGAATTTACCGTATTCACGGACCACAAACCTTTAACATCTGCAATTTGGACCAAAGCGGAGAGGAGTCCAAGACAAGCAAGACAGTTAGCCTATGTTACCCAATTCACCTCCAATATAAGATACATCAAAGGAGAATCTAATGTAGTAGCAGATACTTTATCACGAGTAACTATGGAGAATAGCAATTGTGACGCGATTAGCGAAAAACAAATAGATTTAAGCATTATCGCAGATGCACAAAAGGATGATAACGAGCTAAAACAGTTGATTAAAAATTCAAATAAGAGTTCGAAATTCATTTTAGTGGAAACAGATGTACCTTTCTCAGAAAATAAAATCTGGTTAGAGTGTTCCACTAGTAGAGATCGTCCATTCGTACCAAAGATATTACGAAGAAGCATGTTTGACAAAATCCATAACTTATCACATCCAGGAATACGAGGTACAAGGAAATTAATTACAAGAAGATATTTTTGGCCTAGGATGAATACTGATATTAATTTATGGGCGAAGTCATGTATAACGTGTCAAAAAGCGAAAATTCACAGACATACAAAATCTCCAATACAAAAATTCCAGATACCTATGGGAAGGTTTGAACACATCCATGTAGATTTGGTAGGCCCATTGCATCCGGTGGAAGGATTCATATATTTGTTAACCGTAGTGGATCGATTCACCAGGTGGCCGGAAGTATACCCGCTAAAGAGTATCACAGCCAGCATAGTGGTCAAGACATTGTATGAGCAATATTTTCCGAGATTTGGGATTCCATTGACAGTTACTACGGACCAAGGAGGTCAATTTGAAGGAAAGCTATTTGAGGAGTTTTCAAAATTATTAGGAACCCATAGGATTCGAACAACAGCGTATCATCCACAATCAAACGGAATGGTGGAGAGACTACACAAACAGTTAAAAGCATCTCTTAGAGCTAAGATGTCTAATCCGAATTGGTTGTTGCACATCCCAGCACATCCCAGGAGGATCTTAATTGTAGTCCGGCTGAATTAGTTTATGGTCAAACATTACGTATCCCCGGAGAATTCTTTGTGAGGGATCCACACCAAGTATCAGATCCAACAGACCTAGTAGAACAATTACGAGATCACATGAGGAACATCGTGCCAACAGATTCTCGGGATCAAAGAAGAAATTTCTATGTTCCAAAAGACTTAGAAGATTGCGAATTCGTGTTTTTGAGGACAGATAGAAGTAGGGGATCCTTGCAGGATCCTTATGAAGGTCCTTTTAAAGTTATTAAGAGAAATAAGAAAATTTTCACTATTAACGTCAACGGAAGAATAATGGTGGTATCAATTGATAGATTAAAACCCGCCTTTATTGAGAAAAAGGAAGATACTGAAAAACCAGTAACTAGAAGTTCAAAGAAAAAAGTTTCATTTCGGTTATAAAATGATAAAATTTTTTTTTTCGTTTTCTTTGAGTAATTATATAATTAAAGTAAATTATGATAGTACATTCATGGACGCTCGCGCTGAAGAGGGAGTTATGTAGCAGTCGCTACTTGTATATACGCGTTTCGTTGTAATAAGTTTTATTCAAGTATCCACTCAGTTTCTGTTCTAATAATTTTAAGCACAGTGTTTTTGGTTACGTCACAATTTGGATTCTCACTACTACTATTAAATACACTTGGGGAATTTGGATTGTCATATCACGTATGTATACACTGTACACAGAAACAATTTTAAAAAACATAGCCACACAAATATTGTGATATTAAAAATTATTTTGAATTTTTGTGAGAGTATTAGTTAGGAGTTGATTCGATAAGGAAGTCTCCTATAATAAGTTGTATAATTAAAAACCGTTATGTAATTTTCGGTGTGACATAATAAAAAATAAAAAAAACTTAAACTATTAAAATCTAAAGCTATTAAATATAATAATAAATAAATGTTAAATAAACGTATTAAATAAAAGAATAATATTAATATAAAATATGTGAAGTAAAAGTTTTTATTGGCAATATATATACATATATCACTTATATATTGCAATGAGATGAGGGAAGACGCAAAAATTAGTACGTCCCCCATTTCATCAGCAAGCGATATTATCAGCGCAACAATGACTTGTTTGAAAGCAGTTCAAAAATCAATATTTTCCACAGATATTTCATCTCGGAAATCAAAGGGTACACTTTCCAGTAAAGATCCATTGACAGGTCTTCACCCATTTGCTGACGATAACAATTTAGTTCGAGTTGGCGAACGTATAGAGAATTCCAGATTGTGGTTCAAAGCAAGACATCCAATCATACTGCCAAAGGACCATCCTCTAACTTTAATGTTAGTGCATGAAATGAATCGAATACATCTTCATCCAGGAATGGCTTTACTTCTTAACTTAATCCGTCAAAGATATTGGAGCTCGTAGTGTAGTGAAGATTTTTTGTCATGAATGCATCACATGCTATTCATATAGGCGGCCGTGATTCGCCCGCCTTAAGTCGATTTTTTATTATTACTCGGGAATTAATGATTGTACCTGATTGTAAGTATAAAATCTTTTTCAAACATTTTTCAACTGATAATTAAAAACATAAAAATTGAAAATTCTGAAAAAGAAAAAAATTGATTCCGTTGTTTGTCCACATACAGACATCATTTTCATCATTGCGCTCCTTTAATCCCTCATGGGACATAGGGCGGAAACAGTTGCCCTCCAGCAGACTCTGTTTTGCGCGACAGCTCTCAGGTCCAACCAGGATCTCCCAGTTGTTGCGGAGAGAGGACTTAAAATTTGTTAAATTAATAACAAATTAATAATAAACATTGTTAAAAATGACGATTTGTTTTTGAATCTTAAAAATCTGATAGTAGCATTGTTTTAAAAAATGTTCGTTATTTTTGCTGGAATGTACGTTTAAAAATAAAAATTTAAAAAAAAAGTAATGTGTTATTGGGCCTATTATTCACCAAGTTATGGGTTTTAAAAAAATGAAACAGAATTTTTCAAAAATTTATATATCTAGAACGTGAAAAATATAATGGAGGCTAGTCTCAATCAATACAAAAATTAAAAAAATCCGTTCAGTTAAAGCAAAATGGTGTCCGATTTGGCATGGAATACTCCATATATATCGAGAAACCACACTAAACACATTGTTTCGGTAGGCGAGCTGAAAAAAATGAATTAGAATTATGTAAAGTCTGCAAGTTCAATTGCATATATGTATACATTCAGAGGAAGTTAGGCGCACAAATTCACATTGTGGGCATAATCTTGCTCGATGATCTGGATAGAATAATCTCATTTTTCAATAGTTAAAGAAAGTATTCTTGGGATTCTGTATTTGTTTGGGATTCTTAAAAAATGCACTTCCCTTACCGAATATTGACTTGGACGTAATTTGAAGTGTTATAAAACTAAAACTATAACTAAGTCATTAATATGAGCAAACGCCCCAATACTATATTGAAGTAATTTCATCAACTGAAATTTAGAGAACCATCAACCGTCGATATTGCTGTGCTCATATCATACAATAATCAAAAGTTCAGAGCAAAACAAATTATATTCTGCCTTCGTCAACCACTATGGCTTTAGTAGTGCATGTAATATGCACTAGTTTTTTGTGTATAGAAAACTGTCAATCAAAAAGGATTACAGCATGAACCTATTTCAATAATCTGTGTCACTAAACCCAGAGGGAAGAAAAAACGCCATACACACAAGTTGGTATTTTATGTTTGCCATAGTTTCACCCAAAAAAAGCTCTGTGGGTTTTTGCACATTTACTAAAGTACAATGAAATGAAAGTGGAATTATGAAAAAAAGCCTTAGAAAAGTTATCAAAAGTTTATTGTTGTTAGAAATGCTCGGCAAATAAGGTAGCTCTGCATTAAATGACAAAAAAACAAAGTTTGACAATAAGCGCAAAAAAACAACAACTCACCATTGAGTATGTGGACCATTATGCTATATTCGTGCGATGAATTTATTGAGCACGTATAGTTGCCCGAATCCGACTTGTTTATTCTAGCGATGAATAATGTTGAATTCGCTCCATCTTCCATGAGTTCCGTTTTAACGCTGAAATAAAAGAAAAAGAGAGAGGAGTAATTTATTGTCAAGTTCGGGTCTATAGTATATGCCATAAAACTTATTCATAAAACAACCCCCAATATAGGTCACCCGTGACTATAGAACAGTGCTTCTCAGCTCGCTATTATTATTAAAGAAGTAAGAGATGTCCTTGCAGTAAGAAAAAAAAAATTGTTTTATTTTTCTTGTTCCTTAGAAAAAACCTCGTCCTTTGTCCTGTGGCGATAAAATAAGGGCGAGTGAGAGAAAATGAAATTTTTAACAAAAGTGACATAAATATCCGCAAACACTGAATACCCTTGCTATTCCGGGTCGGATGACGGAAGAAAGTGTGACGAATGAGTGGGATATGGTTGAAAAAAAGCATTCTATCCCAACCACCCTCAACAACACCCTCTACTAAAAATGAAGGCGAGGGCTTGTTTTTTTTTGTTAAGGTTTTCTACGAAAAAGTTTTGCTCGTTCTTAAGGTTGTTCTTAGACACTCATTAAAATTTCGTACACTGCACATCCACCCGCCAAGAATGGAGCTAAGAAGTGTCAGAAAAAGTCGCAAAAGAGTTCCACTGGGGGATCAAAATATAATTATCCGAGTTTTCTTAGGAATAATAAACGGGCTATCTAGAGATCGTTTTGAAATGTTTCCACAATGTAATTTGTTGTCTACTGTTTTATTCAGTGGGAAAATCCATAGAAAACCATAAATTAAGACGTGCCTCTTGCGTCCTCCGCTCTATGCTGAACCGAAAGATGAAATATTAAGATTATGAGAAGAAAATAAGACAATGTAATGAATGATTCCTCGGATGCTGCTAATTAAATTTGTCTGCAAACACTTTTTTTCTCAATATGGTTGTTCTGTGTCAAGGGAATATTCATATATTATTTTACACACGCATCGAAACTCAAGTATAGACGCTCAAAGATTCGTTCTTATAGTTAACGATACACTTGCTGTCTCCTTGGTAATTGTGTGTTAATGATATTGGTGAACATTAACAACAAAACGGATTTTATGTTTATTGCTACACTCGTCGGTGGAACATGCCTTGGGTTTATGAAAAGATTTCGCCGGAATATATCTGTATAAATCAAAAGTAAAACGAATACCCAACGAATGAGTAAGCTTCGGCACTGAAAAAGTTTATTGTAATTGGATCTAAATTGAGGAATATATTGCAATTAGTAAACCACAGGTCATTATTCGTTATTTATGGTACAAAATTGAATGGACGAGAGTGGTCAGGATTTGAAATCATGTTCGGAATAATATTAATGCAAGCTTTAGTCAGAGAGAGTTTTATCAGTTTTCCTGCATACCTCATAAATAATGTAATAATGCATGTTGTTTGTTGTATGTTGTATGTAAAATATTTGGACAAAGAAGATTTCCCATTCACGTAAGCGCTAAGTGACTCAGGTGGTGCCATTGCCATTGGAACCGCAAATGGGGCTTCTTCTTGAATTTTTAAAGCATGATTATATTGGCACAATGTATCTATTGGACTGGACTAATCGCTGCATTGGGGTGCAAGCTGTAATAGTGATATTTGTTTGCCATGTTAGAATGTTTTTGATGTTTGATTCCAAACGTAATATCCCAGAATTTTAGAGTTAAGCTAAGTTCTTGCAAATTCATCAGCTTCACACATTGCGAAGAGACTTGTCATGGTGGATGGTGGTCGTTCAGGCCGGCACGCAGCATTATCCGTTGTAACCACCTTGGCCATTTACGAGATTAACTACCAAATGAACCATAGTCGGATACATCTTATGAATTGACTCTTTCTCAATAATTGGCAATTTCATAAAACCTACCTTTAGGAATTCTAGGAATTAAAACTTGTATTAAAATTAAGTCCTACTTCTTAAGTTAATTAATTATTAATTAAGTCCTACATCCAAAAGTCATACCAAAGAATCAGATTGCTGTTTATATTTGATTTTTTACATTTAAACAATTTTCCATAATTTTGATGAATGATTTGCAATAATAATGAATTTTAATTCTAAAATGTACAACAATTCGTAGGCAATGTATTGAAGTCTCTCATATAGGCTAGGCAACAGTGGGCAACCTCCGGCCCGCGGGTCATCTACGGCCCGCAAAAAGGTTTTATCCGGCCCGCAAGATCTTTAGAAGAAGTTATAAAAAAATATTTTACTATGTAATTCGTCAAGTTTAAATTGAGGATTAAACGCACTTAGCAACATGTACAATATGTTCATAATTTAGTACTATCGTTAAAAGTTACATCCATTGGTGCAAATTACCCTATCCATCAGTCGCTACTGTAATGGATGAGTTAGTCTTGCAAATTTTATGAGGTAAAAGTAAGGGGACATACATATGACGCATGACATAGACTTCCTTGCAACCCCTTGCCTAAAACACCGGTTTGTGTAATGGGTAATAAAATAAATGACGGGTAGTCTAACTATCATCATAGGGAGTAAGTTTCACTATGAATCACTTCTTTTTATTATCCGGATACACAAACAGGTTTTATAGACAACAGGTCGCAGATGAAATTTGTTTTTTCCTTACTTTGCCTCAGAAACTTTGTCAGACTTACCCATCTATCACACTAATATAATTATAACATATAACATCGTTCTCGGAGAAAACTATGCGGGTTTCCTTTCTCATTACATCGTTTATTGTATAACTACATAGGTATCACAATAGTCACACGAAAAAGAAACAGACAATCTCACCCCAACTTATTTCAAGTTGAAGCTTTTGCAGCCTCAAAAGAGGTAAGAAATGTCTACTACAATCCACAACAATCACGCGCCCTATTTATCTCGATACACTCTCATATACTAGTAGGATATTATTTTTGAACTGGAAAACTTAAAAACATTGAGGCCTCTGTACAATTTACCACCGTGTAAGGGATAAATGTACTGCCTCGTGTAAGTCCAGCTCTATAATAATTACAGGTCACAAGAAAGTGTCAATTGACTAAACTACGGCCCGCGGAAAAAACCTAACATTTATTCTGGTCCATATTGTAAAAAGGTTGCCCACCCTTGGGCTAGTGTATGGAATACAATCCCAAAAATTAAAAACACTTATTTTCTAATTGGATACTTGGTATCGGATAATTTTAAGTAGAAATGAGTCTTGAAATAAACCACAAAATATCTATTCGTGTCCATAAAGAAAAGTTTTAATTGTGTGCTACTCACAGCCATGTCTCGAAAAATGTTCAGAAAATTATTGTTGTTTCCACAGTTCTTTTACAATGCAAGTATGAATTGTGGAAGAAGCTTGTAATTACATCTGGTCGATAATTGCTGAGAAATTTATTTCCTGCCACAATTATACTAGAAAATTACAGAGCACCGGAAAATTAGCCAGAAGTTGCAATGGAAGGAAAAGTATCACTGCATTGTATAAAGATATTTCGTGTTGGAGATGGTTAAATTATAAGTTTTTCGTATATACTCGTAGTTTGGCATAGGTACTGTAGAAATCTAAATGTGTGAAGAGTCTCCTTAATTACTTCCTAGAAACCGTTACGATGTATGCAAGTACAAAGAAGTACCTAAATGTTTCTCAATATACCTTTGGTCCTCTGTCGATTTCGAATGTTTTATGTAAGTGAGAAACGCCATCTGCGATCCTTCCGATATTCTACCGAATCCTACCCTATACGAAGATGTTGACTTTACATCGGGTGACCCCTGGATGCTCTTGTCTGTACAAGAGTAACAGACGGAGGAGGGTGAAAGGCGAGTATATCGCGCCTCAAAATGAAACAATTCCCGGACTGGTCTTCCAGGTTTGGGGGTTGGGCGACAGGCTGACAACCTTAAACCGTAAAAATCCATCCAACGGGATGACCCAGGCAACGAAATATGGAATTTGATTTTGGAAGTTGGAACGTCAGAACACTCAACAGGCAAGTCTACAAAGGAACACCCCAGATTAGCAAGAAGCTTCAGCCAAGAACGGTTATCTGCAGGGACATAGATGAGAACCTATTAGCAGACCCTGATAGGATAAAAGAGAGATGGAGACAATATTTTCAAAGTTTATTGAATCCAACCCAAGGAATAAACGAAAACTCACAGTTGGAGGCAACGGTAATCCCTCAAGACAGTATTCCAATAGAATCACCAACACTGGATGAGGTGAGCTGAATCACCAACGCTGTTGAGCTGTGAAAAGGCAAAAAAGCAACAAATTCCCAGGCATCGATGAAATCGCAGCTGGGCTACTAAAGGAAGGAGGACCGAAGCTCTTAAGAAACTTACACGAACTCATATGCAACATCTGGGAGGAAGAAGTTGTACCAGATGACTGGAAGAAAGCGATTATATGTCCAATCTACAAGAAAGGAGATAAATTAAACTGTAAAAACTACAGAGTCATCTCACAGACTTTGACACAGTCCTTGTGTAAAAAACTAGGACCTATAGCGGATGGTCTTATAGGAGAATGTCAAGCTGCTTTTAGGACAAACAGGTCAACATAGAGCCAGTTGCTGACCCTAAATCATATTATGGGCCAAACCTGGGAAAGAAGATATATACCAGATATTTGTCGACTTTCAACAGGCATATGACTCGATAAACAGAGAGAGGCTGTACAGGATCCTATTGGAATTAGGAGTCCCCACCAAGCTGGTACGACTGATAAAATGTGCAACGAATAGCTCCCTGGCGAAAGTAAGGATCCAAAATGCTGTAACAGAAGAGTTCGAAGTGCGACAAGGTCTTAGACAAGGAGATGGATTAGCCCCATGCTTTTCAAGTTGGCCCTAGAATGGGTGATAAGCCAGTACAGAGAAGTGCGTCCATAGCAATGCAGTCTGTACAACTATTTGGATACGCGGATGACGTGAACATCGTGGGAAGGTCCTTCTTGGCAGCAAAAAAAGCCTGTCGAATTAAGAGAGGCGGCCAAGGACATAGGGCTGAACATCAACGAAGAGAAAATGGCTAACGCAGAACTCTGTGACGGCTGACGCAGAGACAATGCTCAACATGCGGAACTGGAGAACTGCTGCAAGGAACCGTCAAACTTGGAGAAGTGCTCTAAAGGAGGCCAAGGCTCGATTTGGGCTGTAGCGCCATTGGATGGATGGATATCCTGTGACTTATATAGTATACTTGATTTCCAAATATTTCTTGTATAATTTCTGGGGTTGGCGTAATAGTTTCTAATAGTTTCTGATTAGCTGTAGTAAGAGTATCGCATTACATTCGAGAGGAATCAGCTTCAATAAACTTTTAACTTTATACGACTTTTAGGTAAGCCAAAAACGTGCGATTGAAAAGAAATTCAATAATTTACTAATGCATAACATGCCCTAATGGAACAAGAATTTAAAAGTTAAGTAAAATATCATCCCAATAAAAGAAATATTAAGCTAAAAAATATCCATCGATTTCAAAATATCCCCATCACTCAGCATAAGTAATGGAACATCACTTATATCGTCCAAGGAAGAAGGATGTCCCTGCTACCTACAACCTATTGCTATCAATCATACAGCACCTTGTTACTTTGAATTTTTATTGAGGGTTTTCCCTCTAGATTTGTCATACTCTCCATAAACAGGAGCACCACCTGTATGACATGGCACTTTAATAAACTCATAGGCAAGCTCCGACTTAAAGAAGATTAATTAGTTTGTAAATGCCGAAGGACGGAACATTATTAGGTACATTTTCCTTCCTGGTTAGCATTAAGGTAGTTATTAAAGTATATGGTAAAAAACATATATAAAATAATTAGCAAAATAAATGTTTTTGGAACCAACTACGGACGCTGTGTATATGTATGTATGTAACTAACCAGAATGTGTTCCAAATTTACATAATCCTACATATTTTCATTATAGTATTTGAAATTCAAAACCAGAATTTTTCTTATTATTTCAGTTTTGTTTAACAAAATCCTTTTTTCAGGAACCTACTTGTATATGACCTTGTAGTTCCCTACAATGTGAAGGTGCATAGCGTTAAATCTGAAACGTTTAGAAACGTTTTTCCATAAAAGTCTTGTTTTCTTTTTGTTTTTGCATTTTATTCAAGGCACGTGTGTCAAATTCCATTCAATTTTCTCAACCCATTTGTTATTGCCATTTTCAGGAAAAGCTCAGAAACAGAAGAATATAATCTATTTTTGCATGAAGCACACGAATTCCACATCGACTAGTTTCCCACTTCCGACGAGGTGAGATGTGAATGGAAATTGCATCGAAATTTCTCCGAAAATCCCATTTCCCCGCCAATAAAAGAATTGTTTACACATTCAAATCGCTTGAATTTTTATAAGTATTCCCCCGATCGGTTTGATTGAACCGTCTAAGACGTAATATCCTGAATTACACAACATCAGCATACAATCAAGAAAAATATATATATTCCTATACAATTTCCCGCTTGTGAGCAGAAAAAAAAATCAATAGGGGCGGAAAATGTGGAAAATATCTTTATGGAAATGTTATCACTTTATTATGCTCAACGGTTTTCGTGACACGTTATCTAAAGTTCTTGAAAATGTGCTCCCATTCAAAATCTCCAGAATGAAGGTTATAAATAATCCGCCCTTAATGAAAAGCCCTCAACGCCATCTACTTGAGAGTGCAGGCACGCTATTTTTATCCGCAAGGCGAAAAAATTTTCCTTTCGTATTATTTGTTCTTTGCCGCCCATTCATCCCTTTCATCCCCCGTTCATGACTGAATCTACCGATGCTTTGTCAGAGCTTCGGAATCGCTCACTTCCAACAATAAGAGTTGATTTTCACGTCATCAGGGCAAGTGGACCGAACAACTTCAGGTAACTCAACTTTTGTGTGTAGAAATCCCATCAAAGGAGCTCTGTAATAAGTATAGATTAATCATTCTCGAGCATTTTCACGCACAGGTGGTGTATGGTGTATACAGGTATTCCCCCCCCCCCCCGGAAGAGACTTTCCTCTGGAAAAGGTGAATCAGGAAATGAGAGAAGACAAAGGGAGAAACTTGAAATTCGTCTCCTAATGACGTTGTGATTGCATGTTTGATAAACAGCAAACTTTCGCCAGTAATTTTCCAGACCACTCCCCAGTTGTTTTGCTCGTAATCTGCCAGTTTGTCATTAGACCATGGCCCACCATCCTCCTCCTTTGTATCCTTAAATTCAAGTCATCCCTTCGGGAGTGCCTAAATTGACGTATAATTACCGTCCTGGGTTTTTGGTCGTTTTCCATTTCAAGTTGAGTTCTAATATTAAGGACGAGAGACTTGAGAGTGTTGAAGTGATTTCTTGGGGGTTTTCACGTCCTATGTACAAAACTATTTAATGAAGGATCATAAAAAAATTCTTTATGTTAAAACGAAAAAGCCGGAAATTACACTTTTTTAAATATCGTAAATTTAAGGTAGGCATTATTCCAAAGTAATGGAAACTCCGCGTGCTTTTTAAAGTAAAATAAATTTATGCAAAGTGCAGCAATAAAGTGGATTCACGGGAAAATTCCATCCAAGCTGGGGACATTTTTATCCACCGATAAAAGAATAGCAGCATAGATGTGCAGTTTTTCTGGTTTATTGAATAGCTCTGAAAAATCTTTTCAGAAATGGCTTTAGTATTTTATAGATAGCACTCAACAGGTCTAAAGAAACTGGGACCAATTTTAAAGTAGTTTTATCCTACGTACAGAACTTATGATCTCAGAGTACATTTTTCTCTTTTCCAATAACTACTCAACTCTGACAGTTTTTATTTTTAGCAATGACGGCGTTTTGATCATCAGAAAGAGAGAAAGCTGTGATGTTTTACAATGCTCTGACTTAAACCTGCAATTCCAAAAAATATGTTGCTTCGAGTCCCACACACTTAACGGATTAGGAATTCTTCATGACTCGTGAGATAGGTAGCCCTAATAAGGCATCTTGCAAGCGTAACCGGTTAATAATAGGGTACCAAATTTCCGCTTAGGTGGGGTCTTCATCTAATGGTCGGTGCACCTCCTTGTTCACCTAGTAGTCTGGTACTGTTGGCGTCACAGCCTTTGTCGGCTGGTTAGTGGGATTCACTTGTTTCAGGAGGCATAACACTCCAACAAGACTGTCTCTAGCTAGCCCTGACGGTTGTGACTCACCCGGCTGTTAAAAAATGGATGCACTCATATAACACCCAGCAGAGCAAACGCGAGGCTCACTGCCTTCTCCTTATGCATCCACCAGACTACCCTTAACCTTTCCTATTCTTTTTTAATACGCTTTTATTAGCTTCACTTGTAACTATGTAATAAAATCTTGTAAGTTAAATTTGACCCACTTCCCGGTTTCCGATTGTGCTGAAATTTTGCACACACGTTTAGTTTGGATGACAATGCAATCTGACTATTTTGTAAAAAAATCAAGATGACGGGTCCAGGATGGCGGCTGAATTTTGCAATTGTGTTCGCCGACCCCCCGACATGGGTATCAAATGGATGGGTATGCCAAATACAATACTATTAGCTGTGTAGCGTAATTCTAAATTCAAAATGGATATGTGTTAATTAGCTGCACTTGTAACTATGCAATAAAATCTTGTAAGTTAAATTTAACCCCCTTCCCGGTTTCCGATTGAGCTGAAATTTTGCACACATGTTTAGTTTGGATGACAATGTAATCTGACTATTTTGTAAAAAAATCAAGATGACGGGTCCAGGATGGCGGCTGAATTTTGCAATTGCGTTCGCCGACCCCCCGACATGGGTATCAAATGGATGGGTATGCCAACTACAATACAATTAGCTGCGTAGCGTAATTCTAAATTCAAAATAGCGGCCAACACAAAATAGCGGAATGGCGATTACCTTTTTCTTTAAAACCCACTCGGTTTGGGTATCAAATGAAAGTGTATGAAGGAGTCTGATGATTGAGCCAAGTAGCATAAAGAGCTAGAGTTCATTAAATGATGTAGACTATGAGGTCCCACCGAAGCCAAGGTGGGAAAAGTGCTGACTGATACACCATTTTAAATCTAAGATGGTGGTGACAAGAAAATGGTAGAAGCCATATAATAGACTAAAAAGTAGAAAATAAAATATATAGTTTAAAAAAACCAAAAAATACGCTTTTAATTTAAAATTAGCTAAAAAGTAAAAAATAATTTTTAATGTAAAATTTGTATTGCTCCAGCCAGTATATGGGAACAACCTACGTTTCGAAATGTAAAAAAGCGTGGGGCGCTAACGAAAAGTTCCAATGTTAATAAAATAAAGAAATAGCTAAGGAGCCCCACGCTTTTTTACATTTCGAAACGTAGGTTGTTCCCATATACTGGCTGGAGCAATACAAATTTTACATTAAAAATTATTTTTTACTTTTTAGCTAATTTTAAATTAAAAGCGTATTTTTTGGTTTTTTTAAACTATATATTTTTATTTTCAGGTCAAGCTTACTTCTAGACATTGCACCATGAATTGAACGACATGACGGTCTAGTGGTACAAAGGGTGATTCCTGAACTTGACCATGCCACATAAAAAAAAAAATGAAACCTCAACTACATAAGGAAATATAAAGGTCCGTTTATATCTACAGACATCGAGCGTGCCAGTCATGCGCCGCCCCAGACAAAATAATATTCTTTAATACAATGTGCATGAACGTATTAACATCTACCGTGACACGACCACGCAGACGTGGACAAACACGGGTTGTACCCGACCAGTATTCACGGAAAGAATATTTTGTTTGCGCGGTTCATGTCTGCACATGTCTGTGGGTGTCTGCCGGGAAGTATGAATGGAGCATCGGGACTGTGCAGACATTTTTCTTGGATACCTTCCACTAATAAAAGTTTGAATATTTTCAACAAAAATATAACTCGTGTCTGTCGTCTGACACGGCACGCTAGATGTGAATAAACGGCGTCTGTCGATGTCTGTCGTGGAACGTATCTGGCACACTCGCTGTCTACAGATATAAATGAACTTTTAATCTTATGAACCAAGCCCCCTTTCCTCGGGTTTTTGGTTAAGGAGTTCTAATGGACTGAATGAGGTGACAATTTTTTTTTTAATTTTAGCCATCTATTACTACTACTAATTTTTGTATTTATAAAAATTGAGTTTCCAACTAACGCTGATCGCCTCCCTTCTCTAGAACCATTTTTTTCTCCAAATATACCAAGGAATCCCTGGATTAGCATCTTAGTCTCAACCAATTTACAACAGTAAACAGTCCAGTCCACAATTACAACATTATAAAAACAAGTAGTCCTGTAATGTCCTTATGTAATTGTACCCTGTAATTGTACAGTCAGAAGCTATTCATAATATACGTAGAAGAAATCAAACCCCACAAAAATTAAAAAAATATCATAAAATTTAAAACACATCTTAAAAACCATTACAAGCAACTTCAACCAGGCTCGTATCATCAGTAACATTTTCTCGTCTAACGAAAAATTAAGAATGATATTGCGTTATCCTTTAAGTAAGTGTAAACGAATCGAAAATGTCCTTTCACTACTCAATATCACTAAAACACCAGATATACTCACCTCACACCCCCTCGCGTTGTGTCATAATTTAGAACTTGCTCCCCATGACTCCAAAATACAACAGACGATGACATAACGACATTTCGGACGACACAGGATAACTGCAGAGTCGAATCGATTTCATAGTACTTCTCTTGCAGAGGAGCGCCATACTCGTCGACTATCATAACTTCTGGGGCTGAAAAAAATGCGAGAGAAAAAAGAAAATAAATGATTTATAGAGATTTTGTGTCAGTGATAACGTTATTGGAGTCTTTCCGGCTTATAAGATACAGCCAGGGCTTACAGTAGCCGAGCATTTATCCTGGGATCAGGATCAGCAGAGAGAAACATGGAGTTTCTTATTACAAGGTTCAAAATCCTCAAGGATGAGTAGCACATCGAATTATAAATATTTGTCCTTCTACATATTTTTTTTGCAGTATTTCCCTTCTCTTAACAGACATTAACAAAAAAAAATGACACCAAAATGGATTCTCCAGGATTTCAGCTCGTCAATATTGTCACATTCGATATTAGGACACGGTTTTAAACAAGACACTCAATTCTGTAACAAATCCCGAATCCCCCCATGCCATGGTCTAGTTGCCCCAATGATTGACGTGGGTAATTCTCCAAGAAAAATGCAGGGCATTTTTTTCCTTGTTTGTTTTTACAGCCCCCAATTTCCTGCCGCAAGTAGTGGATTCCTTTAGAGTAATAGCAAGTCCTTAAGAACAGAAATGGAACAGTATAAAATCCAAAGTTTGTTTGTAGTGTGAGTAAACACGAAATCATCGGGGCTTAGTGTTCCCTTGTCGATAAATCAAATAAATTCTAATGAAGATTGATTTATGGAGTAACCATTTTTGACAGGTGGGGGCCATGGTAAAATATTTTTGGACGGGCGGAACATTTGCGGGATTTGTAGTTTGTGTAAATGGTAAATGCTGTTTCATGGGTGTTTTGGTAACACTTAAATTATTAAATAGTTTTGTTATTTTGTGATTTTGATGGATTTCTGTTTATACTTTGAAAAACATGACACACATGGTTTATCGTGTTTACTTTGAGGTTAAGTGTATTCTGAATGACAATTATGGAATTGGATTTACGTTTCGGAAAAGGAATGTCAAATTCATTAATCTTTTACACTAAAACCATTTTCGAATTTATTTTCATCAGCTTTCTTGGTGTGGGTGAGTGTTTTTTGTTTGTAATAGCAAGAGCTGAAGGGCCGTCACCAAAGGTACGCCCCGACCACGTGAACTTACATCAACAGTTATCTGACCTCGATTTCAAATGGATTGGGTTGAGATTGCATCGTGTAAGGGGTCGCCCATTAATTACGTAAGGCGCTCAAGGGAGGAAGGGGGTGGAGCCAAATCTATCCCAATCTTACGTGGGGAGACGGGGGGTTCCCAGCAAATATAATTTTTTTTTTCAAGACATGTTTCTCCACTAAAGACCAAATTTCACTTACAGGTTGGTAGGCCAGGTCGGTCGAAGGCCATATATATTAATCAGTCTGACTGGTGGTACTTCACGCCGTGGCATGCAGGTGAAGCCATGGTTCCCTACATACACACAGGCGAAGACGACAGCTTAGCATAGCAGGTTGTTAATACAAGTGCAAAAATGTTTATGGCCTCAACGAAAATGTCAAGACGGCTCCAGATCCACGCCGTGAACACCCGCCAACAAGCGCGAACGCGAATTTGGGTGGTTTCGCGCCTGGATCGCGCCTTGGTTTCCGTTTGGTCGATACGGCGTGAAATCTTGCCGTAGGTCTTCAGGTACGAACTGACGATAAATGCCCAAACACAAAGATTTTTGTTAGTATTCTTGGACTACAGTCCACACACAGTTGCCGGCCGGTGAGTGTGTGGTGATACTTGGCCTCAAGGTGAAAATTAAAACATTCAGGCCACGGCTTGTGTCGTTAAGATATGGCTAAATCCGACATATGCGGTTATGCGAACTCCAGAAAGTAGCATAGTAGCCCCTCGATTGTTTAGCCGCCAGCGGCCAGCCAAACGCGCCACCTGGCAGATGCGGCAGCGTACGCGGTAAGTAAAACTGACCCGCGAAAATGTCCTTAGAATATAAAACTACAGGAAAGCTCACCCCGAATTCTAGTTGAGTGAGTGCTCAGGAGAGGAGAGATTCCGGGAAGATAGAGCAGTGCCTACAAATGATAATGTGACCAACCATAGTCGGAGAAACTTCTACTTCAAGAACCTAACGTTTAACAGGCCAGTGAGCGAAGTAGCGAAGGACCTCTTTCTAAGGGCACTAGCCAACGCCAATTCTAGTACCGGCAGACTCCAGGGCCTTCTCTGGACGGAGATCGTGATTAAAATATCAGAGATGGTCATGGACGTAGCAATGGACAACTGGAAAGTGCTCAAGCGAGGAACTCCGGTCAAATAGTAGAACCCTTGTACTGCTAAACAACCACGAGTGCCTAGAGAGGCTCGAAAGAGTTGACTATGCATGTGTATAAAGATTTTCAAGACGGTTTCATTTAACGAAGAGGTTGACTGCGATGAAGAGCTCAGTGAGCACTTGGATGAACTAACAGTCATCGAGGTTGAGAAGGACTTGGCATCTTCAAGCTCAGATGCAACAGCCTGTACCACCCTCCGGCTGCATGAAGCGGGTTGCTGCGGCGAGAAGACTTATGGGCACAGTAATGTACTTCATTTCGGTAGTGACCTTAATTTCTGGATCCCTACAAGAGAGGAATGGGCAGATTTCCAACCTGACAAGGACCATGACGATGTTTTGTACACAGACGGATCCAAATCAGAGTCGGATAAAGGAGCTGGAGTGTTTTCCCCATCACCTAACTTCACCAGCATTTTCCAGGAAGAACTTATGGGCATTTGATTCCTTGAGAATCAATGACTACTTCTTCTGACATATATCTACCCGATTCTGAAATCTGCCAATCCTTTCCTTGCCCTTACTGAATGATTGTTTCATAGCTGCGGCTGCCATAGAGTATGCATTACTCGATTTACGTGTGGGACAGATTGCAAATACTTATGTAGGTTAAATGGGATATAAATTTAAACCTATTAAGACCCGTTTACATTCCAAATTGGAGCTCTTTTTTGGTACAGCAATTTGAATGCTTTTTATTTGTTACATAAATATGGATTCTATGTTGGTGGAAAGAGAGCGAACCATTCATACTTCTATGCGATAAAATAATTCCAATTTGCGTTTCCACTTTACTTTTAGAATGTAAACGGCCCTCAACTTTGAATTTTGACTTGAATGTAAATTTTACTCGATACTTGATTCTACACTATAAGCAATGATATGAGTAAAAGGACTCGGTCAAAAGTATCGAGTACGGATTTGAGTAGAATCGCTAGCCAAATACTCATAGGAGAAAAGAATAGAGTACCGATTCCGTTTCCCTAGTAGCCAGTAGCCTAAGACTTGTTCCGTTCTAGGCTGCACTGTGTAACTTTAGGTCTATTCGGGAATCAAGAACCGACCGTTCTTTGTGAAGTGCTGAAGGAAATTATTCTTACCACAGATTTTAAAAAGTATTAAAAAAAATTAATGGTCTTGGATGTGAAGTATCACGTCCGTATTTTAACGTGACCACGTCTATTAATTTGAACGTGACAACGTCTGTTATTACGTTTTGTATTATTTTCTCAATTAATAAATTATATATTTCGAAGCAAATTTTTTTTTTGTGTGCGGGACATTTTCACACGCGCGTCCTATCTTAAACCGATTTAATAGACGTTGTCACGTCAAAAAATTTTTTTTTAAGATTTTTGAGAATTTCAATCTCCTTAAAGGGACTGCAAACATATTTTAGCCCCGGACGCCGCAGAGTTATGTGGCGGTCCTGACTACAAGCGGGAAAAGCGACCGGCCCGACTTGCTGTGGTTACGCCCGTAAATACGTAGGTACTTTTAGTGTAAACACTATAGTCCAGTAAATAGGTCGAAAAAAAGGCCTTCGTAATGCGAAAAATTCCGCACGCGATTTTTTTTTACCCAATGTTTTTACATATTTTTATGAGCTTAAATTCAAAATGGCGTCAACCCCACCCTTATGCTTCACTTACAATGAAGGGAAACGCGTTTAATTCTATATCTCCGAAACTATGCATTTTACGACAAAAATGTATATAATCTTTTTTGTAGATAAATAAATGATTTAACTTTTTTGTTCAGAATTTTTTTTTGTAAAGTCAATATGTTCGGAGTTATAGTGCTTCGAACTTTATACATTACTTTCTTTGCACTATATTTCGTTAACGGTTAGCCCGCCATAAAAAAGTCCTTCCTAAGACTTATAAAACACACGATTATCTATAATTTTTGCTTTTATCATTTTTAGATAGGGCTAATATTTCACGAGTTATAGCACTTTAAATGTCAGAAAATGTAAATTCAAAAAAAAATTCCTTTCTTTCCCCGTCACTGATTATATCGTGTGTTGAGCTCACATTTGTTGCCTTTACTTTTTGCTATAAAGTTGATATTTATGGATTTATTACACCTCAAAAGTTTATTAAAAATGGTTTTTTGCAAATATCTAGTCAACTAATTTGATTGTTATAAAATTCCGTTGATATTTTACTGTAAACATTTTTTCTAGCATTTATACTTTAGCTAAGGTTCATATATATGTATAATTAAGAAATTTCGCTGGCGTACGTTTGCAGAATAGAAATGATAAAAGAAGTTTGGACATTGTGCAACGCATTGCAAATGTTTCGATGCCAAAGCTACAGGTGCTAGGTATCATCATTCCTGTATGCGAGATTTGAAAACCACACCATCTACAGGGGGAAAAAGGGGCCGACCTAATAAAGAAATGTCCGAGGTGATGCAAGTTATTAGTAGCTTTATAACGAACAGTGAGGAATGTCAATTTAGAGTTTCTGAGTTGCTCGCGTTAATCGACAAGGAAAATCGTCCGGAAATTCGTTTGTTTAAGCATTCACTAAGGTTCAAATGTTTTGGAAAATCGGCTACAAAAACCAAAGTGAACTTATCAGCTCTGCCTCCAACTAAAGATGCTGCTCGACTTCACTCATTTCAAGTATATCATCAAGTGCAAACTTGGCTTGATAGTTATCAAGACCCGGAGGAGTGGGACTAGAAGCGAACAAGATTTGGCTTACAACCAGTTCCAATGACAATTGCTCCGGCACCAGCAAATTTATTAAAATTAATATCCTGCAAATGTTGGAAAAAATGTGGCGGTTCCTGTGGATGCCGCAAGGCCGGTCTCAAATGTACCATAATTTGCTCTAACTGCAGTGGAGGAAATTGCGTAAATGTGACGAAGGATGCAAACCTCCTTGAAAACAATGAAATAAATGAGAACATTTGCGAGTTTTCAAGTCTCCCAGATATATCATTCGACGAAGACAACGTCAAGTCATTAGATGGCAGCTTCATTGGTCTATCCGATTGTCAACCGACATCTTCGAAACATATGAGGCTAAATAACATGTTATAGCATCATTATTGCTTCGTTTTCTTGTGGGTGGGTGGGCCTACTGGGGAAATCACAATAAAAAACGCGCCAAAAACTCGACCTCCAGGGTGGTGTGGAAAAGGGTTTGTACGCCAACGAAATTTCTTAATTATATGTATGAACATTAATGTGTATCTATATGAAACAATCGGCGCTGAATTGCGGCTAAAGTACATAATGCTAGAAAAAAACGTTTAAAGTAAAATTTAAACGGAACTTTATAACAAACATATTTGTTGGTATAACTTGTCATCATAAATAAATAGTTGACTAGATATTTGCAAAAAACCATTTTTAATAAACTTTGGAGGTGTAATAAATCCATAAATATCAACTTTATAGAAAAAAGTAAAGCTAACAAATGTGGGCAATGATGAGCTCAACACACGATATAATCAGTTTTGAAATGAAACGGGGAAAGAAAGGATTTTTTTTTGAATTTACATTTTCCGACATTTAAAGCGCTATAACTCGTGAAATATTAGCCCTATCTAAAAATGATAAAAGCAAAAATTATAGATAATCGTGTGTTCTATAAGTCTTAGGAAGGACTTTTTTTATGGCGGGCTAACCGTTAACGAAATATAGGGCAAAGAAAGTAATGTATAAAGTTTGAAGCACTATAACTCCGAACATATTGACTTTACAAAAAAAAATTTCGAACAAAAAAGTTAAATCATTTATTTATCTACAAAAAAGATTATATACATTTTTGTCGTAAAATGCATAGTTTCGGAGATATAGAATTAAACGCGTTTCCCTTCATTGTAAGTGAAGCATAAGGGTGGGGATGACGCCATTTTGAATTTAAGCTCATAAAAATATGTAAAAACATTGGGTAAAAAAAATCGCGTGCGGTGTTTTTTGCAAAGAAAAAGTACCTATTTACTGGACTACTAGAGATTTTTAAAATTTGAAAAATCTCACATGAGATTGAGAGAGGGAGCCAAATCTCACCACATCTCACTAAAGGGGAGGGGGGTCGAAAAATCACAAAATTTCCTCAAGTAATTTATGGACGACCCCTAATAACCCTGTCAGGTCTTCTCTATTGGCTTAACATACAAAGACTGTCTAAACAAACCCGTGGAAGATATAAACCCTGTAAACAAACTTAATAGGCTCTAAAATTTTCAATTTAGTTTGATCTAAAACAAAATTGTATTTTGCAGAAGGACTTTATTTGATAGCTTTTATTATTGATACCAAATTTGGTTGCCAGAAATGGACAAAAATTATAAGTATAAAAACAGTTTTAGTTCCTAAATAAGAACGTTGCTTCGAAGGTCTTTAATCAAATAAATAAAAGTTAAAGTCGAAGCTACAAATAATTTCTTTTGTTTACAATAATCCAAGTTTGAGATATTTCGAAGGACACGCCGATCAATGAAATTCATTACTAATAATTAAATGCGTGGCTGGACTATAACTCACATTTTTATATTAAAAATTCACTTAATTGCACCGTTGTCGAGTCGAGTTGTTGTTTAATAGTGAATTTAGGATTAATATGCCATTAAAACCCGAGTTTATTTTTAACATTACGAGCAGTCGTAACCGGAGTTGAATTATGAGTCCAGTTAATTTTTAGTGAGTTGTGAATACAAAATATATTTTAGCGGTGACTTAATATTTTTTATTTCATTGATAAGATTAAAAATTAATTAAATGTGTTCCAGAATAATTAGAAAGCGAAAGTTACGATCGTAATACACTAATTTATGGATAAATCTATAACAAAATGATGAAATATTAAATTTTTGCATAGCGAAAGGAAGAAAGGACCTTCCTTAATAGTATTTTGAAAGTCACGATAGATACATAAACTAGATATTAACACGAGAGAGAAGATTGCTTGCCTATGCTCTATAGCAGGTTGAAAATATCGTATATAGGTATTTGTTATTTTCTCTTCAATAACATCAGGATATTATCACAATCGAATTTCTTGTAAACATTATCCTTGACATACTCTCAACACGATGGTAATCGAGCAATCTTACACGAATATCGCAGTAACAAAATGGTTAACGATGTTTTCTTTGCACACTTCAATATCAAAGAAAATTGGAATCTTACAGCCTTAAGCATTTCTTGACTCCTAGCAAGGATAAAGCGTAAAATGGAAACACACAGGACCTTGCCTGGAAATGTTGCAGCATATAACAGCGTGTGATGAACCAAAAACCCATTATCCATTGAAAGGATAGAAGAAAACGAAAAAAAAAAATTGCTTAGTAAAAAGGATACTCTCTCTCTTCTATACGAGTATATATCGCATATCGATGGCGGATTCCCATTGTAGAGGTAGAGTGTCATTTTTTTTGCTTCTTCTTTTTACACCCAAGAGATTCGGGATAAAGCCAGATCCACGCCCTTGGGTTTAGGTGGTTGATCCTGACAAAGGAACAACTTTTATCACCCCCATGGATAACGTGAATGTGCTGCTAATTCCTTTGTGACGTAAATCGACGAGACACAACAAAAGAATGCGTACACTAGGATATCGGTAAACAGAAAAGTTGTTATCTTACCATTCACATGCAAATTTATTTGGATAACTCTCGGTGGATGTGTTGAAATTTGGCATTCATAGGTTCCCTCGTCCGACTTCCTTGCCAGCGATATTTTCAGTCTCCAATTGTTTGGGTATTGAAATTCCATCGTGTATCGATTATCACCACTGTATGTGTGCATTCCGACGGTGAGCAGTTGTAGAGCATTTTCGCCACTTGCTTTACGCTTTACCCAAGACACCTGCAATGATGGAAGAATTTTTTTTGTGTATAAATCCCTGATTTCATCAGTGCAATACTCATTATTACTGGCACTACATAAAAAGAAAAAAAGAAAAAGGAGATTTAAGGATTTTTGTCATGTGTTTAGGTTCAGATGGATGCACTCAAAGAACTCTTTACTCACAGTCTTATCCTGCAGAAGGCTTATCCGACAATTAAGGTATACAGTACTTCCTGCTTGTACTGTTATATTTGTGACATTACCGTCTGTTACAATGTCCTCGAAATGTGGGCCATATCTGAAATGTAGCAAAAAAAGGAGTAAGTAATTTTAATTAATTGGTAAAAGTTAAAGAGAAAATTGACGAGATCCTTCAGGGTTGCAACTCTTAACACATCGACAGGGCGGCGCTTTCATAAATGCAAATGATGCACTTGCACCGGGCGCAATTGGACGGGGGGCATTTATAAAAATGAAGAAATAAACTTTGAAATCTTGAAAAAAATGAGTGTCTTATCTTTTATCATCACGACCTACTTTTTCAGTTTATTTTCTCGATAAAATATTTTGTACATCTGTCATGTGGATCCAGCGGGCGCAAGAAGTTACACACATTTATCCAATTTCTGTTCCTGTACCTTTCCATGCAAGAAAACACGGAGAATATTACTTTGTTACTAGTTTCGGAACTTGTTCGAGATCTTAGCTTCGAGATTTTCATAAAATTTCCGCCCCTATATATTTTTTACTCGAAAGCATTTTATAGAAGAAAGTGAAGGAACACCTCCGTCTTCGAGAATCAGATTTAAAATTTCAGAAACAAAATCCCCCAAGCGAAAGAAAAATTTCTCGTTGATTGATGAATGAACGAAAACAGGAGGTCCTTTGTCCTTCACTATGATTAAAAAATGAACAGCGGTTGGGGCGCAATATGGCAGACTGCACCGGGCGCAAAAAAAAACAAGCACCGTCCCTACTCATCGATGGGCAAGACCGATTGAAAGTACGTACTAGATGTGAGTCAACAACGAAAGCAGAGCATGATCTACCTGTGGGTCAAATTTGTAGAGATCATCATAGCCGATATTATAAGTACAATGTCTGTATTTTTGGACAATTCAAAACTAACCGTTGGAAGCGCCGCCAAGTGGTCCCCCATTTAAGTACCTTACCCCGTTCAGTGCTGCTTGACCTAAACAATCGAACGAAAACCGGTTGCAGGGAACGGTGCCCTTGAAAAAACTGATTATATCACAGATGTCGAAAAGGACCACTTCATCAGCTCACTTAAACTTAAGCGAAAGACTTCATGTGGGATGAAAATTAAAAAGGCTGACCTACCTACCACCAGCTAAAGTAAAAGATAAATTCTATAGTTGTAGGGAAACTCAATGCCTGCCTCAGATGTAAAAATCATCAACTGAGTCTACATAATATACGTAGACCGTCGACGTCAACAGCTTGCATAAGAATACCAACAACAATGTACAAAGTAATAGAAATGGCAACAAGTCACAACTTGCTCATTGCGAGTAATAGGCTACCATCTATATTACGGGGGAGCTGCACTAGGCATTTTGGGTCGTCGTTGCACTGTAAAAGTTTCTAATGAAGCATAGAAGACAAATTCGCGCGACCCGTTCGTATTATATACAAACACCGAACTTTTTTCCAAACTTTGATACGGCGCATACCCACACTTAGAGGGGAAAAAGCATAGTAGTATAGCTATGTTGGTCCGGGGCACCTATTTCATAATATTGCGCAATCAAGCTTTTCGTTTGGGTCTTGGTCTAAAGCTTTTGCGGATTGTGTCTTGGGAACCCTTTCCGTTTTGGTGAGTTTTTTTTTTTTGGTGTTCCTTTGGGTCACATGTGTGAAACTATTTGAGCTTTGCTGTAGTGTGTATTAGGTAGGCTTTCATGCTGGAGTAGTCTAACAGGCAGACCAACTTACCAATCCTGCAGGGTTCCTGTATAGCTGTCCACCTGAGAGCTTCAATTTAATTTATAATTGATGCAATTATACAGATAGACCAGGCAGGGAGCTACTCCTCTAGACTAGTTGGTCTATCTAACATTTATTCGTGCAAATATTAGAAGAAAATTAACAACCTTTCAGTTAGCTTGAGGGTGCTCAATTCGAATTAATGTTGCATGAATTCGTAAATGATACTTTCCTATGCAACTACGTGTAGATATAATTTAGTGAGTGAACACATTTCGCAAAAGTACAAATAGATGATCTTCCAGATATGAATAAATTTTATTGATATTGCTCTTATCCAGAAAGTAATGAAAGGGTGAAGATAATGTTGCAGGGGTCTTCTGTCAAAATTGTTTTGCTATCGTGGTTAATATTGAAATGCATTACACACCCTGAAGAGACCATGACACATCATTCACTCCCAGCTTATCATCATTATAATAATGTCAAATGTGAAATGCTAAGGCAATTAGCTAAACTCGCTTTAATTCCCATGATTGACTGCAGTCATAAAGTCACAAAGTATCTGGCTCTTAAGAACAGATGCCATCATCCATCCAGCAATGGAGCTAATGGAAAAATTAAGATTTCAAGGCTAATGACATGACGTCTCCAGTTTAATTATTTTTCCATTAGCGTTCCAGCATCTTAGCATCCACCAGGAAGGCTCTGTTCAATTATTTATGCGAAAACCATTTACAGATAATAAAGCACAAAACTCCCTAGAATCCGCAATTAGCCTGCGGCTTTCGCACTCATCACTATGAACAGATGTTTTGACACACAGCAGCGTCGCGAGCCGAGTTGAAACTGGAAGGGAAAACACAAGTTTTCGCGAGGCGCTCCGCCCCGGCCCCGCGCCATTTGGCTTACCCCAAAGTATTATCTTTCGTTTAGCTTCGAGGATTTATCAAAATATTTGGCTAAGTCTCTTGAGCGCCTAAACTCGCAAATGTATTCCGGAATATCGTCGTCCTCGAGCACATTAGCATCCATTTTCGGTTTGGCGTAAAAAGCACTCTTTGTTATTATGTGCCTCCTGCGCCGCACGTCGCCCAAGGTCCGGGCTAGGCAGCGGCGAACTTGGAGGATTTTGGGTGTGCCACTTTTCCCAGTTAAAGCTTCTTATCCTAAATTAGCCTGAAAGCTTTCGTGTATCCTGGTCCTGGAATTCTGAGTGCCCGACTCTGAGCCCAGCTCCGCATCAAGATTAAAAAATTCGCAACGTTCTATGATAAGCGGCTTTTATGCCTCTCAATATGGAGCAATTTTTTTGGCGTTTGGAGCGGGGAAGCCCAGATAACAAGGAGATTCCATTTATCTCAGAAAGTGTTGATATCCTTGAGAGAATCCTTGGTGAGCATAAAGCACGCACATCCACATTCGGAATATCTTGTGACTTGGCTTGGAGTGGGTTATGATGGCTCCTGCTGAATCTCGTGGCTTATTTTTTAATGGCATCAAAGTGTTCCTCGGTAACGGTAATGACGCTGAGGTTTAATAAATTGTGACACTTTTAGCGGTAATTAAAAATTCATCAGCAAACATCCGGAATAAAGTCGAAACGGGACATTCACCTTGGAATGGATCTAATTTCACATTTTAGGAGTGGGTTTATATCTGAATTTGTTTACTTCCTCTTAATTTATTAATTTTAGGATTTACCCGCAATGCAGTGAAAATGGCGGAAATGTACTGTTATTATTATCAAGGTACTCGAGGAATATTAAATTCGGAAACAGGAAATTTTCTACGTTTACCGCAACAACAACCCCCGCGTCCTTATAACTTCACTTTACTAAATTTAAATCTTTCCTAGTTTAAACAGTATGTATGAATCTTGAAGATTGATGCTTCGTATAGAATCGTCATCGTATATAATTATAGAGAAATTCACTGCATTTGGAAAAACAATTCCTAGCGTAGAAACTGGTTTGTGGTTCCAGTTTGTAATCGAAAAAGAAGTGGAAGGCCATTTACAGCTCATTATATGAAGTATAATCAAAATTGTTGGATTTTTGCTCGATCAATAGGAGAGTCATTCCATGAACCAATGAAATTTCAATACGTAACTATTTG
Organism: Thereva unica; assembly: GCA_949987705.1. NCBI lineage: Eukaryota > Metazoa > Arthropoda > Insecta > Diptera > Therevidae > Thereva > Thereva unica. Next base: position 147,111,628 of record OX465282.1, on the reverse strand, counting down.
GTGCAAAGTTTTGTCAGAAGGAGTCGTTTAAGCTTATTTCCTTGAAAATTGGGAAGATAAGACTACAGTCGTCTATGGCGAACATTATCGAGCAATTGATTTCATTTGTTTAGAGTGAGCTAGATGATATTGAATTGGACTTTCAACGAGGTGGTGCCACATGCCACACAGAGTGTAACTTTGAAGAAGTGTGGGGAAAACCGACCAATCTAAGCAGAAAATAACATATCAAGAGAATATCAGCTGGAAAAGTCAACCTAATATGCTTGACTAAAATTTTTTCCTTGGAAGGTGGTGGCACCCGAACTGTCCATCCATCCAATAGCACTACAGCCCAAGTCGAATCCTTGGGCTTCTCCAAGTTTCGCAGATTTTGAGTCTATCTATTTCCTCCTGGGTCTATCTACTAGCTAACGAGAGACGGTCGATTGTCGAGTTCTGTGCGCCACAAAACAGAGTTTTGAGTTGGTTGTTCTGAGGATTAGCAACCTGGCCTTATAAAAAACACCATTGCTAGGAATCGGAACCGGAGGATAACACAGAGAACACAAATCAGATCATGGAATGTGAGAACACTGCATGCAGATGGACGGTTAGATAAACTCCTCACAGAGATGAACTGGTTTAAAATCCAGGTTATGGGACTCAGTCCAACCAGATGGTCCCATGAGGGGAAACATATCTCCCCAAAAAAAGAGGGGGCCTAACAATATGTAACAATTGGAGAGGCATCTATTTATTATTTGCTGTAGGCAAAATCTTGTCCAATATATTACTATCTAGGATAAGGGAGATAATGTACCGAACTCTTAGAAGACAGCAGGTTGGATTTAGGTAGTGCCGTTCATGCATAGATCTTAGTAACACCTTGAAAATCATGGCTGCTCATGGATCAAGGCGAAACATGGAAACTCACCCGATCCATTACAGGGCGTCTTCAAGTTTTCATCAAAAGATACCTACGTCGTATTCTAAAAATCCGCTGGCAAGATAGAATTGTAAATAAATCACTATGGCGCCGTGTCGGCCAAGATAGGATTCACGACCAAATCAGGCGATCAGGGGGGATATAGGTAAAATGAACCGATGAATACGTGTTTTTTGCCGGATTTTACACGTATAAAGACATGTTCAAATATTGGTGTACCGTTGGTTGTTACGAGTTCCCTATTTAAAGGGTCTCTAACGGCTATTAGTACTCCTCCACAAAGAGATTATACAGCTTGCCTCGCATACCTCTGCAGTTGGGATACAGTAGCATTATCTATATTATCAGATTGGGTTGGTTTTGGTTGAAGAGACGAAATCGGATTAGTCGTTGGAGAAGTGACTAGTTCGGGAAGATAAATCTACGCATTTCATTACGGCTGTTTTGGAGTTGTGACACATGTAGAGATCTTAATGGCGAAGCATAACTGGAGAGGTCCCTGCTTACTTGTTGGGATGTTATTTGATACTGCTCATGATACTTAATTCACAAGTTGATCAGAGTATTGTGATCAGTAGGACAACGTTCTTGCTGAATCGAAATGAAGAGGCTGGCCCTGGGTTTCCCATATATGCAGGTAGAGTCGAATTTGTCCTGCAAAAAAGGGAGGAATAGCTTTACATTATCGCAGACCCTACTTTCTCTTTGACGATACAACAAATAACGTCCCTCAGTAGAATCCGCGGAAATTAAGGTATTTTTTACGACGCGTCGCGACGGGAGGCTGTAGTGGATGCAAGAAGGGTGGATTGGTTGACGCGAAATTGGTGCTACCGCTTTCAGAAGGAACCAGGGTAGCTTTCTCCACACGCGGCCTGAGGTGGTAGATGATCATAGTGAATTGGGCTATTCGTAAGAATTTCGTTGACATCAGAGTAAGAGCGTGAGAAATTTGGATAGGAAGTCAATGGATTACGGCTATTTATTTGCATGGGGATGTTAGAGAATGTAATATTGGATTTAAAGTGGGCAGAAGAATTTTTAGAAGGTGACCAACAGGTTTCAATCAGAAGGTTTTAGAATAAAGCAACAGTTAAAGAAATTTACTCAATGCTAAGGTAAAAATTAATTTTCCATCGATACTTCATGTAATCCACAATAGCTACAAAACTATTCGGATTCTCATCTTTAATCGAAAAGTAATCAACTCATATAAACTACTCATGATAGATCTGTAATCTTGAGCAAATAAATCGATTGGATGTTATGAAGTTTATCCGTTGATTACAAAACGAACTCATTTATCAGAAAGACAGATTCATATACCAATTCAGTATCTGTTTTACCATCATCATACAGATATCTTTGATCCACCTACAATTTCATTCATTGCCTCCATTCAAGGCGCACCACTCCCCTACGACGTCGTTCAAGACAGGAAACGTGTGTTAATACCTCGTTAAGACGCTTAAATTCTCATTAATTTTAATTAATCATTAATTCCCTTACATCCGAAGCCATTCAAATATCAACTTGATAAGGCATGGCAAAATTGAGCCTTGCGTATGACGTGCAAAAGGTTAAAGGTTGTATTTATAAATAAACATAGTTCACCGATTTTCTCTTCCCATCGAGCAAGTAATATTTTTGCATGTTGTTACAGTTTTGCAATTTTATACAAACAATAATTGAATTTGGCACTAGCGAAAAAGTTGAAATTTTCCAATCCTCTGGATAGCAATTGCTTTACGCTTAGTTAAGCTGATTAACATCAATTCTCGAAATACATTGAAGTGATGGCGAGCTATATTTACTCCATTCATAAAATACAGGAAAACATCCTTAGCTCCTATACAAGTATCGATCGGGTCTAAGCTTCTTGTGTAAATCTCGCAGGAGTTTTTAAAGCTTCCCTAGACATGAACTATGTTATAAAGTTGAAATTTCTAAGCCGTCGCTTTAATAACTTTAAATCCCTCTGGGAATCAAGATAAATTTACATTAATTAATGTTGAAAGTCAACGAGCATGTTGTTGCAGGTTTAGATTGTCCCAGGATGATTCGAGCAAACACTTTGCTTAAGCATATTTTTTCAAGTGATTTTAGGAAAATATCACAGCGTATACATTAACCATGTTGGAATAATAGCTTTACACAACCCGTGCTTACATTGCAAAGTGTTGATTAAAGAGGTGGAACAAACAAAAAACAAAACAATTTTATTTATTATAACCAAAAATGTCCAACGTATCACAATGCATTTAATGCATTTATCTATCTAAAGAAGCATTATGCCAACCTTTTGAAAATATCAACTTATTTAATTGCGTTATCAAAAAACATTCCACCTGAACGCAAAGCAAAGATTAAAATTGTACTTGTTTGAAGGATAACAAAATTTTGTTTACAAATGATGCAAAAATATGTTTTCAATAGCTTCGCTTCATACTTCCAATTTTAGGAGCAGCATATATTTAGAAACATACATAATAGACAATATTAAGGTGTCTAGCCATACCCCCACAATTGTCTCGAAAATTCTTATGCATTACTAAATAAAGGCTGGCTCACACGCTAATACTTTTCGACGAAACTTTTGATTGCTCTGTTGCTCGGTGCGTTGCTTTTACCCCGCCCTCTTGAGATGGCCGCCATGGATCTAACGGTATATTAGGTATACTATATTTCTTATTGTAATCTGCCTACGAGTATGATATCCTTTCAATAGATACCCAGGTCGAGGGGGCCATAAAGAAAACGGTAATCCGCCCTCTTGAGGTGGCCACAATGGACCTAACGATATATGGAGTATTGTATATTGCCTATTGTATTCTACTTATCATACCCTTTCATTTGATACCCATGTCGAAAAATATTTTAATATTTTAATCCGTCCTCCTGAGACGGCCGCCATGGATCTCACGGTATATTTAGCATACCATATTGCATTGTCATCGGAGCAGAAACTGGATGCAAAATTTCAGGGTGATCGGATAACCGGAAGTATTCAAAAAATCGATTGCAAAAATTGTACCGGAAAAGCATACAGACAAGAAAGCGAACTTATAAAAACGTACTACGGATTTAATACTACTGCTTTTTAAATTTTTGAGATTTGGCAAATCCTTGTATGCATTTTCAAACTGTCTACCTATGACTTATCCTTTTATATTAACCCACTCGCTGCAACCTCGGTACGCTTCACTGCACCAATAAGCCAATAGTGTGGCGTGCGCCAAAACAATTGGGAATATCCTAATTGCTTTTTTCATGAGCAGTGAGAGTCTAAAATCCCACCACGAAATAAACATTCGAAAAGAAAAGTGTCACTCCGTTCGTTTAAAAACCCCAATCACCCTATTTCCAGTCACAATTCAACGGTCTTACTACCACTGTTGCCGTGGTTAGATGCAACGGGGGAGTGTCGTTGCCCATAAAGGAATTTCGAAGAAGAAATTACAATGCACGTGCGCTTGTATTTTATCACTGCATGAAATTTTAATGACATGTTGTGTAATTGTCGCTTCTGCCCGCCTGTGTTTAAATTTCCACTTCTTTTGGTGCGCACTATAGCTTCCGTTTATTTTGCAGTTGAGGTGATAAGAATTTTATTATACAGTAGGAGACATTAAAGACATTTTTTTTTGTATTTTTGATTCCGAATAATAAAATAATAAAATGTTTTGCTATCGATTGGATTTTCGCCATTTCCAACGTCCAAATGTTATTTTCAAAATGTTTGAGCAGAGGCATCTGTTACAAATGGACACGCATATTCGTTGGAGATTTTTTTTTTTTTTTTTTTTTTTTCAAAACTTTACGGCGTTTTTTGAGCGAAAATCCCCTGATGAGATTCAATCATTTCAGGAGGCATAACACTTCAGCGAGTTGTTCTCAATGTTCCGATATTGTGATAGTAATGCTTGGGAGTAGGTCGCGGCTAGATTGTGTCAGTTCCTTCCTTCAGCTTCTCCCTCTCTCTTCCTTCTATCTTCCGACTAGGGCTGCTGTTCGACGTTGCACTCTATACGAAAAAAATAGATTGTCGACAGAACAAAGGGCCTTTCCCTAAGCCTTTCGAATCTATCACATAAAAAAAAGTAGTGTCAGATCGCCTCCCATCGGTTGGATTTTCCTCGGAAATCTCGCAAAACCCTGCCAAGTGCATCAAGCGATTTTTTGCCATGGTGCATTCGTTCCAACAAAAACAAGTCGCATGGGGCCAAATCTGGAGAAAGCGGTGAATGTGGCAGCAGTTCGTAGCCTAATTTGGAAGTGGCGACCAATTTGGCCGTTGTTGTACGGATTGAGCAAACGTGGCACCCATCGCGCCGACAGCTTTTTCATGCCCAATATTTCATGCAGTATATGACACCCGCGGTCATTTAAGATGCCTACTGTCTCAGCTATCTCGCGCACCTACAATCAGGGGTCTACCAATACGAGATCGCGAACTTTCGACACGTTATCCTCCGTGTTAGCCATTTTCGGGGCACCATCGTCGTGGCGTGGCTCATCAAAAACCGACGTGCGACTTGAAACTCGTTAGACTAATTTTTGACGGTTGCCATCGAAGGATAATGCTGTAAACATGCTAAGGGCGAAAATAGTTTCCACAGCGACTGGCAAAAACGAATAGAACACACAGCTTTTCTATGAGTATGAAAGGTGCAGCACAATATGCAGACCACTCGACGACGAGGTCGCCGAGAGTGGCGACTCAATCAATCCAAGTTCTATTTCGTAGCCGTCGCCCCTCAAAGTTGCCTGTCCGGTGTGACATGGGATTGTGTTGCTATTCTCGTATGTTCCTGTGCGCGTGTGTAGCATTCGGATGTCGAAGATGATTATTCTTGTGTGTGCTTTTTAATTTGTGTGCCCGTCGCCGTCGCCCTTAGCATGTTTACAGCATAAGAGTCACCTTATACACCAGAAGAGTCACATTGTCGGACTGCCATCGTATCAAAACCAGACCGGCATTGGTGTGACATGGCACCATTTAATGATTTATTGAACAAAAAAATCCTTCAAGTTAATGTATTCCCTCACAAACTTTCGATTGATTAACAAATGATTGCATACTGAAATAGTCAGTCTTCAGTGAAATAGGGCGAATAACCTGTAGCATAGCATGCACGTGCCGCAACTATGATGATGGAAGTGCGATCACAACCTCCTAGCGTTGGCCACTGGTAACTGTCCTATGAGAGAAGATAGGCTAATATGATCGGGTTAGGCCCTTCCAGGTAAGGTTGGCGTGAAGCTAATAACGTCACCCGAAAAAAGAACTATTACGGAACGAGCAATATTTGTGTGGTTCAATCTAGGGGTGGTGTGGCTCCGTATATTAGAGTATTGGAGGTTTATTTGCTTTGGAGTCGCATTTTGTCATATCTATCTTTCGCTGTGGGGGTGGAGCGGCTCCAGAAGTGCACTATAAATGCAATTGTAGCACACTTCTGGAGTTGCTTTGGTTTTGTAGCGAGGGATGTGACGGAATGCGACTCCAAAGCGAGTCAACCTTTAGTGTGCGCCAAGCACATTGCTACGTTTAACAACTTTTTTACAAGTCACAAACCAATGACTCGTTTGTCGAAATATGTACATATATCCGTATTAGGGTACGTACAGTTACTCTACGGTACGTAATATTTGGTTCAGGCTTTTGTCCTGGGCCGTTTAAATTTTTTGTCAACTGTGGCCATCGTGAGGCCGTATGTGATCCCATTAAAAATGGTTAAAAATTTTACGGCCTTCATAACTCCGTTAAAAAGCCAAGCAGCCGGTGTTCGCCTGCTGTAAGCCCATTTTTTGTTTTTATTCGTGTAATTAGTAATCATATTTACTTTTGAATTTAATATCACATTTGACTTTAAACGAATATCCAATTTATACCCAATTATTTTCAAGTTAAACAAATTGAAGAATTATTGTTTTTCTACCGAATTAATTAAGGGAAATTCTACAAAATCGAAAACTTTTTGATTCCACAAAATAAATTCCAAGCCGACAATCAATCAAACCCTGAACATAATTCATATTAATTAGTTTATTTCAATTTGGCTAAGGATTGGCGCCATTTTCCACATAATTCAAATTCGAACATAAAGATTCCCCGAAAAGCCACTTTTATCTGCAACAAGGGCAGGTAAAAGGTAAAATTTTCCCCATTTCTAGTGAATTTAATTATAAATTATCAAATGACACCAATGACCTCAATAAATTCATGTTTTTCGTTAATGTTGCTGAATGCTACGAAAATATTTTCATTTAAATGGAATCTGTTCACAGGTCACGTGTCCTTATTGAGCGGCGGCGGTTAGGAGAACAACCAAAACATACATTTAGCATATACTATGATGATTCGGGATGGAAATGGAAATGGCATTAGTCCAGCGGTTGATTCGGATCAAGTCCTACTTTGCTAGATGTGCCTTTTGTAAATGGGTAATAAATTGTTCAATATTTCAAATATGGAGTCCCATTCGTTCTCTAAAAGCGCACTCTTAACTCGGTTGAGGCTTAGATTATTCCACATTCGATTCATTCCCAGTTTATTAACGATTTGCCTGCCGATATTTATTGCCCACTAAATCAGCATTTTTTGAAAAATATGGGAAATTGGTTAAGTGCCCTTTAAGTGATATATGGCTGGAAAGTTTTATAGTATTCTGTCCTATAAATCCACAAAATTTGAATTTCAATGCAGCCAATTAATTTGGTATTGATATTAATGCGGCAGAGATACTGAATAAGTGTCAGGAGCGAAACGAGACTATAGGGGCGAAATTGAGTTAAGGTGACAAAGTGGCTTTTATAAATTATTAATTGTAATCGGGCTTAGTTGTTTGCATCGATTCATATGGGATTAACGAAGGACAACAGGACATCGAAGCATTGGTCTCTGAAAACCTGATTCAATCCATTGATTTCTGGTTTAAGTTATTATAGTTATAACTTTATAATTTGTTTATTTTTTCAGGGGCCGCTTTTTGTAAAGAGATTATCTCAAAGGAAAAGGTAGGTTTAAGATACTTGAAGCCAGAAGGAATATCCTTCGTTTCATCGGCGTAGTAGGAGTTCGAAAAACAACCTGTAGAAGACTGTTCAAGAGTCGTCTAGGGTGGTCTATTTCTGAACAAACTTTTAGTCAGCAATGAGAACAAAAAGGATAGCTGCAAACAGTGGTAACGGGCCGAATGGAATAACTTGGCCTTGGGGGACAACAAAGCCGATGGTGGAACAACTGGGTCATCGCTAATGACGTTGAAAGCCATATTTATTTAGCGATTCCCAAAAGTGCATGTAGCATGTTTTTTTGAATAAAATACATAGGGTAAATAGAAATTTACTAGTGATTGGTTTATTATTTTCTGATTGTCCTTGACAATATTTAGGCACACTTCGCAGGCACAATTTATTCATCAATGAGAACACACAGCTTCTATTGGGCATTCAAAAGTCCCACTTTCTGGAGCGAGCAAAGCTGCCTGGGGAGAAGCAAGAATATGGAGTGTGCCATGTACATAGATCTTCGCTATTTCAACATTGAATAACTCTGACATTTGTAAGACAATTTTGACAAAAGAGCAAGATTTATTTAGGATATTCAAATCAGTTTTTGAATATCGATTAAATGACCACCTTACATTCGATACGCAAAAAGCAGTTCTTTTTCGGGCATCCTGCATAACATTGGCCAGCAATTTCGGCTCGTAAGGTTGCTTTGAGTTCGTCAATAGTACTTGGCTTCCTGGCAAAAACTTTACTTTTTAAATAACCCTACAGAAAAGAGACTGGTGGGCCGTCTTGTTGAAAAGATAAGTTCGTCAGTTCAAGTATTTTCGAACACACAAAGTCCCCCAACATCCAAAGATAGCACGAGTCGTAGTGTTTTTGCAATTTTGAAGAAAAATGGTTCGATGATGGTTTTTAAGCATACTCCAGCCCAAACAGTGACTTTCTCGTCGTGCAGTGTTTTGTATACTGACTCTGACTGAAGTGTAAAATGAGATTTCGGTGCTGCTAAAATGATACTCAATGACGTTTCAGAATCGTGTATATTTATCGAACTCGGGTAAGAAATGTCAGAGTTGTTCAATGTTGAAATACCGACGATCTAGATGGCGCACCCATATAAACAAAGGCGTGAACTATAATGTAACTATCAATTTTCAAGAATAATTTAAAAAAAATTACTTAAAAAACAAGAACAGGACCTACACCCTTCCACCCGCGCACACTTTTACATGCGTTTTGTATATTTTTGCTCCTATATACTTTGTTGCGCATAGTTAGAGAAAAAAATAGAGGGACCATTGCATACAAGCCTTCTGGAGCAGATGATATTTATCCCAATCTTCTGCAGCAGGGTTGCAACCAATGGAAAACTGACTTGAAACAACTTCTGTGCTGCCACCCCTGGGGTTCTTTCGCACATGGTCATATTCCATTGGTAGGTACTGGGATAATTGGCCTGGGAATCGTTAGGCGTAGTAAAAGAAGTAAATTATATGTCGCTGGGTGCCAGGCGCAAGTGTCCCAGTACCTATTGGGAGGAATATCTACATAACATGTATACCTAAGCCAAATCTTTTTTAGTCTGATACGACAGCGTAGATAAAAAGTGGCAGAGCACACCCTCGCAGACAGAAGTAGGTCAAGCTTAACTAGATCCATCACATTGATATGGCTCCACTCGGTACTATCGCGACGGAGATAGTCCGCTGAGCAGAATATCTAGTTCGTACGACAAAAATATAGTAGTTCGTCCTTTGCGGTAGGATTAACAGAATGCGACAACGAGTTAGCCAAAATTTCCGTTGCAAAGAAGGCTTAGATCAATACTTCCAGTGCTTAGAGATGTCAAACTTCATGATAATAGTTCGGAATCAAGATTCCAGTAGGGTGTTGTTCTGCGATGGTAGATACAGATCTCCCATGTGGAGGCCATTTCTGTAAAATTTAACTAAAATATGAAAAGACTTTTCGTAGTGCAAAAACGAAAAGAAAAGGTTTGCAATCGTCAACCGACAAAATTAAAGATCCGCCAAAATTTAAATATCCTAATTTGCAATGTTCTTACTTCCAGCGTGTAGCGTCCTCTGGGTAAACACTAATGGTGTTATAAAATCACGAAACATGGTTGTACTAACTTAGGTTTATATGCCTTTGTCTTCAGAATAATCCTAAAACTTAACCAAGTCGTCATTAAGACGAATAATACGTGTAAGCATTTGTATTAATCTTTAAATCTCGACGACAATAACACCCTAAAAAATATAATTTTCATTTAGACCGTAAACCTTATTATGACCAGGACCGTATATGTTTGATACAATCAGGTTACTTACGTACTCATTTAACTATCAAAAAATGTTACTTTAGGCTGATTATTATTACGGCACTGATTACGATATTTTTTTTTATTAATATATTCACTCTATTTTTTCGAAATAAAGATTTCTTAAGTAACTTTAGTAATAAAGGTCCATTTGCAGGATCATAATTTTTGCATTTTTTCCCCCATGAACCAACTTCACCAGATATATAGTACTCATTTATATCATTGCATTAAGCATGAAATAAAACCCAAGAATAATGTAGCAGTTATAAATGTCTTCATTTCAGCCTTTTACACACACGGATAGGAATTATTTTTCACCTTTTGTGACATCCTATAATTTAACACAATCCAAAATTCTGGATTGTTGCCTCTCTGCACACGTACAACTTTATATGATACATAATACGCACCCAATGATACGTACGTAATTTCGTGGTTGATTAAACCCCAAATGGGTAACTACCTCATAACATACGAATTATAACACTTGAGAAAAAATACACTGTCAATGCGAGGGCAATGGTTTGCGGGCGCCTTTATGAGGCGGGGAGAATGTTTTATTAAAAGAAATTCCGCCACAAAGTGCTTTTCACTGGAGCATAAACCCAAGGACATAAACCAATAAAGAACACCTTCCAGCCACGTGTGCATGCAGTAGCAGAGAGAGTGAGACAGTGTGTGTGTGTGGGATGTAATTATTTTGGAAACAAGATACAACATTACACTGACCCGAGAAGGTCCTTGGGCAAGGACTAATAGAATTCTGTTGCTTACCTTTGGTCATGATGATGGTGTTTATTGGCAGTTGAGAACGAATCAAAGATGTAGTTCAACATGGGAGCGTCTGTCTTTTGGGGTTTCGGCAGACTGAGCTTATTGTTGTCACCCCTTTCCTTTGTGGATTTTGATGTGACATTACTCTGCATCCCTAGGTACGTTCTAACTGTGGTTGCTGCTACGGTTAAGGCATTTGGAAGTTTAGCAGGTACTGATGTTGTGGTTTTTGGGTATGATGTTGTGCTCGACTGTAATGATGTCATCCACTTGCTCTCAATCCTTCCATTGTGGTCTTCCTCTAGTATGGCATTCATATCTGTTAAATAAATCGAAATTTGTGTTAAAATTGTTTTATGTATTTGAAAAATTACAATTTTTATTTAAATTATTAAATTATTTATAAACAATTGAAATGACTGGAAAATTTGGGGGTTGTTGTGAATATAATGATGGGGGTTGTTGTGAATACAAAGTAATTTATTTTGAATATCATTAGTTTTGGTATAGGTACATTGACCAGCTTAACGCATTGTAATCCAAAATACCTACCCCTATTTTGCTTATTATTATCGACTGATTGAAAATGTAATGACATTCTAAAGCTTCGAGTAGGTTTCGTAATAAAGAAGTCAATTATAGACAATGTCATAGATTTCAACCCAATAAGTGAACGACTATGTTCAATACGAGCCCGATTGAAACTCTTCACCCTTCCGATCATAAAGGCACATGCGGAGATGGTGAAAAAAACATGGAGCATGACAAAGGACACTTTCTATTATAAGCTTGAACATGCATATAGAAGGGGCTGTCCAATGACATCAAGATGGTGATAGGAGACCTCAACGCCAAAATTGGAAGAGAGAACTGGCACAGAACGACCATTGGAGAGGAAATTCTCCACGAAATATCAAACGATAACGGACAACGTCTAATCGATTTTGCAATGAGCAAAAATGTGGTCGTCAGTTCATCATATTTTGCAAGAAAGTTATTCAGAAATACACATGGCAATCTCCCAGAGAAAGATACTGCAATCAAATAGACCACATACTCATAGACAGAAAGGAAGTTTCCAGTATCCTCCAAGGGGGCCTCGGTTGTCTAGGGGTAAGACGCCTGGCTACCACCCCAGAGGTCCCGGGTTCGAATCCCGGCAGCACCACGGTCCTTCGCCTTTCCCATTTTTTGCTCTTACTTCTTCTTCTTCTTCGATGTCTCTACAGCCCAGACGTAGACTTTGGCCTACATCAGCTTCTTCCTCCAGACGTCTCTCTGCTCCGTAGCTTGTCTCCAATTTATTGTATTGAACAGTTTTGCTGAATCGACCTGAACATTGTCCTCCCACCTTAACCGTGGTTTGCCAACTGGTTTTTTGGCATCTGGTAGTAGGTACAGGGCTTTTTTGGTATCCATTCTTTTGGACATGACCGGTCCAACGTAAACGCAGTAGCTTGGCATGTGTCGAAAATTTACACTCTTTGTATAAGTCGAACAATTCATGATTGTTGCGTATTCTCCATTGTTTTCATTGATTGGGCCGTATATCCTTCGAAGAATCTTCCTCTCAAATATGTCCATCTTATCGGCGGATTTCTGGGAATTACTCCATGCTTCACACCCATACGCAGCTACTGTACGTATGATGGTTTTGATTCTCATCTGCATTTATTTGCTTCCCTATATGTTAAACTTCATCCTCTCTAATTCCGGGAGAATCATAACGGTTTAGCAGCTAGGGCGTTTTGAAACTTTTTTGGTAGAGGTTTACATATTACCCTGTATTTTTGTAACCCTATTAGATATTTTCATAAATAAGACAGCAATCTACGCAGAATACTAGCACTATCTAAAACTGTAAAAGTCAACAAACAGGTCAACCCACCAACGTCTAGAGTTATGAGTCATCAAGATCAAATTTTTTTTTTTTTTACTAAAAATTCAACTTCAACCACCTTTTTCTCCAAAAAAAGACGTAATTAACCAATATTTTTTTTTTTGACAAAATTGGAAAGCTTAGACAATTTGCTATGAATAATGCTACTATTATGCTACGACCTTTACTTTTGAAGTTATAAGCAATTTGAATGCGAAAATTTGTCTTATTTGGTGCTTATTTGGTACTTTTCGACAAAACTCAGATGAAAAAGTACTAAAAAAGGACGAAAAAGAGCCAATTTCAACAGAGGAGTGGTAAGTGGTCGAACTTCACCGTTCACCCATGCACATGCAGAGGGTTGTAGCCGAGACATATTTTGTACAAGCCAAGCGCAAGCCCAACCGTTGAGTTTACACGCAACGATTTATTTGTGCCAATTCACTTGCACAAGCCAATTTGCAGAAGTAAATCTTTCCGTGAGGACCTACCTTAATAAATTTTTTTTAAATTGCCCCTGAAAAAAGTGCAATTTGTGCAACTAGTTGGCCGCTTATCTACCCTATTTTCTTCTATTAAACCCTTCAATCGGCATCGCACCATGACCTGAACGACACCCTGTTTTTGTGATATTGTACAAGAAAATTGACTAAAGGTTCTATAGATTTAAACTCTACAGAAAAGACCCTTCGACACTTTCAATAACATCACTTTCTGTCATAATGTTTATGGTTATTCTGCACTTTCGAAACACAGCGTGAAAATTTTGGTTTTGCCACGAATTTCAAGTATTATTCTCTTTGAAAGTTATACTCTTAACAAAAAATAATGTAACCAGCTAATTTCCACCAAGTGAGTCCTATCAGATGCCTGTGGCGTGATTACTCGGAAATTATTATAACACACACCTAATTACTTGTTTTGATAAAAAGGCTTTGTACGAATTTTATCATAATTCCGCATGATTAAATCCGTTCAATTTCTCCATGCCTAGACTTCAATTGCGAACAATACCACGTACTGGCAAAAAACAAACTTTCCAATCTGAAGAGGAAAACAATCGATTTTTGTTATTACATATTTTTTCTCTCTAGATTTAGTTTTTGCTTAGTTGGCCTACTTCAGATGTAAGAGCTCGATGTTATCGAAACTGATGATATTATCTAAATGCTGGATTTAGTGACGAGCGAATTCGGTTTTGTTCGCATTTGTGTGCTAGAATCCCCCCAAAAAAACAACATGAATGACTTTTGGCTGCTTGTCTTCTGTCCTATATCTGAGACCGTGAAATCGAAATCATGCAAATGCCATTCCGATAAAATTTGTGCTGCATCACAACCATTTCGGAATATGCCTGGTGCATTGGGGTACTTCAAATGGCGGCCCCCATTCAAATTGCAATGCAATTGGAAAAATCGGGCCGGGAGTAGATAATCCTCTTATGTTCCTCCACCAGTGTGTAGGGTATTCTAGAAGCTATAAATACTTCTACCAATCACTAGTGCGGCACTTGGAATTGTAACTAGATTTTTGTTTAACAGTTATTGCGCTTGAAAATCTGGAAAAATATCGAAAACGAATAAAATTCAATTAGCCTTTGGAATTTTTCCCTAGTAAAATGCAAACATTCAACCATAATACATACAAAGAGTAATAAGAAAAATGCTCAGCGGAATGTTGTGGAATTTCACTAGAGGTACTATGATTTTACGGATGAGCACTAGATTATTCCCAATTGATATGCAAAAACTAATTTTATTGGTGTATGCAAATTGATTCAAAAATACTAAATTTTGTGTTTGTTTTACAAAGAAAAAAAAAATGTTAATTCCTTTAAAACTAAAAATACATAGTATAGCTGAAGCTAGAGTTCAGATTCAATCATTTTCAGCACTTGTACATACTTTATGTTTTTTGGGGCGTTGGTCGCGAAAGTTGAGGTCCCGGGGCTCTAAAATGGTCGGAACACTCCTAAAATCGTCAAAAACCAAATTTTTAGGGGCTATTTCGCAACAATGTTTATGAGACCCTTGTAGTGACAGCGCTCCTTCGACTATTGAGTCAGGGTTTTGGTCTGATCCGATAATCGGAGCAGAGAGAAAAAGTAGGTTAAAAACGACTTAGAAAATACTGAATCATCAAGTGAAAGGCCTAAAATTCCACTCGCTTTCCTCCGACTATCGTATCTAGTTTACGGCCTGAACTGATAGTCGGAAGCCGGTTAAAAAGTAGTTTAAAACATGCCTAAGAAAATACTGAATAATGCCCTGAAAACCACGATTAGCAGTTTCCAAGCTTTGATCATTACAAATGGAGTGATAAAAACAGTTGCCACTACATTTCCTTCGACTATCGGGTCGAGTTTTCCGTCTGAACCGAAAGATTGCCTAAAACATACCCTAGAAAATAGTGAATCTTCCCGTGAAAGTCCTATCACAAGCGGATTAGCCGTCTCCAAGGTTAGCCCGGTCACACAGACAGACAGACAAACCGACACAGACATACCGACAAAAATTTAAAAAAAACTTGATTTTATTTTATTATCTAATTTATTATATTCGATTCATTATGGCGATTTCTGCGCTCTGTGGTCGCTCGTCTGCATCTTCAAATATCCATTGTTCCATTGTTGCCTCCGTTCGGCCTATAGGCAACACTAACCACGAAAATCGGACCAAAAAAAAAGCTTCATACAGTACGATAAAGATTTACTCGACCGTCATGCGGTGCGTATATGTGTGTCCCAGTCTTTACCATTTCCGAGATTTGCCCAGCTAATCAGCCAGCTAGACAAACAGACACAGACAGACAAATATTTTACAAAAACCAGTGGACCAATAGGACCAGTGCTGGCGGGTCATGTTAAGCCCGGGCCCGAAGGAGCATAGCCCCCTAAGAAACTGTACGTTAGCATTTTACCTAAAAAGGAAAATAGGCAGGCCATTTTCTTGTAAATCGGAAGATGGGCCAACGGTGTACAGAACAACATGCGGAGTTCCGCAGGAATCTGTCCTGGATCGTCTCCCTGGGTATTAAAATGATAATGATGTGTTTGGGTTACACCTTCTAAAAAGAGCAGTTGCAATCGGGATCGCAAATGGGATGGGGTAGGAAGACACCTCCATGAGATAGAATTATGGGCGATCCAAGTGATGAGATATTAAAGTGTGGCCTGAAAGCGGTTGTCTGACCTTTGCTGAGCGGAAAACTGAATCTGTGATAACGGAAAAACCTAGTGTCCACAAGTATCAAGATTGCTGCCTAACGTGGGGGCTATAGACTGAGTCGTCGCTTCCTGATGCCGAAGGTGATTAGCTTAGTCCTGCTATATGCAGCGGTAGTGCAATGACATTTGAACAGGACAGGCAATAGCATTGAACAACAAAAGGCCGCTTGCATACTAAGCGCCCTTTGTGCGTTTTACTATAGGAACACATGTAACGGTGTAGCGTACATTGCGGCGGCAGATGACACACGGCGAGTCAGTAACGGTCTGACAAGGATAGTGGAGCGAGTCTGTTTAGGGTCGGTGGAGGTACACACTTATCCCAAACGTGCAGAGAAGGGTTACGTGGGAACGTGGGAAAGAGACTTCATGAGGGCTCACCGCTGTGCCTGGCTTGCTCAGTTATCCGAGATAAGGTAAAGCACGTCTTCGTTGATCGTGTGAGACTCAGAGAGTACTAGAGTACTAGAGCCAATGTTGCAAAGTTACCTCGGTGGGGGTAATCCCCGTAATATAAAATCAGTCACAAGTTACAAAGCAATTACAAGTTTGTGGTGGATCTCAACCTGAAGTAAATTCTGCTAGTTGAAAAGTAGAAATGAAGTGGACGTAACTTCTGGCCACAATAACATAGAAGCGAAGTAAGAAGTAAGAGCGAGTCGCCAAAGCTTGTGACTTTTGACAAGTCACAATTTTAGATAAAGGAGAGAATCCGATTCACATTCGATGGTGAAAAGTTTGTCAAAACTTTCATCACTACTTTCAATACTTGATGACAAAACAAGTCTCCTCCTCCTCTTTTAAGTTTTAACACTTGTTAAAGCTACTTTCATATAACAAGAAATTTATTCTGAACTCTGAAGACTATCCGAACCGCATTTTGTAATTACATTCTCTAAATTCCATGTTGTTTTGAAATAGTCCAATAAATTGGTCTCCCAAAGTGAAATTCGATATCACAAACAAAATTTTAAAGTGAGTTCACCAAAAGAAAAGTTGAACTTAACTTGTGAGAAGTTCTTCTCCGGCACTACCTAAATTGCTGCAATTCATTAAACCCCAGGATGACACACTTTTAAGCATTACTATCCCAGCCAGGGGTTGAGGTTGAGGGACCAACTCAATTCGTTTAATGAATTCAAATTCGTTCCTTTTTTATCATCGCGACGAAGACAATTTACTTGGCGCCTTTCGAGTTGATAAAAGTTCTAAAAAGGACACAATTAGTGAGAAACTTTCAGAAACTGCCCCTTAACAGCGTCCACTGAACATTGATGGTGTAAATGCTGGGATTTTTGTCATGAACACAAAAAATGAACGAACTGTTGTCAAATTTCTTTTTATGATTTGCTGTAAAATTACCAAAGGAATAAATTATTATCGGTTCGGGCCATCGTTTTTCATCCCGCTTATGTACACTAGCATAAAAAGGATACGTCCATGCCATTCACAACAGCCATAGGCAATAGGTGGCTCTCTGTATATTTCTAAATTGGTCTAAGCTTTGTTTGTATAATCAATAGAAGGCGACAGTAAAAAGCCATCGCACAATTCACGACATGACATTCGTCGTTGAACATGGTTTGTTGCCTATAAAAAGTTTTATAGTGCCTTAAAATATACTTCCCAACTGTTTAGTTTTATGCGCGGAATAATCGCTCGTAATATCGATAAAAAATGCCAACGCGAATCGATGAAGTGGAGAACTCTGGATGCGAGAGCAGCAAACATTTCAAAGCCATTACGTGGCAGAGGGGGCTCCAGTTTTTGGGGGGTAGTAAAATATGAATAGGAATCATAAAACGATCCACATACGGAACTCATGTGGGGGCGGAAGAAATATAACGAAACGAAAAATATTCTCAAAAAATTGCTTTAAAAATTGCGTTGATGTTGCAATCGTTATGGCAGTTGTTTGCGTAACTTCGTTTTTATGAGATGAACTTTGAAGAGGGGCATGTATTGATGATTTCACCCCTTTGTTTCACGCGAAATGAAATTTTCATGGGAATCTTTAACGAAACAGAAAAAAATGATATCATGAAGTGGTTCGCGGTCCTTCTAGTCCCACATTGGAAAGTGATTTTATGTACTGTGCAAACTGTGTTGGCAGTAAAATTATAGGTTAAGGCAAACGAACTCATAAAATAGTACTTATCTCTGACATTACTAGGCACGCATGTGATTATTATCGATGAAATGACAAAAGCCTTTGCAAACACTACAAAGCAAAGCTGCAGTAAAAAGTTAATCGGATTCGAGAAATAAATTTTTCGTTCTTTTACGTGACCCCCAGCAGTTCAAGCTACAGTCAATGTCCTTATGGCCTTTCAAGTCTAGTCAGATGACATTGTGTCTTTTAACGTAATTATTGTATTAGGTGAGAGGTTTCTGTTGTTTATGAATACTTACAGTTGAATGCATTGTGGGTTCTTAGTAAGAATTCTGATCTTACTAGGTCGATTTTGGCAAACAGATTAGCTTATACATATATTATGCAAAACATCATTTGATGATTGATTGAGAAGTAATATTCTTAACTCCACTACAGGCAGTTAAAACTTCTGGTCCTTGACAACTGCCACCAAGAAGGATTTTACTTCCTCCTCAACATCTCCTTTTATTCACAACAAGGTGAACAAGTGATAACAGAAAGCAAAACCAAGGCCGACTTATTAGCATCTCTGTTCGCCGCAAATTTTTCTCTACCCGATGCTGCTACTCTCGAGAATACCACCCACTCAATGGACGGTGCTCACTTCAGGACTTCAGTATTTAGATGCCTCAAAGAACTCGACCTCAACAAATCCACTGTCACTGGTTTTATGGAAGATAAGTCAAAAAATCTCGAAACCCCGTATCAGAAATTTTGCATCTGCGCCTGTGGGTTTATCACTTTATTCTTACACACCCTCCTGGCCCTTTATAACCACAAATCTATTGTAACGAGCCACGATTCGTTACTAGAATCCTTCTCCACGAAGTTTAGGCAGCAAGTATAAAGCACCAGACTTAAGAGAGGTTTTTCCATGGTACAATAATACAAGGTAAGCTCATAAGGAAAAGCTCTGTTTCCATCTTGAAAAGCTTTGACGTCATCAAGATCTTTTAACTCTCTACCATTTGAAAGTTAATTCGTTTGTAAGACGTTTTCATTCAAAATTATTGTTTATAATCAATATAAAATTAAAAAAATAAAGAACAGATATTAAAGAGAATTAATCATCATGGTTTAAAGCAATGTAATGTTGGGTTTCCACCAATCAGAGAGTTTCAAAAAGCAGTTTTATTTTTAAACATTTTGTTTGTTTTTAACTACCCACTCGAGATGGGACAATGTTTTGTTTTTAAAAACACTATTCTCTTACAAAAATGTTCTCAAAATTGTTAGATTTTTGTAAAACATTGATATTTTTGTTGTCAAAACAGTTTTTGTTTCTGTTTCTTATTTTGTCTGTTTGGTGAAAACCCGGCATAAGAGGTTGCAAATATAAGAATAATAAGAAACCAAATGCTGCAATAACAAATTTTCAGTATTTTACGTTTCCCAAAAATCAAGATATATCGAAATTGTGGAGTGAAATGTGTGACAAAAATAAAATTAGTTTTCAAAAGGCTATTATATGTTCAGTACATTTCAGTGAAGAAAGTTATACTCTAAATTCCAGACTATTGCCTTCAATTTTTAAAAATATTAAATAAAAACGCGTTGCAAAGTTCCAGAATGAGAAAACATTTTCCAAAACTATAATAAAGTCGAAATTAGAATAAAAAGAAATTATATAAAAAATCCGTTAAGAAAAGCACAACATGTGAATTTACCAGATAATGTAAAATCTTTGTTCTTTTAGATGTGGATTATATTGCAAAATTAAAAATTTAAATAATAATATTAAAAATCAACAACGAAAGAATAGAAATAAAAAATTGCAAAAATATTTCTCTTAAAATAAGCGTTTTTTAATTGAAAACCTATTTAATACCATACAAATCTGCTTGAAAAAGATCTGAGTGACGTCACGGCAAAAGCTTTTTTCTCTTATGAGCTTACCTTGTATTATTGTACCATGGGTTTTTCTATCTTTTAAAGCGTTACTGGGATTTTCTCTTTGAAAGCTTTACTTCGAAGCTTAAAGCTTCAGCACCAGAGGAGCTTTCCGGATATAAAAGAAGCCGATCCACCAGTCAAAATTATTTCCTTTCCCGGACTCATTCAGGAGAAGTCATCTTCCCCGATCCTAACCGACGATATTCCTGACCGTGCCGAGGTGTGTGACCCGACGATATTCCTGACCATGTAGAGGTGTAAGCCCGACAGTATAACTGAACCATGTCTAGGGTAAGACCCGGCAATATTTCTGACAATAAATCCTGAAATAAATACTACCCCAACCAGTGTCGAGGTGACGATCTGACCATATTCCTGGACAGTGTCGAGGTATAGACCCGACCATGAAGCGACAATATACCCGATAGTATTAAAGAGAGAACCTGGTTATACAACCATAGAGACCATAGATGGTTGTTCTCAAATACCCTAGACAATTCCAGAGCTCCCGGCAAACGACCTTTAGAGAACTAAGTTTAAGACAATCACCGCATGAAACACCACTACACTATCTAGTCGATCCCCTGTATTGAGTTTACTACTAGACATTACACCGTAAAGTGGCCAACCTATTGATTAGACATTATTAAATGGCATGCCTATCTAGGGCAGTAATATACAAACTTTGGTACAGAGATACCATGGAGGGTTTTTGAATTCTTTTCCAATTGATGATCAGTAATAAACCCAGAAACCCATTGTTGACTTAAAAGTATTTTAGTTGTCTCCCATGGAAGACAAATGCATCATTTTACCAAAAGTTTGTCTGTACACTTCCTCTTTCTTATCCCAATTAATTGAATACCTTTGACAATAATTTATTCATGCAATAAAACACACTTATTCACTGAAAACAAGAACACATTTTACTTTACAACAGAATAAACTGAATAAATTAGTTAAAGCTTCAATTAGCCATAAACAAAGCCCCCCAAATGCAATGCTGCTGGAAATATTCATAACAACATTTAACCACAGAGTTTCAATGTAAACTTTCCCCATCAAAAGAACCAAAGTACAAAAGCAGTTTTACGCCTGAATGTAGCCAGCCATAATACTGCACTACCATCCATTACCAACTACAGCTCAATCTAACAGGACACACAAGACAACTCCTTTTCGTAGCTCTAAATTCCATTTCTCCTTATAGAATATATAGAGGGAGCAATTTCATCCTTATCAGAGGACCAAAAATGCCGCCCCTCCGGCATTGCTAAATATTGATTTTCCCTTATAAGTACTAAATTGACCCCAATTTTACACTGGAAAACAGAGAACGGAATTTTCAAAGAAACTTTAATTCTCTTCCATAGCCGAAGGCCCTTGGCAAGGAGCAAGGTAGCTTTGTTTACTACACAGGACCACATCCTTCGGGTCGGGTAAGGGATCCACGCTTACACGATGAAATTCGAGAATATTTCGGATAACCACTGACCACAGTGCTTCAAGCTCCGGGAAAAATTCCAAATACTTGGTGTTGTACAAGTTCTATGAAACCGAAGACTTGTTTTATTTTATGGTTGGTCTGGAAATGCAATAGCATGGGTTTGATGTTAATATGAGTTTAACTGGGATATTTTATTACGAGACTTTGTTTTAACTTTTCAGCGAAGATGATATCAGAAGCATTAGATAACATTACAAAATATAAAAAGAACTTGAAATAATATTAGGTGTCAGGTGTAGTGGGTGCTTCCGGTTCGTACCATTGAAAAGTTTGTACTAATGCCTTCAAAATGTGCTTATTATCCTTATCAGAATAATATTTCTACCTTTATTTTGTAAGAATACTTGTGAATGGCTTCAACGAATTCTTTGTTAGACCACAAGCAATCAGAGAAGAAAAAGA
The DNA here is from genome assembly GCA_949987705.1 of Thereva unica. Lineage (NCBI taxonomy): Eukaryota > Metazoa > Arthropoda > Insecta > Diptera > Therevidae > Thereva > Thereva unica. Next base: position 147,089,518 of record OX465282.1, on the reverse strand, counting down.
CTGAGGATGAACTCACGGTTTCAAACACACCAACAGAAGTTTAGAAGAAGGAAGCCATTGTTCCAAACTAATCAGGGTCAACAATCTGTACAAATTCGTTGTCGAAAGATCATGGCTACTACTTGGCGATTTGAAAAGAAAAGAAATTATGGAAACCAGCTGGCATAGTTCCAAAGATAATTTGATATGATAAGAAAACTAAACTATTTCGCACCTTAAGCCAACTGCTTGAAAGTAATAAAGAAAATATTTTACCGACAATGACACATTTTAAATGAATTTGACCCGAATGGTCTTTTGTTTCCGGATAAATGTTGCCTAGTAGAGAGTAGAGTGAAGCTGGAAACACTTGCAGCGGTCATAAAAGTCCATCAGCACTGATAAATTTTAAAATGAATAGGAATACACACAACCTTATTATGGTGAACATAACGCACAGCAAAGCGTTTTAATCCTTTTGACATTAGAACATTACAAGGAAGCACAGACTTTCCAATTTTCCTTCTATAAGACTCTGCAATGAAACCCTGCAATGTCTAGGTCTCATACTCGATAGGAAACTAACGTGGAGGCTGAATCTTCTAGAGACGGCAGAACAGCTCTTTTCTTATGGCAGAGAACGATTGGAGTCACTTGGGGCCTTAAACCCCCATCGTCCATTGGTTGTATACAGCCGTAATCAAACCTACACTTATGCATGGAATATCGGTATGGTGGACTGCATTACAGAAGATGGACAGGGCATAAAGAACAGCTGAACTGTGTGCAATGAGAAGCACCCTATCATCTGGGCTGGATGTCCTATTGCATATTATTCTTTTAGACATACATGCCGAGAAAATGGCAGCTTGGACGGCCGTCAGGACAAACACTCCTCCTAGACAGGCTGCAATTCATATGGTCAAACATCCATCCTTAGGAGGTTGACCACCGCTACGGGGAACCTAGATTACACTACACCTACGTGGACCTTGGAGAAAGATTTCAATTCCATCATTCCGACCAGACATGACTGGACAGTTGGTGTTATCCCAGCTGGGTCATTATGCATCTAAATTGGGAACAGCGTAGGCTCTGATATTTTCTCCAAGGCATTGAATATAGATGCCTCTCTTCGTCTATCAGGCGGCCCTCAAGGCTCATCTACGACTATGCTGAACTGCCGTAAGTCTCTTTGTGAGACGGCCACTCAGTTTGATAAAACATATCTGATATGTTGGGTTCCTAAACACAGTGGGATTAGGGGAAAGTGTACGACAGATGGGCTTGCTAGACAGGGAACTGAAGTGGAAAGGACACCTCACTTAACCCGGATGAATGTCCTTAGCCACCTACAAACTAGCTGTCAGAGAAACCAGCTTAGCTCGAGCTGGGTTGAGATGGACCATAGCAACGGTGTGCCGCACCCATCATGCAATGTGGCCAACTTTGGACGCAAACCATCCAAAATCTCTTGTCCAGTTGAATAAAAAGGAGATAACTCATGTAGTAAAGATGCTGACCGGTCACTGTCCCTTTGGTCTGTACGCCGAAAGATTAGGACTTCCCCACAACGACTTATGCAGAAGTTGTGGGAATGAGGAAGAGGAAGAAACTGTCTCCCATCTTCTCTGTACATGCCCCCCCCCCCCCCTCGGAAAGAAAAGAGGGACTTACCTTGGCTCACCCTTCTTTGACTGATTGAGCGTGCTGCAAAATATTGGTGTTCCTAATCTCTGTCGCTTTGTCAAAGGCTCAAAATGGCTTGAAATGTCCTGAACTTTGTCCCAACATCAGAATGGCATCCCAATGGGCCCAATGGCGTGCTTAACTGGGCTTCTTATTGGGGGAGCAGCCGTTTAAACCTAACCTAATCTATGGTTCAATAGCTTAAATAATAAAACGTAATTGCGGAGTTTTTCTTGCAAACTATAGCTTCTAGTATTCACTAAAAGAGGGCCTGATGGGAAAATTCAACAAAGTCTCTTGATTTGATCATAATAAAAATTTGAATCGATTTTCCCAAGTTTTAACCAATCTATTATTTTCTGAAGCAAAAATTGATGATTGAGTTAGAAATAAGAAAGATGTTTCAGTTGATTATTCGTTCTATAAAATAAATTGAGTTTCATTTAAATGTGCTCAAGTCATCAAACTAAGTTTTTTTTAGTAAAGTAAAGCTTCTGAAATACACAGCTAATATTTTCTAATTTAAGCTTTAAAACAGTAGAATATATTTAATGTTGCTTTGTAAATCATTTCAACGAAAAAAAATGTCCTTGTTAAAAACCCCATATGTGATTTGGATACTAATGAAAATCCTTGCTAGGAAATTAAATTCCTTCCTACACAAAATCCGCTCACAAGTTTCCCAACTGGGAAGTCCTCCATGAACTTTAAAAACTGTGTTGGTAAAAATAAAAATTTCATACCACGTTTCATACATTTATTATATTGTAGAAAGTGGCCTTATCACGAAACAGCGACGACGGCGACACTTCTACGACGCATTACTCATCATAACGAAGTGGCTCAACGCGAAGAGGCCCTGAAGGTATTATATGCTATCGCGCGACCCTGAATAAAATGCGTCGGTGACATATTTCCAATATTTTGATTGTGTCAGGTGATGCGATAAACATTCGTCCTGACTGATCCGTACCTTCGTCCTTTCGTCCTTTCAGATGTCATTTTCCAGTCGAGTTTAAGGAACGTGACTGGGATGCTCTAGTGCCTCCGGTTCGTTAGTTCCGCTGATGTAGCACAACGCCGTAAGCGGGGATGTTGAAAATTTCCTTGACGTTCTTGAAATTTCTCACCGATTTTCGTTTTTTGGCTGAAGACGACGAACACGAGAATTTTCGACGGGATTTAAGAGGTGAATGAGAGATTTCGCAAGGATATTGTTTACTTGATGAAATCAGGCTTTAAAGGAATTCACGATTGAGTGGGGTGTGAACAAAAGGGTTTTCACCCGAATGCCAAACACTTTCAAGCATACATACATACATACATCCTGCTGTGTTTGACTAGGCTGTAAGCGTTGATCTTTGCTCAGAGAATGGTCCTCTGTCCAAATACAATACCCAGAAAATATGAGCCACATGATGACTCCCCAGTGACGGTGGTCCCATTCACGTCCATCATGCATTTGGAAAGTTTTGAAATAACAAAAAGAGATTGACAAAGCTCTTCCCTCAGAATTTACGGCTGGCGATAAAGCTGGCTTTCGGGATAATTTAATAGTCCATAGTCCCGCAGGACCCCGAGTGGCAATTATTTATGTATGAGGTTAATGGGCCCCACATTTTACCAGAGCAGCCGCTCTTTGCGCCACAGTTGGCTTTAGGAGAGCTACAAAATACTTGAAAGACTACTAAAATTCCATTTCGCATGATTTATTTTCCCTTATATTTGGCTTGAAATAAGGACAATTGTTAATTTCCCATCGCAGCCTCTCTGCTCTAACTAATTACAGGGTAGCGCTTGATGAGGGCAATTTGATGAATAGGTATCGGGTAGCTCTGGCATGAAAACTTTCTAGTTATGCGAGGTGGGATTGAGGACGTTTTAACTGGGTATATTTCTTGATCCTGCATAAGGTGAAACTATAAGCACGTGAAGCAATGTTTTGAGATGAAAATTGCCCAAACCAGCACAGTTCCTAAATGTGCACTGTGTCGCATTGGGCCTATCCTAAATAGGAAGTGAAGTTAGATACCATAGCATATAAATGTATGAGAGTGACCAAAAAGGAAGTGAAGTGGAAGTTAAATTGAGAAAAATTTTGAAAAGTCATTTAGAGACGCTTTGGTGTTGGGTTTTTGCGAAGTGTGCTCGCTGACAACCTGCGTCGCCCACCTTATTGAAGCTCGTTGCTTCTCGGTGATCTCACCCTTCGCAACACCCTCGAATCAAGCAAGGATTCTTAGGACGCTGCGTTGCGCTACTGTCGAAGGAACTGGCTTAGAGGTACTGGGGGCTTCGGAGCGGTCTCAAGCGGTTTTTTGTGCCTCCATACTGGATGCGGGAAGTTTTTATTCTGGGGAAAGTCCCACGGAAAAAATATTCCAATTTCCCCAGAGAAGTGGGGAAATGGGAAGGGGAAGAAAAAAGGAGAAAGAGAGAGGGGGAGGGAAGGAGATGTACTTAGTTTTGTCTGGCCTCTTTGCAATTAGCCTGTTTGGCATAAGTGTCTCTACCGGTGTTCCCAATGCTAACTCCGAGGCACGCAAGCCCCACCACCCCGACAAGGTGTAGGTACCCGGTGTGGTAGGGGTCGTCCATAAATTACCTGGGATGATTTTTACGATTTTTCGACTGCTCTTCCTCTTGGTGAGATGTCGTGAGATTTGGCTCGACCCCCTCCCCCTCCGCCCTAATCTCACGTGAGATTTTTCAGATTTTAAAAAATCTCTAGTATTTAACACTAAAAATACGTATTTAGGGGCGTAACCACAAGATTTAATTATAGATAACTGATAGTTCGAGCTCCCACTTGCCCCTCCTCAATGCCACTCATCATTAACTTCCCAGTATAGGAAGTTATTGTAATCGGTCCGAAAATCGAAATCGAAAATTTCGACGTACGAGTATTTTCATCTTTCAAGGTCCCAGGAGCGTTTTAAGCAAAAAATTGGGAAGAAGTATGTGTGTGTGTGTGTGCGTACGGATGTGGTCATTTTTTCCTGCACGGTACCGCGCGAACCAAAAAAAGATATCGACTTCGTTGAAGTGTCGTACGAAGCGTATTAACCGAAATATGGTCTGAAAAGATTTTCATAAAATTCGGTCGAGCCGTTTTTTTGTTTAAGCGGCGTAAGTGATTTTTGTACCTTCACGAAAAGATATTGACTTACTTGAGGTGCCGTTCGAAGCTATTAGCGACAATATAATCTGAAAAGATTTTTATAATATTCGGTCGAGCGGTTTTTTGGTTTAAATGACATAAGTGATTTTTGTACCTGCACGATAGTGTGCGAACTATAAAAGATATCGACTTAGTTGACGTGCCGTTCGAAGAGTATTAACCAAAATATGATCTGAAAAGATTTTCATAAAATTCGGTCGAACCGTTTTTGTTTTTGTTTAAACGACGTTTATGATTTTTGTACTTGCACGATACCGCACGAACTAAAAACTATATCGACTTCATTGAGGTGCCGAAAAAAGAATATTAACGAAGAAATGCTCTGAAAAAAATTTCATAATATTCGGTCGGGCCTTTTTTGTTTAAATAGGCTCATTTTACACGATGAAACACGAAACAAAAAGATTCGCTTGGTTTGATGGGGAGAGGTGAGAGAGGGCTTGAGAGAACACGTGTTCCCTCAAACCCTTTCTCACCTCTCCCCATCAAACCAAGCGAATCTTTTTGTTTCGTGCTTCATCGTGTAAAATGAGCCATAGAAAAACTTCGGCTAATTGTAAGAAAGACAAGTTTTGCTAATATCTAATAAACTCGATGGAATGAGACCCGTTCTAAACGAAGTGATCTTTTGTGGGTTCTGCACAGCGATACAAAACATCACTTGTCAAAATTGGACAACCTTTCAAAATCGTGCAAAAATTTCGTTACCCTTTACAAACAGCGCGAATTTTTCAAACCTTGGATTAGCACTTTTTGACGGGGAATTGTTTTCTACGCGTGATACAGTTTCAGGCAATTGCGGTTCATCCCGGGATTTCCGGTAGTTACCGTAAAATTTGTTCTTTTTGGTCAAGTCTGATAAGTTACAGTTTTGCTAATATCTCCGGAAAGCTTTGGAATTTCCAAATGAAGTCATTCGCTTCTCAGTTCGTCAACGGCGCTTCAGCACGCTCAATACGAATTTGAACACCCGCTTTAGTGCAGCGAACGAAATACGGAGGAAATGTTTGTTTGCTAACGTTCAGGAAAAACAAATTCTCTAGAAAAATCTTGTGGATTTACTACTATTATAGTTATTTGAACTAGCTTCTCTCGGGATTGCTTTGTCATCAGTTCTGATACTAGCCAATTCTCCACTAGTGCTAAACGTATAACTATTTTGTAAGAAGTCAGTTTATTCCATCTTCGTTCATCATACTCCTCCATACTTCGTGTGGACCGAAGGGGTCAAACCCACATCCCAACTAGTTTGCGCTTGTAGTCAACACACAACTACCAAAACGAGAGCACTCATAATCCACAAGACTCTCATTACGCTAAAATTCGGCTCTTCCTGTAGTTTTATATTCTAAGGGCCTTTTCGCGGGTCAGTGTTACTTGTCTCGTACCCCGCAGCATTCGACAAGTCACGCGTTTGGCTAAACCATGGGGTGGGGAGGGCGCTACTATGCTACTTTCAGGCGTTCGCATAACAATTTTGGTGTAGGATTTAGGCTGCTTAGGCTGCTTACACACCAAACTCGACATCGACATGACACGACGAAATTCGACAACATTTTTCTGTCGCGACACACATCTATTCTTATCATTAAGCGAGTCTATTCATACTGAATTCGACATCGACACGACACGACAAGATTTTCTGTTGTGACACCCATTTATTCTTATTATTAAACGAGTGTATTTACACTGAATTCGACATCGACACGACACGACAGAACTCGACAGAACTCGACAAGGAAAAAAACCGTTACCGACGAAGGGCTTCACATTCAAATCAGTTTATATCCACTGAAGGCGACACGAGGAAAAACGTCGAACGACGACTTTCGACACGTCGAGTACTTATGCAGTGACTTTCGTTGTGTCGAGTGGTTCTGGTTGTCGAATGGTGTCGAGGTGTCGAATTTGGTGTGTACGAAGATTCGACAAAAAATTTTGTGTCGATGGACGTTTTGTAATATCGTGTCGATGTCGAGTTTGGTGTGTAAGCAGCCTTAGCCATATCTTAAGGCCCCCCTTCACTCACAGGTCGACGGCATACTGTGGCCTGACTGTTTTTGCCTTGAAGCCAAGTATCACCGCACACCTCCCCGGCTGCCAACTGGATAGGGCCTGCAGTCCAAGAAAACTGATAAAATTCTTTATTTGGGAAGGCATTTGTCGTCAGTGTTTGCCTGAAGATCTGGGGGTAGCACGTAAGTTGTTTCAATCGACCTCTTCATACAAAATATTTTGTAACACTTGGGTCGACTGAAAAAACTTAAGTGCAATCATTGTGTCAACAAATTTGGTGGTCCGCGTATTTTAAAGGTTTTCCAGTCACTAATCTGTTTGTGCCTTTAAAGTTTTCGTTGAGGCCATGAACATTTTGGCACTTGAGTAAATAATCTGCTATGCTAAACTGTGGTCTTCCCCTGTAGGTCTACGGGATGCCACGGCTGTCGGGCGGATACCTGAAACCCTCATCCATCAGTCAGACTGAGTATTGTGTGGCCTTCATCGGGACTGAGTATTGTGTGGCCGGGCTTCTACCGGCCTGGCCTGCTGGCGACTTGTAAGTCAATGGGGGTCTTTGGTGGGGAAAAATGTTTTACTTAATTTAACTCAGTTTTCTAGCAATTTTACACTGGGGAAAAATAATTACGTGATATTTGCCGAGGCGCCCCCTTTTCCCACGTGAGATTGGGAGAAATTCGGCTCGACCGACATAATAATATCTAACTTCTGACAGGGGATCAAATGGTAGTAACGGCCTCAGGGACCTTTGGTGATGCCGGTACACCAAAGGGACAAGTCCTGAGAAACGCCATCTGCGACCCATGGTCTTCACGACCTAAGTCCTTCCGATATGCTACCGAATCCTACCTCCACCTCCACGAAGATGTTGACTTTACATCGGGTGTTCCCTGGATGCTCTTGTATATACAAGAGTAACTGACGGAGGAGGGTGAAAGGCGAGTGTTTCGCGCCTCAAAACGAAACAATTACCGGACTGGTCCTCCAGGTTGGGGGTTGGGCGGCAGGCTGACAACCTTCCACCGTAAAAACCCACCCGTCACGAATCCTCAAGGCAGGCCTCGGACAGGACGGACTCAACGGCAACGACCCAGGCAACGAAATATGGAATTTGACATTGGAACTTGGAACGTCAGAACGCTCAACAGGACGGGCGCTCTGCGTTCGCTTTTATTATTATTGGAAAAATACGGCATAGCAATCACCGCTCTACAGGAAACCAAATGGACTCACAGTGGCATAATGGATCTCAAAACCCACACGATACTCTCCAGTGGTTCATCGAATGGAAGAAGAGAGTTCGGAGTTGCCTTCATAGTCGAAAAGAAAATGAAATCACTGATTCTGGACTTCAAGCCAGTAAATAATAGGATATGTACGCTTCGGATTAAAACAAGACTACATAACATTAGTCTCATAAACGTCCATGCGCCCACAGAAGACAAGACGGATGAGGAGAAAGAGGAATTCTACCAGGAGCTAACAAACGTCATCAGATTAATACCGTCAAACGATATTAAAATGGTGCTTGGAGACATGAACGCCAAAGTAGGAAAAGAAGAGGAATTCCTAGGAGTCATAGGAAAGCACAGCCTACATAACGCTACCAATGACAATGGTAGTAGATTGATCGATCTCGCTAGCTCGAACTCAATGGTAGTAAGTTCAACAATGTTCCCACATAAAAATATTCATAAGATGACGTGGCAGTCACCAGACAGGGTTACATATAATCAAATAGACCACGTCCTAATTGAGAGAAGAGGGGCCACGAGTATACTGGATGTGAGAACTATGAGGGGAGCGTGCTGTGGCTCGGACCACTATCTTGTCAAAGTGAAATTTAGAGCCCGGATAACGACCAAAACTCAAAGAGGGCAAACACAGCTAAGGTACGATATAGACAAGCTGAAACTTGAAGAAAGAAGAGAGGCCTATCAGAATGCTATCGTACAAAACCTGAGAGAAGGAGTAGGAGAAGAGCCTGACATTAACAACAAATGGGAAAAGCTGAAAAACAGCGTAAAGGAGGCAGCTGAAGACGCCCTAGGCTGGGCCCCCAGACAGACTAGAATTGACTGGTTTGATCGGGATTGCAGAGCTGCAATAGAAGAACGAAACCAGAGCCACCGGGAGTACATCGCAAGGCCCACAAGAGCAAGGATGGAAGTGTTTAAGCTAAAAAGAAGAACTGCAGACAAGCTGTGCAGAAAGAAAAAGAGAGAGTATCTAAACAGGAGGATCCTACAGATACAGGAAGACTTCAGCGAAGGTAGAACTAGGCAAGCCTACAAAGGAACACGCCAGATCAGTAATAAGTTTCAGCCAAGAACGGATATTTGTAGAGACATGGATGGGAACCTATTAGCAGACCCGGATAGGATAAAGGAAAGATGGAGACAATATTTTCAAAACTTATTGAATCCAACCCAAAGAATAAACGAAGACTCACAGGCGGAAGCAATGGTAATACCTCAAGATAGTATTCCAATAGAACCACCAACACTGGATGAGGTACGGGAAGCTGTGAAAAGGCAAAAAAGCAGCAAATCCCCAGGCATCGATGGAATCGCAGCTGAGCTACTAAAGGAAGGAGGGCCGCAACTCTTAAGGAACTTACACGAACTCATATGTAACGTCTGGGAGGAAGAAGTTATACCAGATGACTGGAAGAAAGCGATTATATGTCCAATCTACAAGAAAGGAGATAAATTAACCTGTAAAAACTACAGAGGCATCTCACTCCTCAGCACCAGCTACAAAACCTTCACAATCCTTGTGAAACAAAAACTAGAACCTATAGCGGAAGGCCTTATAGGAGAATATCAAGCTGGTTTTAGGACAAACAGGTCAACATCGGACCAACTGCTGACCTTAAAACAAATTCTGGAGAAAACCTGGGAAAGGAATATAGATATATACCAGATATTTGTCGACTTTCAACAGGCATATGACTCGATAAACAGAGAGAGGCTGTACAGGATCCTATTGGAATTAGGAGTCCCCTCCAAGCTGGTACGACTGATAAAATGCGCAACGAATAGCTCCCTGGCGAAAGTAAGGATTCAAAATGCAATAACAGAAGAGTTCGAAGTGCGACAAGGTCTTAGACAAGGAGATGGACTAGCCCCCATGCTTTTCAACCTGGCCCTAGAATGGGTGATAAGAAAAACATCAGTACGGAGAAATGCGTCCATAGCAACGCAGTCTGTACAATTACTTGGATATGCGGATGACGTGAACATCGTGGGAAGGTCCTTCTTGGCAGCGAAAGAAGTCTATGTCGAATTAAAAGAGGCGGCCAAGGACATAGGGCTGAACATCAATGAAGAAAAAACGAAGGTGATGCAACAATCCAGAGCTGGAAGATTTAGAATGGGAAGAAATATAACTATCGACGAACATAATCTAGAAGTAGTCGATAAAACAGTCTACCTTGGGTCTACAATTACAAAAAGAAACGATGAAAAGGAAGAAGTAACTAGACGAATACTACTGGCTAATAGAGCTTTTTATGCCCAAAAACAAATATTGCACTCAAGATTTGTGCACAGAAAAACGAAACTCTCACTCTACAAAACAGTAATACGACCAGTACTGTGCTATGGCAGCGAGACTTGGACTATGACCCAGGAGATAGAGGAACAAGTCAACAGGTTTGAGAGGAAGGTGCTCAGATGCATAATAGGCCCAACGAGAGAGGATGGGATATGGCGAAGGAGATACAACAACGAGTTGTATGAAATTTTTGACGACCTAGAACTCTCAACGTTTATAAAAATCAACAGACTAAGACTAGCCGGCCACGTAGTCAGGATGAATGATAACCGTATCCCAAAACGGCTTATGGTGGCCGAAATTCCAGGAAACAGACCAGTAGGTAGACCCAGGAGAAGATGGATGGACTCTGTGACGGCTGACGCAGAGACAATGCTGAACATTCGGAACTGGAGAACTGCTGCAAGGAACCGTCAGACTTGGAGAAATGCCCTAGAGGAGGCCAAGGCTCGATTTGGGCTGTAGCGCCATTGGATGGATGGATGGAACTTCTGACAAGAAGTGACAATGAATTCTATTACTGTTACCCTCCATCTTTTGACGGCATTATTTCCAATATTGACCAGTTTACACAATTTTACCTTTTCAATATCATTTATAAATTGAAACAATGCTTTCGGCCCAAATATACCAACGGCAGGTGTTTTCCACCTCTTTAAATCGATTAATAATTTTCGACGTAATTATAGCTTTGGGTGACATCATAAATTAATATCGAACCTGTAAAATTCGATAACAAGCACTGAATGTAGGCGGTATGTTTACTGGTAGAATGCTCCACCCGCTATCCTATCGAGGAGCAGATTTTTAATAGGAATTTTTGCATTTTGTTATATCGTGAAATCAATTTATTTTGGCCCGGCTTTTTTCGTGTGCACAAAAACCTGCTTAAAAATAATGTTTTTTTTTTCTCTCTGAATATTTTGTGTACATTTAACAGTTTTTCTAAAATTAAAATATCCCTGGCGAAGGTCGCACCTTTTCTAAAATTAGAAAAACCCAAAGAAATGTTTGCATAACAAGAAAAAAAAAATTTGTTGAAATTCTAATTTCACAGGATTTTTCTCGTTTGCTCTTGAGACCCACACAAAATTCGTTCTATGTAATATTTATCACTTGGGGGTATTATAAGTGATATTTTTGTATCACAAAATCTCAATTAATGCTATATTATACCTTTTTTATTTTGTATTTTTTTGTGTCATAACAAGGTTTTTTTAACGAAGCTTAGAAATCACCCCTTGTGCTACCTTTTTGGCATGTCGTTCAGCAGCGCATTTTAAAAATCTTACTATGGTAAACCACGAGGTTAGATGTGGTTATGCTGCGTCACTTCATTTCACCCCGAAAGTTTATGTTTAACCATGGAGGTTTTCGAATACACCGCACCGCGGTTAGCCACGAGTTACAAAAGAAGAAAAAATAACAACAAATTTTTCCACATAATAGTCTTCGCTTATTATCTCATTAATAACTGTTAGAGAATTTTTATTCTTGCTCTTCTCCTTAACCATCACTAACCATGCTGCCGTGCAGGGTTAAAATTTAATTACAATTGGTGAGCTGGAAAACACTGGTGCTCCTGACGTCTGCCGCTTTATTAAAAGCTTCAAATAGCTTGAAATGGCCTGAATGACACTAGAATGACATCACAATGGGCCCAATGGGTTTGATTAAGTGGGCTCCCTAGTAGCGGAAAAAAAATAGATTGTCGACAGTACAAAGGGACTTTCCCTAAGCCTCTAGTCTGCCACATAAAAAAAAAAAAAAAAAAGAGCAGCCATTTTAACTTAACCAAACCTAACTTCGAGCTACAGCCTTAGAAATAAAACTGATTGACGCCAACGGCGGGACGTCATGGAATTTTGCTCCACCGACTCTGAAGCAATGCTACAACTCACACGGTTTTTGGAATTTGAGAGAGAGAATGTCATTTCCGTAAAAAGGGGATACAAGAGGGACAAGTGGAGCATAGCCACCATTTGGCGGCTGTGGATAATAGATAGTCGATGACAGCTTATTATGAAGCTTAAAATCCCGCAACAACGGATTTGACAGCTCGGTATATGCTAGTAATAGTGATGGGTTCGCCTCTATCTGCCTTTTTCTCTATTTTGAAGAGAAACTATGCATTTTGGTGGAAACATCAAAATCGCAGAGTTGTACAGCATAAAATTTCCTACACATTTTGTCTTCACTGTTTTTTTCGAATTTCGCATAGTTTCGAAGCTAGCGGCCGTTTTGCGCCTTTGCCATGCACCTCTGCTTGAATGCACACGCCTAAGCCCTGTTAAATCGTGGGCTTCAACAGCAACCTCATCTGACCCAGTCTCTGAGGTCCTTGCAAGTCTATCTTGCAATAAATACTCGAACATCATCCTTAATAGTAGAAATCGTACAATTCCGCGCGCCATTCCGTCAAGGGGGCCAATAGTTTTCAGCCTCAATGTGTAGATTATGGCAGACTTCTCTACTTAGGTCAGTACATTGTTAAGCAAAGTCTCCGGCAATTAAGAGGTGAAAATAACGAAAAGATGGAGAAGCAGGCGATTCTTTGAAATTTGCAAAGCAGTCGGATTCTACATTCAATACGTGGTTTTTGGGTTCATAGCCCCAGGATTTACAGGTTCTGCAATAGACCCACGGATATCTGCCTTGGTTTCCTGGTCGTCAAACTATACATATTTGTTAATGTCATGAAGCTTAGCACCAGGGGCGGCGCTTTCATATGTGCGAATGGTGCACTTGCACCGGGCGCAATTTCAGAACTTGAGATCTAAAAAAAATTTAAAACTTTGAAGAAAAAGAAAAAATTGAAGTGTTCCAGTGACAAATTACAGATAAAATTTACTGCAGGAACTGTCGAATTTTACTCGAGATTTTACTCAAAAAGTGAGGGAACGACCTCCGGGAATCAGAAGTAAAAAGGTTCAGGTGAAAAATTCCAAATTGAGAGAAACTTCTTACATTCATTTATACTACGCTGGTGCACTTTATGAAAATTATTTCTCCCATTAACCCAATGTTTGGGTTTTTTCCATTGTCCTTCACTGGGATCAAAGAAATAAGAACTGAAGGGGGCGTAATATGGGTTACTGAACCGGGCGCAAAAAAAACCCCAACCGCCGCACACTGGGGCAGAAAGCACTTTTTTGGTTCAAAAGTTTCCAGAGACCACAATTTTTAACCAATTTAGATAATTTTTTATTTATTTTGAAGGTAAGATGATTTGTAAGATATCTGTGAAAGCCGAATTTTGCTTTTCCCTTCCAAATATGCCTCAATTTTTTTTTTGTTTTTAGCCATTTTTTTGCCTTCCACGGCCCCAAAACAATTCGTAGGGGGGCACTATGACCCCTTAAAATGTTCGTAACTATAATTAAAAAATAACAAAAAAATCCGCCCTTGCCTCTAAAGGGGCCAGTGCGCAACCTTAAGGGCTGTGAATTGTAAAATGCACTTATGCACTTTATAATATTACCTCCCACGGCCCCGTAGGAGGCTCGGAGACCCCTTAAAATTTTCGTAATTTAAAGTACAACAATAATAAAATAATGTAAAAATCCGCATTTGCCTCTAAAGGGGTCAAAAAGGGTCCTGAAAGTTTGCCCGCCATTAGGTTAATAAAAAAAAGAAAATCTTCTAATTTCAACAAAGGGTTTCAAAATCATATTACAAAAAATCCGATCAATTTTGATTAAAAAACAAGTATTTTTCACCCCTTCTACAAAGAAGATATCCAATCAAATCTTCCTCTGTTGCTGAAATGTCTTCCTTCTGCAAGGTTGCGAGGTAAACCCTTACAATAAAGCATCCATGTTACTCCTGTCGAACAGCATATCTACGAAATTCCACGCCAAATCTATTGATTCTGCCGAAATATACCTGTAACTCGGTCTAATGCTTCACCTTCGCCCCACTCCTTTCAATCAGGCATACTACATGCTACATGTTCGCTACAACTGCTGCCAGGCATGACGGGACATGCACATGCATGTTTAATACTTACTGACGTCTGTTACTATACCAAGCAGAGAGGGGATCTATGGAGAGGTAGAAAGGTAGGTATTGGGGCGGTTGGGCCAGAGTTGTTTTGTTACTTAGAAATTTAATTAAAAATTCGTTTTGCTGAAAGTTGATTTTCCTCGAGTTCTTTTTTTTTTACAATAAGAGTAAAAGTCAGAAATTAATATGCAAAAATATACATAAAAAAACATTTTTCTTATTTGATAAAATAATTTGAAAAAATAAATTTGAAATTCATGGGAAATTCGTATTTTCTCTCGTTCTAGGTAGACAAATACATTAGCATAGATCTAAAGAAATTATATTTACATAAATCGCCCTTTCAGATACATCCGTGCAAATATCTAAAGGCCCTTCAAAATGTAATTCTATAATGCTTGAATTAATTTCTGTCAGCGCGCGCTCCCACGAATGTTTTCTTATTTCATGTTGTTTTTTTTTGTTGTGTTGTTCTATACCAAAAAGAGTATAAATGCGGAACGACAGAAAAGTAGCAGGAGGCAAAAGCCCAGCCTTTAGGGTAGATTTCAATAAGAATAAGTGAATTACATTAACCTTGAGTCTAAGGTTCAAGTACAGGGATTCAAACGAATTTTATTTGAATAAAGACCGGTTTTTGGGCGAATTCAGTTTCAACTTCAAACCCACCTCGAAAAATGCTAAGCGACGACGACGTTGGCTTTTTGCTAGAGGAACTTTAAGATTTTACGGGGGGTAGTTTGCTAGAACAATCCAAGCCCCCTGTAATTTAGCGTGTTTTCAAGGAGGTCATTCTAGCGAGTGATTCTAGGCTAATGAAACTCATCACGAAGAAGAGAAAAGTGGAATCTCTCTACATTTGTTTTTCCTGGTGATTTTATTACTTCCGCAAATTCCCAATGAAGCAAATGAAAGGCCTCTTAAGAAAATTTGGCCAGGAAGTTATTTTTCATCCAAACCGACTTGGAGGCGTAAATGTTAATTAATTAGGGACACATTCTGCCTGCGAAATGTCTTGGTTTATATATATATACTAGTACTATATATAGACACAGGAACTAGGTTTATAACAATGTACTCCAGCATGCTTACCATCTGTTAAATGCTCGTATACAAGACCAAGCCAAAAACTTAGCAGTACTAATCTTAATTAAGGCTGCCTATCACGAGGACTGCTTCTCTTTGACACCTTGAACCTTCCCATAGGAGCTTATTCCTTAAATATTAATAGAACGGATTTGCATAATAGATGTTCTTCTGTCAGATATTCTGTCTGTGCCTCAAAAGTATACGATGCAAGTAGATGAGGCTGCCACTATACACAAGGCCCACACAATATACCTGATGTTCGCCAAAAACAAACAAATTGCCCGGGGTTCTCTTTGGGGCCAGAAAATTCCTGGTCTTATTTTAGAATCATTCTCAACGCAAAAGGATATTTCCTCGTTTTGTATCTGTTCGGTTCTAAGTTGAATGGGATTTAATCTTTGAAATAGTTTTGGAATAGAAATTGGTGTTTTTGGTAGCTTAGTTAAATTTTTGATTTAGTTTGAATGGTGTTTATTCAATCCGATGAAAGTATTCGTATATTAGAGCGAAGCCCTTTTTGAAAGATCTTAAGAGGTACAAAATTAATTCGGGTATTTGCAGATATAAGTTTAGCTTTATAAATTACTGCGCCTTCCAAAGTTCTTTTATGGCGTCTTTGAACTGAGCTCCGGTAGGTACATTTAATTAGATATTTTGTAAAGTGCGTAAAATTTCTGGGGATTTGTTTTTTTTTTATATAAGAGCTTAGGATCTAGAGGTGAAACTGCTTTGTACTTTAATGCGTGAATTGGCTTGACTGTTGCATTAGATCGTGTGAATGAATTTGTTCACTCATTCTGACCAATGGCTGAATACTGTCGACAGCCTGTAAATTTAGTTGCAAAAGCGAGTATCGTTATCCAAGTTTTAGATACTCGTCATTTTAATGATGCCGTTTAAACTGTTGCAGAATCCATTTTTAGAAATGACGACTCGATTAAAAATAACTTAGTCGTTAATTTTATTACTAGCACGCACTCGCCCGCAGCTAGCGAACAAACAGGCAACAAAAGTACGCACGCTCCCGCCACAGGCATGTACGCTCTCGCCACAGATACGGATATCTAAAAAATCAGGCATGGAAATTTATAAATCGGCATCGATTATTCCAAACGCGAGTGTTGTTTTACCAACCAGTCCCCCAGCTAAGCGCTTACCACGTGCAATGCTGCTTGACCTGCGCAATCGAAGGAGAACCGTTCTACTGAGTATGCTATTAGCACTTTTTATGGTCACCACGATAATTGCCTTTTTTTCGTCCTATACAATTTGTTTAAAGCCATAACGGCGATTTCGTGCATGGCTGTAGCGGGACCGTGCTTGCCTGTCTGCCTGCCTGAGACATTCCTGTCATACGATCATCTTGTACAGGAAACTTTAACATGCTATGAATTGTTGAGCCGTTGATAAGCTGTGCTGCTACTCCCGTTAAAGCACATAGTTTTTCTGCGTTCTAACATTGCTTTGATTTCGCAGTAAGTTCAATAGTTAGTTTTTTCCTACAACGGCTCCACCATAGCAAAGAATATTCTCAATCTTTCGTCATCACTAGATATCTGAGTTTGAATTGATTTGGTTACCATTGCAAATATTTCTCTTTGACCAGCATTCATAGCTCGTTGAGCCAATTAGAAGTGGTTTTCGTCCACTGACAAGTGTAGTACTTCCTTTTCTTCATCGAATTCAATAAGCTCAACTTGTGGATATACATAATATGTGGAACGCGTGCACTTGATTAAATGCTTTTTCCAGCTGCTTATACCGCTCAGGGTAGAGTTTCATGTGGTCACTTCTCTCTCTAAGCTGCTGTTCCCTCGACAGGAATGCTTCTTTAGCACTTATTATATTTTCCAATCAGCTCACTCCCGTTACGGTAAAGCATATACTGCAATAACAAACTATAATAGTAAGCTTCTGGATGCCACTGCTACGAAATCTGGTTCGCGCACAACGGCTGGTGTATTTCTTATTGTCATTTTCATGTTTTTCTCTAAGTATAATAAGACGCCTCTTCGTTATTTGTTCTTGTTGTACAAACGCATCTGCATCAATATTGTCTTCATTGGTTTGTGCTAGCTTTGCGTAGTTTGGCTCGACTAACATTGCAAATTCGAATTGGGTCATGGTGCTGATGTTGTACTCCCGGGTGTTCGGTTAGTCGTTTTTCCTTTAAATTCACTATTTCCGACACCGCGAAATAGCGAGTTTCAGTGAAATCGAATTGTAATGGTCAAAATCTTACAGCCATGTTGCCGCTGCCATTTTTAGTTTGCAAAATGACACCAGTATCGTCCCCCCGGGTACCGATTTTCAATGGAATCTGAACACAATTGCAAAATTCGTCCGTCATTGCATTGTCACGCGAACTCAATGTGTGTGCAAAGTTGACTAAGGGCCCTATTGTGTAACAAGTCGATCTGACGACTTTGAGTCGATGTTAAATTTTCATACTGAGAAAGTCGATTTTTATCGATAAAAACATAAATATGAGTCGATTACATTTTTGACGTCGACATGACAATTGTGTAATCGACTCATATTAATTCTTTTAGCGACTAATTTCGACAAAAATCGACTTTCGCAGAAAGAAATTTTAACATCGACTCAAAGTCGTCAAATTGACGATATCCACAATAGGCCCCTAAGATTCGGTAAATGAAAAAGCTGGCGCAAGATTTGACGCAAAGTTATAAACAAATATTCGAGGTGAAGTTAAATAAAACCAAAACCTTTCAATTTCGGTGATAACTCCTCATTGGGGCCATAGTTCTTTCCGGTTCGGTTGATGTGGAAGCAATTCGGAGTTCAATCTTGGCGATTTTGCCATTGGTGCAATCGACTTGTACAAAAATGCATTCTCTTCCTTCTTCGTAACTTTGGACGGCTTTCCACGATTGCTGACCACTCAGCTGACTGCCGATTTCACTATGGACTGTAGTGGCATATTTCATCCATTGTCACAACGCATGAAAAATCCAACAGTGAGTTTTTGAGTTTTTGGCCAACAGTGAGGAAGCGCGGTACCCACTTCAAATAGAGTTTTGTTATGGGAAAATGTTAATGAAAAGTAGTGATCTTCACCTTACGGTCTTTCAAAACGATTTGGAGCACCCTTTTTTTCTGGAGCTACTGCCGTATTTGGGCAACCAGAGCCTTCCATAGCATCGTCGTTTGTGCGGAAGCGTTTAAAATTAGTAAACCAGATAGCAGAACCCGAATACATGTTTCAAGCCATTGCTTCACTTGAACGGTATTTTTCTTATTAAAAAGAAATGCTGTATCAACACACGAAATTCAGATTTTTCTTTGCTTTGAAGAGTAGCACCACGTCACAAACCATTGTGATTTGTAAATAAATGGTAGGAATGTGATGAAGTTTTAAGACATATTGTTTGAAGGTTGGTACTATCTAAAAATGATATGGATTTGCCAATAGTGGAGCCTCCTGTAAGCCACCCGACGAACTTATTGAGTGATGTAAAGGATTTATGTCTTGATTTTCATCTTCGTGACTTGTTGTCACGTCGCAGTCATCTTCTGTAGAATAATCTGCATATAATTTTGATAAAACCTGTCCGGATAACTTAATAATGTAATTTTTGGTATCTAATAGAGAAAGCGTAAAGTAAAAATTTAAAACCGACTTTTTTTTACTGAAAACCCCGGTTTTCGAATAGCAGTAGTTTTCTTTTAAAACCCGGATTTGAAAACCGGTTTTTAAAAACCGACAAACCCTAATTTTAATTTTCTAGTTCAAAATAAATCTTGTAAATCTTTTTGAACCTCCACAGGTCCACAGAAATTCCCGCGAAAGGCGGCCAGCCTTTTACTAAATGTTACACTCATAATAGAAAATTTAAGTTATATGGCGATACTACCTTAGTTCAGGAAAAAAATACATACATATAGCACTTTTTTGGGCTAATTACTCATTTCTATAATTGAGGGACTAATTACAATATCAACCTTAAAATAAACGTTGGTAATATTTCATTTAACATGACTTCATCAAAAACCAAATAAGGTAAAATATTTATAATCCACCATAATGACGAAATCCATCTTTCTCGATGCTATGAATAATTAATAAAATAATGTGAAGCCCCAATAAAGGAGAATTTCTATTGAACTTTGCACCTCAATAAAATTGCACGTTCAATATCTCTGAACAACCCCCACCCCCGTAATTTACCATGAAAAGCTTTTACATTCCCTGTTCACATTTTGTTTTACGAGCGTGTTCTTGTTCTTAGCTTTTATAGTAATTGCGCGTTTGTATCGCGCTTCCCACGCAATCAGTGATGGTGGGGGTGTATTCAATTCCAACATAGACAATTACTTTGGTTTCTCTCCTTCACCCTTTTTCGAATGGCGCCCATGAAATTTAATAGCTTCGATAATTTTGTGCTTTCAAGAATATTTTCTTGATTTTTTTTTAATGCGTATAATAAAAACTCATGGGATGGGTATGGGAGCACTACATGGTATTCTAACAATCTATGCTATTATTAGTAAAGCGAACATAAAATTACGGGTATGTAAAGAAATTACTGGTTAGAAGGTGTCCTTGGAGTCTACTTTTGTTGCTTTTAGACATGGAAGATGTGCCCTCTTAAAAATTGTCGACGAGAGGCAAATACTAGGTGACCATATGTTACTGTAGCTGGGTCAACTAAAATGCACATAAGCAACGCACGTCATGTGGACGCTCTGGTGTAAATCATTGGTGTCGGCCATAATAGAGGTGCGTTGTTGCTTCGTTAAGTTTCGTTAAATGTAAGAATGCAAAAATAACTGCACTCAAAGAACGTTTTGTGAAATGATTGTAGTTACATTGGTGATAACTGATTCTTTTTTTGTGGGTTTTAAGGGCCTTATGGGCAAACACCGGCCGCTTGGATTTTTAAGGGGCATATGACGGCCGTAGACTTTTTAACCATTTTTATAGCCTCACGAACGCCAAACTTGAGTATTGAGTTGTACGAACGAATTTCACCAAGAAAAACAATCTGCACCAAATGTATTGTTGAATGTATATTTTATTGGAACTTGATCATTTTCGTTATGTTAGTGTTCGCCCGTTGTAAGGCCTGTTTTACTCGGGCTCTTCGCATTTACGTCCCAAAAAAACTCTACTCATAGCAAATAATTCTAAAAATTTATCACGGAAAGCTTCGAATTATTATTACTGCTACCACACATTTCCCATTTATTCCATCAGACTTCTTGACAGATTAATTGCTTTACCAATCATCCTCGCCGGCATATTCAATCAAAATTCAATCATTTGCATCATCTCTGACTCTTTCATCTGTCCTTCTTGCATAAGATCAAAGCCGTCATTCAAACAAATGTTATGCATTACACATGAGACAATTATAAATTATTCAATGTAAATTCTAGACGTTTTTAAAAAATTCATCTTCATCTTAATTGTAGCAGACTAAAAGCCTAGTTAGAGTTTAGGTTCTTTTGAAAGGTGTATTTAATTATGCATACCGGCTGCATTGTGCATTTATAACCACCCTATAACCTTTTAGAAGATAATATACCGGTTGCGGAAATATGTAATTTGTATAAAATTTGGTATTGCCATATACTCTCGGGTGGTGTACTGATCCTGGGTATCAAACAACGACGACATTGCTTTTGACCAACAATGCTTTGTATATGATCAGCGGCGCAGCTGCCGAAAAAGCGCAACACTTAGGCTGCTCGCACACTGCATCAGAATTTGTACGATTTTGTGCGAATTCTGATGAAATTGTATGCTATTTCATCGGAATTCGCACAAATTCGTACAAATTCTGATCCAGTGTACGAGCAGCCTTACTGTGCAATTGTGAGCCTACATCGAGGAGGAGATTGAGTCTCGCAGGTTTTTAATGATGGGTCGGCGGAATGGACTAAATATGTCGCAATCGCATGGGCAAAGGAAGATAAGTGAAAAGCGTATTCCACACCAGGCGTAGGTATTCCACCACCGAATTCATGGTATGGCGCCATATTTGACATAGTACAAGAACGAAGAGGGTATTTTGATCGACAAACCTAAGGGCTTATGAATTACGAAATGTAGATCTAACGAAAGAATTTAGCGACTAGACCAACAACTGGCGATGGTTTTAAATTGACCACCAAACTTAGAATAATTAAGAAAATTCAATAACCGACAGCCATGTTGCCAGCTTCCGCTTTGTTCTGCACAGCAGGACAGCTCCAAACACTCGAAAATCCCAGTTATATACCATCATGTGGCTTTATTCTAAGCAAATCAATAACTGATCATATATTTACTCTAAGGTAGACGATGCAAAAATTTCTAGTGTTTTAATAGTCTTTTCAACATCTCCTTATAGTCTTTTAAGACGGCCTATAATAGCATAGTCAGAGTAGAACTCTACAAAAATATTCTCCCATATTCAATTGACCATGAAAAATCTAACACGCCAAAAAAAGATGTCTGGAACATTGTCCAGACTAGTCAATATCTATCAGTCTTATTCTCGTTGTCGAGTGACGTGACAGATGTAACACGTCGACCTTAAATTGGTATTATCATTGTCAATCTTAACAGACTTCTAGCCAACAAATCGACAAAATTCGTATTCATTTCTCGCAAAGTGGAGTGTAAAGTAACATTTTCGTCGATACGTGTGCAGGTATCGACAGTTTCATTCCACCCCTCCATCGTGGTCACGTCACTCGCCAACTAGAATACCAACTTATATTGAAATCCGAAAACCGTCTTTTCACATGACAGAAAACCATCCGAAATCCAGGTCTGGACATCGTTGGAAGAGCTACAATACCCGACGCTTTCACCCAAATTTGAATGTAATGAAAATTGAACAAATTAGATGGTAACCTCTGCAAGCATGAGCGGCGGAGCATAACAATTGTGGGTGGGCAGCACGAGAAAACTGTTAAAACGTTTTTACCAGCTATCTGTTGAGTTGTATGGATTTAAATTCTTTGGTTATGGGGTTATGCCCGCCTAGCTAGCCACACTGATTCATGTGGATTGTTTTATAAGGCCCACACAGCACATCTAACGCCTTGCCTCGCCTGGGCCTCGTCATAAGGAATGACCCATTTTCCCCGCTCCCTTGAGGAAAAATCATTGCCACCCGATCCCGAGTCGAAAAATTTGAGAATTTCGGCTTGGATAAGTGAGTAACAAATGCGCCGGTGACAAAACTTTATATTTTAAAACGCGAGTGCCGTTTTACCTAGCGGTCTCCCAACTGACTACTAATCACGTTCAATGCTGCTTGACCTCTGCAATCGAACCAGTACCGGTCTATTGACTACGCTAAATGGTACCATTCACGGTCACCAATATAATTGCCTGAAATATGAATCAATGCAACAACAGTGGTATTACTTTAAAGCATTTTAAAAAGTTTTCCGAGTACGTAAGGCAGATGTTGGGATTGTCCCATTTCATTGGTAAAGAGCTTGCCCTATAGTGCCCTTATGAGAACCGCAAGGCATACTTCACTTTAGTATCGTAATATTTTATTTGTGTGTGCTGTACATGAGGAAGCTAAGGGCAAAGCTCTCTTTCGGCATGCCTCTCATTTGCCGCTAAGGACCCAAACGCTGCATGAGATAATTCCCTTTATAAATGCTATTAGGGTGGGGTTTAAAAAATGTAGGCTACACAGTTTAAAATTTTTAGTATAATATAATAGGTATAATATATTTCGCGGATGAAAATAGTTCAATGTTGCTGGCCTTGCTTGCGTGCAGTCCCTTCAACCAGGTTCCTTCGACCCTAGTGATCTAGCCGACCCTCCAGTGTTCTGGGTTATTGGTGTACATGAAATATATTGGATGTGCATTTTTCAACTCAAAGCGAAAGTGCGGGTGCACTTTTGCTTCCATCCCCACGCTCTCTGCCGCCCCTGTCGGCAAGACAATCACACCTTGGCGATACGATCAAGTTAAAGGAATATGATTTCGGAGGAGTACAATCGTTATTAATCTACTTATCTTGTTTGAATAATGTAGACCGATAGGCTGGAAGTAACCACACCTTTGCTGTACGCTAACAAAGCCTATTACAGTGTATCAGGGTTCTTCAAATTGAAGCATCTAACCATAACCTTTACCATTTTAACTATAAAGGCACGTTTACATCCCAAAGTCACCGCGAAAGTGCTGAAACTTTCGTTCAACCGAGAAAAAAGCATACAAATTTCTGTGCAACAAAAGAGCTTCAAAGTGCAATTCCGAGTTGACTTTGGGATGTAAACACGGCTAATACTAGGTTATTAATGTTCAATGCACGATATATGTAGTTATAATTGATAACACCGATATTTGCCAACTAAACTAATCAATTGTATGAAGAACAGGGGGTAAGGTCATAGCAGCGTGTATCAAAAACAGTTTTTTCTGTGTGTATACAACATCGATTTTTTCATCTACAAACATTTACATGTACCTACTATACATTCTCCCAAACCATAATCATTTTTCCAAAGTAAAAACTTCTGTAAAATAAATTTGAAAAGAAAATGTTTTCACCCTCAGGCTTTATGCGGTGTAAAAAGGTAAAAAAAATATATACATACTAGCATAAAACCCGCGTGCCTTGCAACGCCTTTAAATAAAAACTGTTTATTATGTGCAATGTTTTCCTACAAAAAAAAAAAAAACAAACAAAAAAGTCAGCTGTCATTATCCCTAAAAGGGTTTATTATAGTGCATTTTTTTAATAAATATGGTAAACAAATTGCTGCGTATATCACCTCTGCTCAACAAATCTGCAAGTTTTGAAGCAGAGATTGGCATGTTTATGTCCCCCATTTCACTGCGTTAGGGGATGAATTTCGAAAAATTGCTTCTTAGAGAATGTCCACGTCATTATAGAGATGCACTGTCAAAATTAAAGCCAGCTCCAGCGGTTTGGGTTAACCCCATTTAACCCCCTTAGGGGATAAATTTCAAAAAATCGCTCCTAAGTGGATGTCCACGCCATTATAGGGATGCACTGTCAAAATTACCGCCCTATAGCTTCAGCGGTTTGGGTAAACCCTATTTCACCCCCTTAGGGGATGAATTTCGAAAAGTCGCTCTATAGTGGATGTCCACGCCATTATAGGGATGCACTGTCAAAATTTCAGCCCTATATCTATAGCGGTTTGGAAAAACCCCATTTCACCCCCTTAGGGGATGAATTTCGAAAAATCACTTCTTAGTGGATGTCCACGCCATTATAGGGATGCACTGTCAAAATTTCAGCCCTATAAATTTAGCGGTTTGGAAAAACCCCATTTCACCCCCTTAGGGGATGAATTCCGAAAAATCGCTTCTTAGTGGATGTCCACATCACTATAGGGATGCACTGTCAAAATTTCAGCCCTATAGCTCCAGCGGTTTGGGTAAACCCCATTTCACTCCCTTAGGGGATGAATTTCGAAAAATCGCTCTATAGTGGATGTTCACGCCATTATAGGGATGCACTGTCAAAATTTCAGCCCTATATCTATAGCGGTTTGGAAAAACCCAATTTCACCCCCTTAGGGGATGAATTTCGAAAAACCGCTTTATAGTGGATGTCCACGCCATTATAGGGATGCACTGTCAAAATTTCAGCCCTATATCTATAGCGGTTTGGAATAACCCCATTTCACCCCTTTAGGAGATGAATTCCGAAAAATCGCTTCTTAGTGGATGTTCACATCACTATAGGGATGCACTGTCAAAATTTCAGCCCTATATCTATAGCGGTTTGGAAAAACCCCATTTCACCCCCTTAGGGGATGAATTTCGAAAAATCACTTCTTAGTGGATGTCCACGCCATTATAGGGATGCACTGTCAAAATTTCAGCCCTATAAATTTAGCGGTTTGGAAAAACCCCATTTCACCCCCTTAGGGGATGAATTCCGAAAAATCGCTTCTTAATGGATGTCCACATCACTATAGGGATGCACTGTCAAAATTTCAGCCCTATAGCTCCAGCGGTTTGGGTAAACCCCATTTCACTCCCTTAGGGGATGAATTTCGAAAAATCGCTTTAATAGTGGAAGACCACGCCATTATAGGGATGCACTGTCAAAATTACAGCCCTATAGCTTTAGCGGTTTGGGTAAACCCAATTTCACCCCCTTAGGGGATGAATTTCGAAAAGTCGCTCTATAGTGGATGTTCACGCCATTATAGGGATGCACTGTCAAAATTACAGCCCTATAGCTTTAGCGGTTTGGGTAAACCCAATTTCACCCCCTTAGGGGATGAATTTCGAAAAGTCGCTATATAGTGGATGTTCACGCCATTATAGGGATGCACTGTCAAAATTTCAGCCCTATATCTATAGCGGTTTGGAAAAACCCAATTTCACCCCCTTAGGGGATGAATTTCGAAAAACCGCTTTATAGTGGATGTCCACGCCATTATAGGGAAGCACTGTCAAAATTTCAGCCCTATATCTATAGCGGTTTGGAATAACCCCATTTCACCCCCTTAGGGGATGAATTCCGAAAAATCGCTTCTTAGTGGATGTCCACATCACTATAGGGATGCACTGTCAAAATTTCAGCCCTATAGCTCCAGCGGTTTGGGTAAACCCCATTTCACTCCCTTAGGGGATGAATTTCGAAAAATCGCTTTAATAGTGGAAGACCACGCCATTATAGGGATGCACTGTCAAAATTACAGCCCTATAGCTTTAGCGGTTTGGGTAAACCCAATTTCACCCCCTTAGGGGATGAATTTCGAAAAGTCGCTCTATAGTGGATGTTCACGCCATTATAGGGATGCACTGTCAAAATTTCAGCCCTATATCTATAGCGGTTTGGAAAAACCCAATTTCACCCCCTTAGGGGATGAATTTCGAAAAACCGCTTTATAGTGGATGTCCACGCCATTATAGGGATGCACTGTCAAAATGTCAGCCCTATATCTATAGCGGTTTGGAAAAACCCAATTTCACCGCATCTGGTTTGGAAAAACCCCATTTCACCCGCTTAGGGGATGAATTCCGAAAAATCGCTTCTTAGTGGATGTCCACATCACTATAAGGATGCACTGTCAAAATTTCAGCCCTATAGCTCCAGCGGTTTGGGTAAACCCCATTTCACTCCCTTAGGGGATGAATTTCGAAAAATCGCTTTAATAGTGGAAGACCACGCCATTATAGGGATGCACTGTCAAAATTACAGCCCTATAGCTTTAGCGGTTTGGGTAAACCCTATTTCACCCCCTTAGGGGATGAATTTCGAAAAGTCGCTCTATAGTGGATGTCCACGCCATTATAGGGATGCACTGTCAAAATTTCAGCCCTATATCTATAGCGGTTTGGAAAAACCCCATTTCACCCCTTTAGGGGATGAATTCCGAAAAATCGCTTCTTAGTGGATGTCCACATCATTATAGGGATGTACTGTCAAAATTTCAGCCTTATAGCTTTAGCGGTTTGGAAAAAACCCATTTCACCCCCTTAGGGGATGAATTTCGAAAAATCGCTAGGGATGCACTGTCAAAAATTTCAGCCCTTTAGCTCTAGCGGTTTAGGTTGTGCGTTGTCTTTCAGTCAGTTACTTTTTATACAATAGAAAAAAAGTAAAGAAAATAAATCCCCTTACAACTTATTGAACCCCATTTCACCCCCTTCAACCCTTTTTTCTCCAAAAAAAATAGCCTATGTCCGTCTCCAAGGTCTAAACTATGTCTGTTGCAAATTTCATCAAAATCGGTCCAGCGGTTTAGGCGTGAAAGCGTAACATACAGACAGACAGACAGACAGACAGACAGACAGACAGACAGACAGACAGACAGACAGACAGACAGACAGACAGACAGACAGACAGACAGACAGACAGACAGACAGACAGACAGACAGACAGACAGACAGACAGACAGACAGACAGACAGACAGACAGACAGACAGACAGACAGACAGACAGACAGACAGACAGACAGACAGACAGACAGACAGACAGACAGACAGACAGACAGACAGACAGACAGACAGACAGACAGACAGACAGACAGACAGACAGACAGACAGACAGACAGACAGACAGACAGACAGACAGACAGACAGACAGACAGACAGACAGACAGACAGACAGACAGACAGACAGACAGACAGACAGACAGACAGACAGACAGACAGACAGACAGACAGACAGACAGACAGACAGACAGACAGACAGACAGACAGACAGACAGACAGACAGACAGACAGACAGACAGACAGACAGACAGACAGACAGACAGACAGACAGACAGACAGACAGACAGACAGACAGACAGACAGACAGACAGACAGACAGACAGACAGACAGACAGACAGACAGACAGACAGACAGACAGACAGACAGACAGACAGACAGACAGACAGACAGACAGACAGACAGACAGACAGACAGACAGACAGACAGACAGACAGACAGACAGACAGACAGACAGACAGACAGACAGACAGACAGACAGACAGACAGACAGACAGACAGACAGACAGACAGACAGACAGACAGACAGACAGACAGACAGACAGACAGACAGACAGACAGACAGACAGACAGACAGACAGACAGACAGACAGACAGACAGACAGACAGACAGACAGACAGACAGACAGACAGACAGACAGACAGACAGACAGACAGACAGACAGACAGACAGACAGACAGACAGACAGACAGACAGACAGACAGACAGACAGACAGACAGACAGACAGACAGACAGACAGACAGACAGACAGACAGACAGACAGACAGACAGACAGACAGACAGACAGACAGACAGACAGACAGACAGACAGACAGACAGACAGACAGACAGACAGACAGACAGACAGACAGACAGACAGACAGACAGACAGACAGACAGACAGACAGACAGACAGACAGACAGACAGACAGACAGACAGACAGACAGACAGACAGACAGACAGACAGACAGACAGACAGACAGACAGACAGACAGACAGACAGACAGACAGACAGACAGACAGACAGACAGACAGACAGACAGACAGACAGACAGACAGACAGACAGACAGACAGACAGACAGACAGACAGACAGACAGACAGACAGACAGACAGACAGACAGACAGACAGACAGACAGACAGACAGACAGACAGACAGACAGACAGACAGACAGACAGACAGACAGACAGACAGACAGACAGACAGACAGACAGACAGACAGACAGACAGACAGACAGACAGACAGACAGACAGACAGACAGACAGACAGACAGACAGACAGACAGACAGACAGACAGACAGACAGACAGACAGACAGACAGACAGACAGACAGACAGACAGACAGACAGACAGACAGACAGACAGACAGACAGACAGACAGACAGACAGACAGACAGACAGACAGACAGACAGACAGACAGACAGACAGACAGACAGACAGACAGACAGACAGACAGACAGACAGACAGACAGACAGACAGACAGACAGACAGACAGACAGACAGACAGACAGACAGACAGACAGACAGACAGACAGACAGACAGACAGACAGACAGACAGACAGACAGACAGACAGACAGACAGACAGACAGACAGACAGACAGACAGACAGACAGACAGACAGACAGACAGACAGACAGACAGACAGACAGACAGACAGACAGACAGACAGACAGACAGACAGACAGACAGACAGACAGACAGACAGACAGACAGACAGACAGACAGACAGACAGACAGACAGACAGACAGACAGACAGACAGACAGACAGACAGACAGACAGACAGACAGACAGACAGACAGACAGACAGACAGACAGACAGAACAGACAGACAGACAGACAGACAGACAGACAGACAGACAGACAGACAGACAGACAGACAGACAGACAGACAGACAGACAGACAGACAGACAGACAGACAGACAGACAGACAGACAGACAGACAGACAGACAGACAGACAGACAGACAGACAGACAGACAGACAGACAGACAGACAGACAGACAGACAGACAGACAGACAGACAGACAGACAGACAGACAGACAGACAGACAGACAGACAGACAGACAGACAACAGACAGACAGACAGACAGACAGACAGACAGACAGACAGACAGACAGACAGACAGACAGACAGACAGACAGACAGACAGACAGACAGACAGACAGACAGACAGACAGACAGACAGACAGACAGACAGACAGACAGACAGACAGACAGACAGACAGACAGACAGACAGACAGACAGACAGACAGACAGACAGACAGACAGACAGACAGACAGACAGACAGACAGACAGACAGACAGACAGACAGACAGACAGACAGACAGACAGACAGACAGACAGACAGACAGACAGACAGACAGACAGACAGACAGACAGACAGACAGACAGACAGACAGACAGACAGACAGACAGACAGACAGACAGGACAGACAGACAGACAGACAGACAGACAGACAGACAGACAGACAGACAGACAGACAGACAGACAGACAGACAGACAGACAGACAGACAGACAGACAGACAGACAGACAGACAGACAGACAGACAGACAGAAGACAGACAGACAGACAGACAGACAGACAGACAGACAGACAGACAGACAGACAGACAGACAGACAGACAGACAGACAGACAGACAGACAGACAGACAGACAGACAGAGTTACTTTCGCATTTATAATATTAGTAAGGATGTATCTTAAAATTTCCTAAACTTCTTTAGAAAATAATTTTTGTAGTGGAATGATTTCATTCCCTATCTACTACAAAAACTTTCTTAAGCTTTCATATTTCATTTGTTTTGCCTCTTTTAATTTAGGAAAATATAATTCAAAAAAAAAATGTGACGGAAAATACTAGGACTTTTCATAAAGCAGAAAAAATCAACGTCGCAAACTGCCTTCCTTGTCTAAAATTTATCTCTAGCACATCCGCCATAACCCATCCGACCCTGCCCCGAGTTATGGATTTGAAATAGAGGAAGCCTTCAAATCAAAATAGAATCAGTCATTCATGCTGGATTATAATGGCGTCAATAGCAGTAAATTTATAATTGAATTCATCCCGTACCTCTTTACTGGAGATTCCTTTCACATTTATCAAAAGAGGACAAAAAAGGATGTGGGGGAGCATCGGCTTATAAATTTAATTTGTCTCCTCTTGCGCCTACTTTATTGGACTGGGGTATGCCGGAAAACTTTAATATTTTACTTACAATTCTTCTGGTTATTATTAAAGGTAAAATCTTTAATATTGTATTGTGAATGATTTCATTGACCTAGGGACTCATGTGCCCCAGTCACGCACGCAACGAGCGTTTATTTCGGGTACCCATAAGTTATCTATTTTTGCTAAGGAGCTGAGTTGTCATTTGTTTTGCATTGACCGTAAATCTGAGAGGGTATTTTTCCTTACAGTTTTCTGTCAGCTAGTTATTGTGAAGAGTTAATACTTTATTGCTCTGCAATAAAATATGTACTTTCTTCGATATATATTCGTAATTGTTGACACCTAAAAATCTATAGTGGTATGGAGCCTCATCCAAATTTAACCATATTGGAATTACGTTCCAGGGTCCAGATAGACAGTCGTAAAAAGGCAAAGTAAGTAGGCAATGAAGGCCATCTAAAATTAATAGTTTAAGATTATTTGATGTTAACAGATTATACTTCATTGAAAATTGGCGGAATGAAGACAGTGCATGGAGAATACGCTACAATCACGAATTGTACGACTTATACAAAGAATGTAAACTTTCGACCCATGCCAAACTACTACGTTTACGTTGGGCCGGCCATGTCCAAAGAATGGATGACTCAAGGATACCAAAAAAAGCCCTGTATCTACTACCAGATGGCAAAAGACCAGTTGGCAAACCACGGTTAAGGTGGGAAGATAATGTTAAGGTCGATGCAGCAAAACTGCTCAACACAAGAAACTGGAGACAAGCTGTGGAGCAGAGAGACGTCTGGAGGAAGAAGCTGATGGAGGCCAAGGCTCGAATTGGGCTGTAGAGCCATCGAAGAAGAAGAAAATTGGCGGGTGAACGGCTAACAAAGACCTCGGAAGAAGGTGATACCCGATTTCTCATTTATATCGAAACCAGAGAAGAGTCGCTGAAGACGAACACTAGGTGGCTCTGTTAGCAAGTCCTAATGCCAAATCCACGCGGGGCGCCCTGGGGCACTTCTTCGGAAGGAGAAACGGGAGACGATCTAATAACGAGTTCTCTTCGCTATAAAACAGAGTTTTAAGTGGGTTAGGCTGAGGGTTAGCAACCCGCTCCCACAAAAACATCAGTGCTACGAATCGGCAAACAATGCCTCGGAACCAGATGGACAACACGACGACCACCTTTGCTTTTCGACTAAGGACATGAATGGGGCAATGGAATGTGAGAAAACTGTTTGCTGATGGACGGCTGAATTAAGTCGTCAATGGGATGAATCGGTATAAAATCAAGATCATGGTACATAGCGAGGCAAGATGGCACGCCGGGGGGGAACGTATCTGCCCAAACGATCACCAGTTTCCGAGAGGATTATTAACGTGCACCTGCGTACAGGACTAAGAAGTACTACGGTAGTCCAATGCTATACTCCAACTGAAAACGCAGAAGACATCAAAGACCTGTTTTATAATTTTTTTTTTTATGTGGCAGTGCTAAGCTCAGGAGTCACCCTTTGTACTACCAGTCCGTCATGTCATTTGTCATGTCATGGTGCAATGTCTAGCAGAAAGCTTAGTACGGGAGGGAGGGAGGGGGAATAGGTTAAGGATTATAAAGGTACGGGGGGTATTGAAGAAGGTGGTGCGACTGAATGCGGTTTTTCGCTCCATTCCAAGGGGGGCATCTTTGTTGACCTAAACGAACAGATCGGTACAAACAACACCTGCCTTGAACACACAATAGGAAACAAGGTATAGCCCAGGACACTAACAGTAACGGTGAGCTTTTCGTTGACTTCTGTAGCCCCCACCAACTCCATGTAGGTGGAACTCACTTTTGTCACAAGAAGATATAAGGAGACATGGGTATCATCCGATGGGGGAACAAGAAACCAGGAGCGCGTTCAAAAACCTTACTATAGTAAACCACGAGGTAAGCTGTGGTTATGCTACATCACTTCACTTAACCACGAAAGTTTATGTTTAACCATGAAGGTTTTTGAACGCACCGTGGTTAACTACGTGGTAAAGAAAAATTAAAATTTTTTACCATAAAATAGTGTCGACTATTTGCCTCAATTATTTCCAATAATTATTTATTTAAAATAATCTCACAAATCCCACTTTGATTTGTTCATTATAAACATTAAAACAAATGCCAAAAAATTGTTTTTATTCTTCTTCTTCTTAACTATCGCTAACCATGCTCCCGAGCATGGTTAAAACTTAACTACACCATGCTTAACCACGGGAGTTTTTGAACGCCAAAAAGTTATGCTCGTGGTTATGTTGTAGTTAACCACGGAGATTTTGAACGACAAAACTTTACCATAGTTAACCATGGTTAACCATAGTAAAGTTTTTGAACGCGCTCCTGATAGACTACGTGGCCATCAGCCGCCGATGGAGAACTATTCTAAAAGATGTCAGAATCTTTAGCGGAGCAGACACTGTGACCACCATTTGATATTAGCAAAACTATTCACCTAAAAATCGGCGCAATCAGAAATGTTCAACGCGATGCCATAAACTGTAGATGGTTTAACGTAGAACAAACCTTAAGCCAGCAAAGTTTCTGAAAAAAATAATATTAAAGAGCTGTGCAGTTTAGTATGTGCGTTTTTTGGGACTATTTTACGACCGCAACTTGACCTATCGAGTAAGAGCTTGTAATTACACTTAAAAGTTAAGTACTTACGTAGCAAAAATCATATGCTTGTCTGTTGTTTGGGGTGGCAGCATAGAAGTTGTTTCAACGCATTTCTTATACGAGTTTTAAATGGAAAAACTTGAAATGTTTTAACCTACAACCAAATTAAAGTTTAAAGATTTTTATATTAGAAACACAGGTCTGTCGACTGTGCCGGTGCCAAGTTCCTGGCAGACTACCTTTTATTTTAGTGTTTAAACCTTAATTACTCTTATAACGATTGGCACGTGCTTGGTCATTTTGAACTGAGAAGAAATCGTTTGGATATTTAGTCGTTTGATAGCTAGAAAGTTGGTGTTCTTGAAAGACTGGATTAAGTCTTCTTTTCATTTCGGATGCGGCGTACGTTTGATAATTGAATTGTCACTGGAACTTTCAAATAAAACGAAATCGCTTTTGCCATGCCGATGTTTGCTTGGATATGGATTACGAGTCAATTTTTAAATAAGATTTGTTTTAATTTATATATAGCTTATCATTCAAATGATTGGGTCACCCCTGACACAAAAAGTGCCTGGGTTTTGTCCGGACACTTTTTAAAATCAGGGATCAGTAATGCGGGACTAGACATGTGGGATCCGCGGGATTAGCGGGATTTGGTCAGTAGGTAGGTAAAACCGGGACTTGATAGAGAAATGCTAACAATACTGCAAACTACTAATAAATATAGATTTAGGCTCTCCGAACACGAGTCGACTGATTTGCAATTCCATTTGCCCACGCAACTATTTCGCGAATTTGCCCCTGTACGGAAGTGGGAATTCAGACACAGGTCGACAGAGATGACACCGATTTGAAGCTAGTTTGAGCTGCTCGCGTGCGACTAACCCAAAATCATCTAAGTATATTTATGTGCGTGTACCCGGACGTGGTCAATTACTGAGGGTTGATTTAACTTTCGTTAAATCCAAGAGAACTCCACGAAACACGTCGCGTCGGATTAAGCCGGGATTTGCATGTGTTTGTTTAAGTACGTTTACTGCACATATATCAACGGCGGCATGATGTAAAATTACTTAACTATCTCGTCAACCCAAAACCATCATAGAACCTGCATGGAGTTAACATGAGGGGAAAAGCTTTCTGTAAACTCAAACGAATACTCTACCCCGATTCATGGAAACCCAGTAAATGTCCAATTACCCTACGCCTATGACAGGGGATTCCCAACGTACATGTGAATGTACGGGGATTACCCTCGCGGTTTTTTTTATGTGATAGGCTAGAGACTTAGGGAAAGCCCCCCTTTGTACTGTTCGACAATCTATTTTTTCCTATAGAATGTCGAACAGCAGCTCTAGCCGGAAGATGAGAAGTAGAGAGAGTGAAGTAGGAAGGAGCTGCCACAACTTAGCCGCGATATATTTTTATTCCACCTACTTCCAACCATTTCGCGACTCGGCATCGGAGCATTTTGAGAAACAACTCACTGGAGTGTTAAGCCTCCTGAAACGAGTTGAATCTCTTCAACCAACCGATGACATGCGCTTGTGGAGCGGGGAAGGACTAGCGAAGGCTATGACAGGAGGAATCAGGAATGTAAAGAGGGGAGAAGAAAGAAGGAAAGTTATGTGGGTGGAAAAGTGGAAAAGGCGAAGGACCGTGGGGCTGGCCGGGATTCGAACCCGGGACCTCTGGGATAGTAGTCAGGCGCCTTACCCCTAGGCTACCGAGGAGGTTTGTTTATGTATGTATGTCAAACAAACTATTGAGTAGGTCAGACAAAGTATTCAGCCCAATTCTAAACTACGCTGGAATTGGTTACGCTGGAATTTTCTTACATCGGTAGCATAAACTCAGCTCTCACAGAGAGTATTTTCGAAATTACAATTTATGCTACTATGTAAGAATATTCCAGCGGAATCAATTCCAGCGTAGTTTAGAATTGGGCTGAATATTGTCTGACTGACTTAGTAGTTTGTTACGCTCTTATTTCATATGTTTATGAGCATGAAGCCGCGTCTACATCCCAAAGCCAACGCGAAAGTGCACTTTGAAATTCTTTTATCGCACAGCAATTTGTATACTTTTTTCTCTGCTGTACGAAAGTTTCAGAATTTTCGTGCAATAAAGAAAAAAGGATACAAATTTCTGTGCGATAAAAGAGTTTCAAAGTGCACTTTAGGATGTAAACGCGGCTTTAGAACAAAATCTATGATATGTTGCAGTCCCGCAAATCCCGCGGATTCGCGGGATTGTTGAGCTCGATCCCGCAAGCATGCGAGATGGAGATTTAGATGCGGGATTGTATTCTAACAGAAGCGTAAAAAAATTATGTTCTGATACAAATGTCATTTATTCTAGTGGATGTTTATATTCTTCAGGCTTAACATGATCATAATTTCCAATATTTATAGATTTTTGGCAAACATATTTTTTACAACATAACATCTAAGGTGTCCGACTCTACAGGTTGAGGTTAAGGCCCCTCGCAGGAAGGTTTCTTGTACTAATTACATTCCAATTTTGAATGAGTAAATTTTAAACAAATTATAATTTAACAAATTAGAAAATTTTCTAACATCCGCACATTCTCTCACATTTTCATTACGCTTCAAACAACTTTTCCTTATAAAATTTTCTTTTCCATTTCATATCATCATTATCCTAACTCAAATGTCCTTTCAACAACATTCCGTATTTTTTCGCCATACCACTTTAAGGAATTTGTACTCTTCTGGATAGAAACAGACTCAGTTTCCTTTTTCCCATTTTTTATCTTGTTGATATTGATTCTTCTCAAACTTCAGTTTAGAAACTTGAAAAGCTGAAATTTATCACCGATATAACATTGAAACTTTATGGAGCAGAAAATTATAAAACTTTTTTTCCTCGTTTTTTTCTCGTATCTAAATTGAGGAGAATATGGATGATTAGATAAAAGATATTTTTTGGTGTGTTTTATTTATTTTATTTTATTTAATTTGATTTTCCTTTTTTTGAGAAATGTTTTGTGATAAAGGAAATCGTAGGTGTTTTGTCACAATATGATTTGGAATGAAAAGGTTAAAAATGGGTTTTGGGGTGTAATTTGTCTTTCAATTTCTTATAAATTATTAACGTGTATTTGGGTCTTTATCTAATTTTCCAATTAATTTGTCTATAACAATATACATAAAATTCTAATATGTACTTTTCTACAAGAAGTAAACGTTACAAAGCTTCAAGAGATATGTCATGTCATATGGCATGTCGCTATAAAGCATATGATATCCCGTCCAGGATAAATTTGTGCAGATGTTTTACTAGAAACGAATAAACATGTAAACAGTAATAATCGCATTCGTACAATTATTAATTTTTCTCATAAAAGTAACACCATAATAATAATTCCATAGTCTTAACTAATTAGTCTCCTGTTTTCGAGAAAAGTAGGAGCAACGAAGGATATTTTTTTCCGGAGTCTAGCAATGTATTAAGGATTATTAAAGGAAGACTATATTAAACAGTTACGTATTACCTGTAATTAATAATTGCTTAAGTATAGAGATTAATGGAGGCCCTTTGTTGAACATTCTTACTGTGTCACAGAGGGCAATGTATGACAACAAGGACAACATTAGGAGAGTTTATCTTCAATGAGGAGGATAATTGATAGATGTCAGTTGTCGCCACCTATTTTTTTCTAAACGGGCTTAATTTACTGTACGTATTATTTTTTCTGCTATATTTCTCTAATCGCATTGGGATCTCTTCTTCTTCATTTGGTGAGATATTCTGTGCAAAGGTACCGCGGCTACTGGTTGGCTTATTGTACTGAAACACTATGCCTCATATTTAACGTTGTGGCACTGGTACCATTTCGATTTTATTTCCACAAATTTTGAACCCCGATTTCAGCCCCTTGGAGGTTGTATTTTGAGAAATCTTGAAACATGTGTTTCATTATTTATGATGTGGAGTATTTATACTAGGTTTTTGAAGAAAATTTGGCTAAAGAAAAAATCCTCATACAAAATTTCAGCTCTTTAGATCCCGGGATTTGGGCTGTACGTTGTCTGTAAGTCAATAACTGTTTTATATATATATATGTATATATATATAGAGATATCATACTAAACAAAATTACGGTATTTTAGCGAAGAACATTAACGCCGCCGCCTAAGCAAAAAGTAGCCTATGTTCTTCTCCAAGGTCTAATCTATCTCTGTACCAAATTTCATCAAAATCGGTTTCATGGTTACGGCGTGAAAGCGTAACAGACATACAGACAGAGTTACTTCAGCATTTATAATATTAGTAGGGATTGTCGATTATTTGTGAGCATTGACCGTCGGTAACTTTTGTAGTCGTCCAGTTTGGCTTTATGGACTTTAGATAAATTATTTATGATACAAAAACAAAAATCGTTAAGTTAAGCTCGGCACACTAGGCAGTTACGTTCTGCAAGAATTATATCTCCAGACTCCACATTATATGAGTGATAAGCTAGTCATCTTCCACAGTCGACCAAACAACATTGAATATTTTAAATTAACAAACAGCCTGACTTTAGGTACACGAGATTAAGGCATCAAAACATCACCACAAAGCGCTGATTGGGTTTCTACGTACACTAGAGGCAATCACACCAAACCTAATCTATCCGAAATATGGAAAAATTCATTTGGTTACAGGTGTACTTAATTTTCGTTATTAATCAAGTATACATCAATATGAATATTTCTGTACAGGTTTCATCTTCAATTTCTTAAAAGTGCTTATGAATGAAACCCTCTTTATTACTAGCCCGGTTGCGTCTCTGGCCCAGTCGGCTGCAATTAAGGCTTTTGCAAAACCGATAGTGGCTTCGTGCTTTGATTTTTGTTATAATGAGCTTCGTGCAAATTTTTTCTGTTTGGTGTCAAATTCTTCAAAATCTAAGAGCTTAAACGCAAGGAGGTCTATCGCCTTATTCGTTAGAACCCTCCAGATACTTATTAATCTATCCTGTTCTAATTCCTTCCTTCAAACCAAGCTTACTATAGACATTAGTGATGAAACGCAAGAACAGGACAAGACTGACGCAAGAACAGGACATGGTCTTGCGATCATGACTAAAGTCTAGGGCTTGGTGTTGATCTTGCGAGCATGGTTAAAGACCCCTTTACACTATCTGTTAAGTCATATGCTTAGTCATACACATTTTTATTTGACTTGTCAAAAGTTGTATCATAGCAAGTTGAAATCACAGCATT
Source organism: Thereva unica (assembly GCA_949987705.1). NCBI lineage: Eukaryota > Metazoa > Arthropoda > Insecta > Diptera > Therevidae > Thereva > Thereva unica. Next base: position 147,050,978 of record OX465282.1, on the reverse strand, counting down.
TTGACGTGACAACGTCTTATAAATCGATGAGTATAGGAAGTCATTAGCGCAAAATGTCCCTTCCCGTTCCCGTCGCTAAGTAGTGGTGGGGATAGTCGCTAATGACTTCCTATACTCATCGATTTATAAGAAGTTGTCACGTCAAAAAATTAATATTGTAGTAATAGTAACAGCGTTTTTTTGTGTTTGTTGTTTATACCTATACCTACCGTTTTTTCGGTAAATTCTCGCTCCATTTTCCAATAAAAAGCCATAGTTTTCACTTTAATATCGCAATTTTCACGACGAGCATCAAAAGTCATATGACTTCTCAGAGCAATTAGAAACAATGCAAATCATAAAAAAGTCATACTACTTATCACATGTCAGATCATAGGAGAGATATGGATGCGTTTACACACACCATATGACTTGACATATTTGATAAGTCATATGTAAAAGCATATGATTTATCAGATAGTGTAAAGGGGCCTTAAGACTTGGTGTTGGTCTTGGTCTTGCGAAAATAGCTAAGTCTTGGTCTTGTTCTTGGTCTTGCTAAATGTGCAAGACCAAGACAAGACTGCAAGACCAATACCATTTTTGCTCATCACTAGAACCCAACTGTGATTTGATTGACTTTTTTACCCGAGCCCAGCTAACTCAGCTCGGTTGAGATCCGACTTAGCGGAACTTTGCAACCATATTATTAACCAGTTAACCCGGTGGGATGCCTTATTAGGGCTACCTAGCTTTGTATTTACAGAAATTTTCATTTTGTATTTACAGAAATATTCATTTTGCCACGTTAATACAATAGTTACTGTACTGTTTATCACTATTAAGTAAAAGATTTATAGTCGATTTATAGTCACATCTTAGTGTCTACTCTCAACTCCGCCGTCGTCTGGTCCCAAGCCCAGGGTATGAAAGGAGAATGGTGGTCGACCTGCCGAATTGACCAAAATCGGAAAACTGAAGAAACTAGGCAAGAAACCGCATTTTTTAAAGCGGCCCCAACAGCAGCCAATCCGCTGCAGGGACCGCCAGCTAACGGATCGAAGAAGAATAAGTGTCTACTCTCACTTCCCTACCATCCGAAAACTGGAAAACGAGTATAGAGTCAAAAAAAAAAAATAATAATAATAGTAATAATAAAATTTTTTGACTGATCCATTCAAACCTGGAATACTATCATAAAACTTCATTATAGCCAATTTTTAAATATATATTTTAAAAACAGTAGAGTCAAAAATTATGTAATTTAGCAGAACTAACTATAAACCAAAAGTTCCTTCTGCATATGTGTATAAACTATGTTAATTTTTAACTTCCCAGTTTATAGGGAAATTATTGTAATCGGTCCGAAAATAGAAATCGCAATAGCATTTTAAGCAAAAATTTGAGAAGAAGCATGCGTATGTACGATATCGCGCGAACTGCAAAAGACCTAGTTGAGGTGTCGTTCGAAGCGTATAAACGAAAATATCAAGTAAAAAGATTTTCATAAAATTCTGTCGAGCCGTTTTTTGTTTAAACGACGTTCGTGACTTTTGTATCTGCACGATACCGCGGAAATAAAAAATACTTTGAGATACTGAATGAATATTAACGAAGAAATGCTCTGAAAAAAAATTTCATGACATTCGGTCGAGAACGAGAAATTGATTGTGTGGACCAAAAAGGACAAACTCAACAGCTTAAAACCAACCTAAAGAAAACCGAAAGTGTCTTCACAGCATTACTATCAGACATTGTATTATAATTCGGTATGCCGAACTAATTGAACCAAAAACAATTACTGACCTTCGGCTCCACATAAAACTTTTTAAAAGCCTAAATTTTAATTATATGAATTATATAAAATCGAATTCCGAACTCGAAATCAAACTTTTATAATTAAAACCATAGTAGGGAAAAGTAGTTATCACGGACAGGCAATTTATTTTTCGTCAAAGAAAAATCAAAGGACACCTGTTTTATTTCATGAAAATAGGAAGAAAGTTCCATTCATGATTTTTTAATGGTTAATCGAACAATTCGTATCCATTGGAACAAGAAAACTTTTATTAAATTAACAGAAATAATTTTCTAATCGTTGTCAATGTAACAGAAGTTATTCACGAGCCTCTATACCATAAAAAAAAAAACTCCCAAGAGTAGTATGATTTTCTTGTTAGAGCACGGAGTACATAATCCAGGAATAAGAACTTAGTGTTCTAAACAAAAATTATATAAAAAATGTAGAAAAGAAGTGCTCCTTTAAAGCGAAAATTATAATCTGAATATTTAAATACATTAAGAACATTAAAAGAAAATAGAAAATATTAAATACTGTTTGAAGAACATCTGTAAGATATTTCTAACAAACAAAAAATTATAAATAGCAGAATTCGTTCAAACAAAATTCTTCAACAAATCAACATCTCACCCATCCCATAGTCAGTCTTCGGGGAATAATTTACAATTTCACAAATATCTAAACTTTTAACATCATCCAATAGCCTTTGTAAAACTTCCCCTTCCTCTTAAAGGAAAAGGACTAAAACTAAAACAATTTAAGGGAATTTATCGCGTTTTGTTTAGCACTTCAAAAACTTTTGTTTAAGTAATAATTTCATATTTATGAAAGTTTATTTTCTTCCCCTCCAATTTCCTGACCCAAATCTGTCATAAATTCGATAAAATCAAGACTTTCCACAACAAGAAAATTTTCACTCACGTACTATAGACTACGTGTGTACCGAAGTGGGAAAATTGTCAGGGAAAACTTATCACTATCTTCGTAAACTTTAATAGTTACTTTCACCCCCTCCATTCCATAGTTTTACCACTTTCCGGTTTTCTATATAATGCGTAAACGAAAAACCATAGCCAGTTATGAAAACTTTAAGAAAATGGTTGCATGTCAAATAAGTTTCTCCGATAACATGTCAAAACTACGTATATAGTAGCAAATATATATTTATATGTATTAGCTAGTGTATACCCAGAAGGAATCATAGGGTATTTACAACAAAATATATGAAAAAGGGATTGTGTGTGAAGGGACTAACATATATTTGATGATACAGAAGGTGGAGGACATACATATACGGATATATACCAAAAAAGGTTATGTATCGACAAAACTTACCATCGGATGGGCTGTCAGTACCAGAAACTTCAACAACACTTTGCTGCGTTGGTATTATCCTGGCATTCTCTTCGGTAGCGACTGCTGCATTCGTGTCCTTGCTGTTGTATTCCATTGTTGACATAAGTAAAACAAATAACGTTTGAATGACCAAATTTGTTATGGCAGTATTCTGCATTTTGATTACGTCACAAAAATTCACTGATATGAGTGGTGTTGTTACTGGTATTTAGCATTTTTCCTAGAACACCGCATACGGTTTACACATATAATTTTTTTGGTTGTTGTTGTTGTTATTATTTGATGGTTATTTTAGCACAACATCTGGGTCACCAATTACAATTATATTTACAAGTATTAACTAAGACCCGGATGTCTTGTATTGTACGATATTGATAACGAATATGAATGTAACATCACTTTATTTTATTTTTTTATGTTAATAGCAAGAATCTACTGTAGAGCCGTCTTTACTTCAGTTTAATAGTAAATAATTTATGCGCCAACCGATTTCATTAAAATTTTGTACAAGAACAAAAAATCATAAAAACCAAAAAAAGTAAAAAATGCACAATCACTAGCTTAGCACTTAATAAAAATCGTTACCTCTGTGTTCCCCAAGATAAACACTTACACATTTATAAACCGAGAAAAAAATAAAATAAACGAAAAAGAAACCTTAAACTCCTTCGGGAAATCTCACTTTATCCTGTAAATGGTGCGGCTAAGATGACTACGACGACGACGGCGGCGGCGGGAAAGGCAGCTAGTAGAAATCGTAAGATAACAGAATCGATAGAGTTCTTTTTGTTGGTTTGGTCGCATTCCCTAAGCCAGTGACCCGAGTTTAGCATGTTTACACAAGAAAAACTAAAGGGATTTTTATTTAAAGGTTTCCATCAAGGAATAAAAAAAAACCCCACTTTATCCAAACACTACACCATGGACATGGTCCAGAAGGAATGTTGTAGAGTCATCGAACATCTTCTTTTGGCTCCTTGTTTTGTTAACCCTTAAAACGGGTTCGGTTCACATCTCCTTAAGTCTTCAACAACATATACAAAGAATAAAAATGTGTTGTATATATATATGTACATATATATGTATTCATCCCAGCAGAATCCAATTAAGAATTCTCTTCGCTTATTATAGGGACTTGTGGGGCCTTGAAGTGGTCCCTAATTAAGAATTATAATAGCATCCTTGTCCAACTGTCTACCAAAAAGTATAAGAACAACAAAGTAAGAAACAACTCTCTCTGCTGCTGCCACCGATCATAAAATCCGTAACCGTAGGACCTCTTCTGTTATTTTAAGACACGAAAAAGACATTTAAATTATCACCCACTCTTAAAAAATACCGTTTCCATACCGTCTTTTACGTAACATTTACGAGATTTATTTATATTTGTAGCCAGGACATCGCTTGATTTTTAGGCATAAAATTCACGAGGCCGTCGTTATACCGAGAAATCAGGATCACTACTGGCGCTTCCTTCATTTTGATTTTGCCTCCTCATTGATTGTGCGGCGCCCACATAAAGCTGCCCCAAAAAGAGAAAGCTTTCTCTTCTGACAAAATCTACTATCCTAGGACAGGCAAAACTATATTCGGCGCACGTGCAATAAAACTCACGTGGCGGCGACCATATCCAAAAAGGCGTTGTCGAAGAGACTGCTGCATTCCTACCTCAACCACCATATACAGTACCTACGCCACACAAAACTCCGAAAACACAATCTCTTTTGCCCAGCAGCATACAAAAATTTTATAGCAGCTTTCTCTTTCGTACCATAAACTTTCGTCCTTTTAGCTTTTTAAAATAAATACTCGTCCTAGCTGAGGAGATGTTCGCCTTTTATGAATGAACCTCTCTATGTTTAGACGCATCGTGCGCAATCTATTTTTTGTTAGCATTTCGGGATATTCGGGTACCAGCGGAACTTTCATGCTGCTTCCTTTTTAGGATTCCTTCCACAGAAAGGATCTGCAACATTTGAAGGGTCAGAGCACTTTCACATTGAAGTGCACTTCGAATAGTTGCTGATGGTTATGCAGACAAAACAGATTAATGCCATTGAATTGGTGTGCTTGATGGGTACCCAGCTACTACATGGGGAGGGGGCGAATGGATATCAGTTGCAGCTTACAACTTTTGATTTTATCCACTTTTATGAGTTTATCCATCCGGTTGGTCGCCGCTTAAGGGGTTCATCTGAAAATCTATTGCTCTTTATTAGTTAGATGAAGTTGCTATAATCGCAGCACTAAGATTTTGTAGCTGTATTATGAGCAATAATGGACAAACTTCTTACAGGATGTGGAGGGATAATCGAGTTGAGTTTTGGTGACAAAAGCCAGAGGATTGAGTTTTATGGGCAAATTTTTATTTGTTCAAAAAATATTTGTAGATTAAAATACTCATTCAAAACAGGAATTATTTTAACTATCTATGTATTAATAGATAGAATGAGTGATAATGGTTTGTTACACCAGAATTTACCTAAGCAAATTTTCCGGTGTGATATTATGGGAAAGGCCAATTGGCTAGATCATACTAATTTGTTTAACCCGTGGACTAGGACCTGTGTTTCCGAAGGAAAAACGTTAACTCCGCGGCTATGCGTATCACCAGGATCATTCGCCAGTATAAAAAATCTGTGAACCCTATGCCGAACAGATGGTTTAAAAGAAGCCGTCATCAGGGCGTACAAGAGTTCCGCAAGTGAATCGTCATGAATCGATGTTCTGAGTCTTCCGGCTAGACGGGTTCCTTGCGGATTCCAGTCGTGGCAATTTCTAGATTCTCATTTTCGTGTCGCAAGGTGTAGCCAATCCAAGTTCATTTCCTTCGTCTGATTTGGTCTATCTTGCTAGCGGACTGCATCCACTATCCCTTCCTTTATCTACCCCGGGGAGATAGTAACAGACAGCACATCCAAAGTTACCTTACTAGCATTGCTGTTCATCTCGAATTCTCCTTCTGCTGTCATTGGAATGTAACTATCATACTTTTCCAATCCTCAGACGCTTCGGTCCATACTTGCAAAGGGTGATTCAACAAAACCCAACAACTATTGCCCAATAGCAATTTATTTTATTTTCACCAAAGACATGGAAACGATAATCAACAAAAAGCAGTGTCCAAACGAATTCTGAATAATATTACGACTTTAGATTAAAAAAGTCCACCAACGAGTTTTTAGTGTATCCACAGAACACCTCAGCAAAAGTATGCATGGATTCGTGAGTCTAGTTTGATCGCTTTAGATATCTCCAGGCCTTTTGATAGAGTATAGCATCTTCCTCCGGTAGTTAAACTTGAAGCTATTGATCAGCTCTAAGGAACTAGGTTAAAAGGCTGAGGTTGAGGGTAGTATAATTCGGCGCAGCGTCAAATTTAAACCCCACAGGATCTCTGTCGGTGTCTCTCAGGAATCAATTTTATCACCCGATTTTTTCATCATATCTATACAAGACCAACTCTTGGCCGGATCCAACCCACTTCACAGCTTTCCTTATTACAGTACTTACGTTACTCTTACGCCTTCATAATGCATAATACGTGCTTAAACTTTGCTGAAACCTTTACTTCCGTTCGATGCCTTTAAGTTTCCAAATAATAGATTGGGTGTGTTTCGAAATTTTGGTTTTTTGGCAACTATACTCTTCTTCTTCTTCTTTGATCCGTTAGCTGGCGGTCCGAGAGGGACGTCCCCGCAACGGATACGCTGCTGTCGGTGCCGTTTTAAAAAACGCGGTTTCTAGCCTAGTATTTTCGGTTTTCCCGATTCTGGTCAATTCGGCAGGTCGACCACCTGGTCCTTTCACAACCTGGACTTAGGACCAGACGACGGCGGAGTTGGCCAGCTACTAAAGAACGCACGAACCACTGGGTAGACTACGAAATGACATAAACAAGTTCAACGAAGGAACGGAAGTGTTTTATCGCTACTTAGATGGCGAGAAGTTCGCAATCAAATGGAGTACTTCTGTTCTATTGACGACTTTTGTTTAGAATAAAGAGGTAGAGCTTGGCACTGGTGACTGTCGAATTGTTCCAGTATGACTCCCATTGCGTCCGTCGTTAGACTGTACTCGTACTTTGAATCCCCGATTGGATTGTTCAGGAAGGTTGCTTCTGCAATTGAAGCTTTCACTTTGAAGTCTGAAGTGAATCTGTTTGGTAGAAGCTGGAGGTTTGAGATCAACAATGGCCTTAACCCAATTAGAGGATAAAGGTATTCCGACCTTTGTGATGCCGTAACAAACTTAATCTCTCTGTGGCTTCAAAAGCGAATTTCTCTAGCTATTTAAACCGAAATTATCGAGGCGTTTAAAGAGCTCTACGTGGTGAACGGTAGTCAAGGAGCTTCTGCTAGTTATAAGTATATCGTCAAAGTTGACACAAACAAGTCGAGTCCTCCCGCAGCTTTGTTTAACATCTCTGAAAGATTTGGGCTGCATTACGTAAGTCGTTGCTGAGAATATTTCCTTGTATATCTTAAGTAGGCTGGGAAATATATCCAGCCTATATAAGTGAGTGAGCAAGCAAATAATGTTTTCTGTAAAAAAGTCTCTAAATTAGCTGTAGCACTCACTATCTTTCCTTCTTACTACAGTGCAGATAGGTTTGTATCCTTTCTTTACCGTGTTTATTCCTTTAAAGAAAATCTTAGCGTGCTATACATAGTTTTGTTTACTTGAACTCATTTTAATCCTGAAGAAGTCTCGATTTTTCTTCATTAATAAATTTTTCAGTCTACTCTTCAGTATTTCCTCTTCTTGCCCTTATTTTTATGTACCCTTGTCAGCTTTTGAAGGTGTGTTCTTTCAAACCGGTTAAAGCGTTTTATTTTGACGTCACCCTTTAGATTAACATTGTAGAAATTTTTTAAACATATTAAAGCGTTTTAAAAGTGTCTACAATGTTAATCAAATGAGTGACGTCACAAGAAAACAGTTTAAATGTTTTAAAATAAAACACTTTCAAAATGCAGATTTGCAATGTCTCTTACCTTGATCATCAAACTATTGACCTCTTCTTTCGTTGTTTTGTGTACCTAATACATTGTTGTTAGTTTCTGCATCTATTATACAGTTGAACATCAGAGTCAGATGAGCTTCCATTTTTAGACTTCTAATATTCGGTTAATCCTTTCAAAGTCTTGTTCTGTTTCTTCATTCCTTAATTTTTATGTGTCCCTTTTTTTATTCTTGTTGTTTCTTCTATATCTTATCGCTAGTTTTTTCATTCTTATTTTCCCAACAAGTAGCTACTGATCGATCGAAGTACTTATGGTGTCTGCCAGCTTGTGATGTCCGTGTCATATCATTTATTCTTGTAACTAAACCAGTTGCTAACCTTGAAGACGAAGAACTAATCCTCATAAAATTAGCAGCTAGCATACTTTTGTCGATTCATCTTTGTTTGAAATTTATGTTCAAGCTTCTATAGCAAAACGTAACCAATATTTTAAGGATTAACCAAAAAGAGCAAGCCTATTACTAAAGGACAAAGAAGGGCTTACTCTATCACACATCCGACAAAATAATCTCTACCATCTACTATCTGATGTTACACTGCTTCGGTTTTAACCTGAAAATTCGCATACGGATAGTTGGCAACCACTTGATGCCTGGCTAACAGACAGGAAAATTTTCTAAGCCGCACATGGTATCCGGAAAGCATAAATAAATCATGCTTAGGGCAATCATTCCAAAACACAACATGTCAAAGATAAAAGATATCACAACCAGTGGCCCCTGTATAAATGAAATCATTACTTCCTTCATCACTTTTATTAAATGAAATGATTTAATTAAAATAAATACTCTAGCATTTCTGTTTTGTATGCCTTCGCCTCTGCAGAATCCTCCCATATTTCACCAATGCTGGGTTAGGAAGACCTTGTTCTGCTTTGAAAAAGCAATTTTAGCTACAGGCGGTAAAACTTACTGAAATTGATTTGATCCTAATCCTACAGTACTCCATCCGCAATCCCAACTACATACACATGTATAAGTTAGTCCTTTTATTTAATGTCCTTCAATCCTACGTTCCTAGACAGATTGTATTAATTTCAACTGAAAATGACATGCTATCCAATCCACATGTCTATCAAAATCTTATCTCTCGATTGAAGGACCTGTGTGTACACCGAGCAAAAGGTAAAACACAGGTGCCCCAGTTGCTGTGTGCGCAATGCTGTATCCTGTCTCCCATTTGATGTGAATTTATCCTTGGGGCTTTCGCCTCTCATGTTATAAATAAAGTAGCTGCAAATTCAATGATATCCCGAAAATCTTCATAATATCTTTTGGTTCGCTTGGAAATGTTGCAACTGATAGAGAGTTACAAAATATGACGTCTGCCGGTGAATTTTTGCACACATGCAAAAAAGTTGAGACAACCAAAAAAAATATACCTTCACAAATGTATTTTATTTGGCATTGGGTAATAAGCGATAACGAGGCTCCTGATGAGCTCTTTAAAATTTCGTCCTGGTTTATTAGGCCTTCTCGTAAATTTCGTATTTATCTCAGGCATTACAGCTCACAGGGCCCACAATTTTTGCTGCTATATCGAGCCGCTTAGCCAGATAAACTGAGTTTAATGATGTATTAACATCGTGTGAATAACTTATCGTGAATTTTATCTCTAGCCTTAATGGTGAGGATCCACTGAATTAGGGACCAGCAATGAAATAGAGTTTAGCCAAGGTTAAGAAGTTTTTAAATACCGCACTTACCGGTGTTCTGCTGGTCGTTTACTGCTGCTGGGGGGAGCTCTATTCGATAAGAATGACTTAATGCTGCGATAAATAAACTAAAGGAAAGAATTATGCGATTCTTGATTATAAAATGGTGTCATTTTTTTCGGGGTGGATAGGAACTAAATATTATCTAGTCATTTTAAATGGGGTTCGCTAAGATACGAGGTACATTTCAGTATTCGTCATTTTGTAAAAGAAAAACTTAAGTGATTTAGGCTAGCATTTGGCATTTTAGTGCCTACCTTTTTTAAGAAACTGTTTTTTTTTTGGTCCACGAAAAACTTTACAAACCTAAACAAAAACAAATGATTCATTTCTAAAAAAATTTTTAAATCAGGATAGTCAACGATTTATTAAGCACGTTTATCCCAAAAGCAAAGTGCGATATTTTTCGACCATAGTGAAAGAAAAACCCGGTTGACCAAATAACAGTGTCCCTCGCTGTTGCACCTCATAGGTCTTACCGCAAAGAAAATTTCCGAGCAGGCTCATCTTCACTCATACGAGCTAGATGACTTCACAATCATCACAAAATGTAGGTCGCGATAGCGCTCGTAGATCTCGCCATTGTAGAGTCTCCGGAATCATCCTTCCACACATACGGTGCCAACAATCCTTCGAAGTATTTTCCTCTCGAACACGGCCAAAAGGTTTGAATGATTTTTGCTTTTTGATGTTAATGTCGTCTGCATAGGCCAGTAATTGGGTGGACTTGTACCCTTGATGTCACGCCTGAATCTCGGATCACTTTCTGCAACGCCAGGTTGAAAAGGAGGCAGGCCAGATCGTCCCCTTGTCGGAGTCCATTATAGATGTTGATTGGTCTGGACAGTGTTCCGAATACCTTTACTTTGCTTGTCACATTATCCATGGTTAACCTACATAGTCTTGTCAGTTTGTTGGGGATGCCGAATTCTCTCATGGCTTTGTAGAGTTCTACTCTGGCTATGCTATCATAGGGGGCTCTATAGTCTATGAAGAGATGTTGAATTGAGTTTTGAAACTCTAGACATTTGACCACAGCCTGTCTCAAGGTGAAAATCTGATCAGTCGTTGATTTGCCTGGGCTGAAGCCACACTGGTATTGGCCTATGTTACGGCGCAGCAGCGCGTAACAGATATCTTCAGCAAAAAAACCTAAAACACAACACAATACAATACAAACATGTAAACATAAACAAATAAACACAAATTACTAATAAAACAAAATATATTAAGCCTATAAAGTACATTTCTAAAACTACAACTAAATTAAACTAATAAAATTAAAATAAACCTACATCTAAATAAAAACTAAATCTAACTACTTATTAACTAACTAACAAAGTACCTGCAAAGAGAAAATGATTAAAAATTGACCAACAATAAATATAATAAATAATTACCTGGAAGGCACCTGGACCAAGTGCCTTCAACCAAAAGAAGCAGGAAAAAACAGGGCTCAATATCTAAAATTAAATAAACGTTAAAAAATATATAAAAATATTCAAAACTAAATTTTACTTACCCAATTTTATTAGGACATGTAGAAATGTTAATTCCAATCAGAAAGCTCAAAAGCTTCAAGCTGGGGTGAGATCAGAATAAACCAATTTGGTCTAAACTCAAAAGTTATACGACTTTAAACGTGTATAACAGCTTTCTCCCCCCCAGCTTTAAGCTTTCGATCGGATGCGTCTGATCTATAAAGTTCACAGCAGCAGCACGAACTTGGCTTTTTAAGTTTCACATTCCGTCCAGTTTGATTCAGCTCGCGAAACGAAAACCAGACAGGCATTGACCGTCAAGGAAGAAGACCAGGAAAACATTTTTTAATTTTTTTAATAATCATATTCAACAAGACAGGCGAAGACCGTCTTTTATTTTTCAGAATTCGACAGGTATTTACCGTCGCAAATAATACTTTGGCTGGCATTAGTCGCCAAATTAGGGACTTAGATAATCGACAGGTTTCACCGTCGGTTCGGGGGTTAGCTTAGTGAATAATTCTTGTAGTTATCGGTGGTGGAAACATCGTGGGAAAGGAATCTAGGAAATTTCCCAACAAATGTTATGGGGAGATTTCAAGAGTATTTTTACCTTGAAATTTCCAGTGTAATATTTATAGGTTTGATTGAATAAATTTAATTAGGAGTTTTCAAAGGTGTGGATATACTTTGAACACTCCTAGAGGAATTATTCCAAAATTGTATGACTAAAGCGCACCTCGCCAAGATATAAAGGCTGTTTTTTTTATGTATTGGTGAAAGAGATTTATATTCACGGTTCCAAACACGGGTGATTCGAAAATCACCTTTGAGTGGAACAATTAGTCAAAGCTTACAGAAAGTTTTCCTTGAATCTAAGGCGCCATAAAAGCAAGGTTAATATTAATTATTTTAAGCAATAGTGGCCAATTTTAAGCTCAATGAGCTACCATTAAAAATTGCAAGAAGCAAATCTTATACGGCGCTATTTGCGGTGAAAAAACAACCGTTGCAATTATTGAGTGTTGGCAGCCACGTCTGGTATAATCCGACGTAATTAAAAGAGGAATTTTTCCATGTTCACAAGGGAATTTCTCTGAGCTTTGATAGTTTAATAACTCTTTGGACAAATAATAATTATTATTTAATTACAGATATCCAGGAATTATCCGGATTTGTTATAAGATAATTTTAAATTGACCTTCAGTCAAATCAATTTGCATTTTTTTGGTTAAAGTATTCAGTTAAAATAAGAATTTAAATAGATTTAATTAGCTTTTATAATATTTAGGAGAAATTATATTTGAATTTTAAACCACTCCTGCGTTTTTTATCAGAGACCTATCCTTTTACAGCATTTTTAGAGATTTGAAAATAATATTTAAAAATTTTATTATTTTCGGCGTCTCGCGCCGAAACATGGTCCTTCGAGCCGGATAGGTCGTGGTCAAATCAAATATAATTTCCGATAAAGTGCTAGTTGAAAGCTTTTTATTTTTCTTAAATTATTTAGTTTGTCCAAAGATTTAATTATTTGTTATTTGTCTAACCCCGTGATATTAATATAAAGCAAAAAAATGAAAGGTATTCTGAGGCAACAGATTGCCTTAAAGCGAGAATTGAATCAAACCTTATCCAACTACAAAAAGACACCTGTGGGTCGGAGAACCCGGGGGTATCTTTCGGGAAAGTTGGAATCAATAAAGTCCACATGGGAAAAATTTAAGGAAAACCATGATGAACTAGTTGTTGCAGATATCGATAGTATCGAAGATGAGAAAGTCCACGCCGCCGTGTTGGCATATTCGGAAGGTATTCAGTACGAAGAATTCGAAGAAATGTATTCCGAATTCTATGGAGATTTAAAAGATGGGTTATTAGTCAGCTCGGGGACTGAACGTGAACAAGCGGGTTCACCCAAGGCAATTTTACAATTACCAACCTTGGACATCCCTAAGTTTGACGGGCAATACGCGTCGTGGAGAACTTTCCACGACAGATTTGTGTCGCTCATACATCATGAAGATCGACTATCAACGGTAGATAAGATGCACTACTTGAAGAGTAGTCTTACGGGAGATGCCCGGAAGGATTTAGATTCCTTCGACACCACTGCTGCAAATTATATGGCAGCATGGGAAGTTTTGTGCAACCGGTATAACAAAAAAAGGTTGTTGATATATGCTCAGTTGAAGCTATTATTCAATCAACCAAAGATTAGGACGGAATCATACCGGGAAATACGGACAACTTTGGACGAGTTGCAACGTATACAGCACAATTTAAAGGCACTTAAAGTAGACATAGCCAATTGGGATCCCATCTTCGTGTTCATAACAGCGCAAAAGCTGCCGGAGAAAACACGGAGTTTATGGGAACAATTGATAGCGAAGTCAGACGAGCTGCCATCCTTAAAGGAATTGATTACGTTCATGGAGCAACGTTATCGAAGCCTAGAGGCAACCAAGGATATCCATCTGCATAAGGCAGGTAGCAATCCTCACAAAGCTGAGAAGAGTCATAGTAGACTTACGACCTACTATACAAACCAGCAGGATAATCATACTACCAGTAAAGGTAGGTCCCAACCGGCTTACAGGCATCATACAGCCCCGGGATATAAGGGACAAAATAGGAATGGCTATCAAAAAAGGTCAGACCACCCTGAGAAAGGGAAATTTATAAATCACTGCCCTATGTGCAGAGAAAAACATTTTTTAACAAGATGTCAACGGTTCAAAGAACTATCAGTTACAGCCAGAAGAAATTGGCTGATCAAACACAAGCATTGCGAAAGATGTTTGTGGAACCATGAAACTGCTGAATGCACCACCAAATTCGCGTGTAGGACGTGTGGTAGCCAGCATCACAGTTTGTTGCACGATCAAACTGATCAGGGCAATTCAGCTAATTTACCTAGTGTCAGCACGGTCAACGAAATGACCGTGACTCAGTGTAACCACATTACGGATGTTACACAATCAATGTTGGCAACAGCCCTAGTGAAAGTGAGGGGCCGCAAAGGCGATGAGTTGACGTTACGGGCATTAATAGATCCCGGGTCACAAAGCTCATTTATTACGGAGGCTGTATATCAAACTATAAGAGCGCAGACTTTCCCGGCTGATTTAAGTGTTTTTGGAGTAGCAGAAGCACAAGTCGCTACCGCAAATAAGGTGGCAAGATTTACGTTGTTGTCAACCAAAGGGGGTTACAAGAATAACATTGATGCGTACGTTATCCGGAGTATTACTAATATATTTCCACCAGAACGCACAATGAACAAGCACTGGCCACATATAGATGGGTTGGAATTAGCCGACCCAAAATTTATGAATCCAGGACGAATAGATATTCTCCTTGGAGTAGGAATATACGCGGATATCATTAGAAAGGGTCTGCGAAAGGGAATCAAAGGGGCTCCGGTGGCATTAAGGACAGCTCTAGGATGGATTGTGTTTGGGGAGGTGCAGTCAGCAAACATACATCCTAAAAATATAAGTCTATCTGCATTTACGACGCAGCATGACGTGACATTAGAAGAGTTGAGCCGCCAAATTAAGGGGTTTTGGGAATGTGAAGAAATCCCTAAAGAAAGGCAATTGACCGGGGAAGAAAGGCAGTGCGAAGAATTTTATAATAAAACTACCATACGTAAGTCCAACGGGCAGTATGAAGTACGGATACCCTTTAAGGACGGTAACCCACCAAGTTTAGGGGAATCTCGGAGACAAGCCATGTCCAGGCTATTGCAGTCGGAAAAGAAGCTAGCCCAAAGGACAGAGTTGAAGGACTCCTATCAAAAATGTTTGCAAGAATATATAGACTTGAACCACATGAGTTCAGCAAATGAATTCGCAGACGAAAGGTATTATATGCCACATCATGCTGTAATTAAAGACAGCACCACAACTAAGGTCCGCATAGTTTTTGATGCCTCTGCAAAAACTACAAATGGGAAAAGCCTAAATGAGCAAATGCTGACAGGGCCAACGTTGCAGCCAAAATTATTTGCTACGCTTCTAAAGTGGCGGAAGTATCGGTATGCAATGACCGCGGACATTGAGAAAATGTATAGGATGATCCTTATCAACCCCTTGGATAGGAAGTATCAGACCATCCTGTGGAGGGCAAATATTAACTATCCTATACAAGAATACCAAATGAATACGGTAACATTTGGAACCACTTCAGCACCCTACCTTGCAATCAAAACCTTGCAAAGGTTAGCGGTCGATGACAACTCCTTGTTTCCTGAAGCAGCTAAGGTCGCCATGACTGATTTTTATGTGGACGATGTGCTTACAGGAGCGGATACGGTGCAAGATGCACAAATGTTGCAAGGGGATTTAATTAAATTATTGAAAGGAGGAGGATTTCATTTGCGGAAATGGGCCGCAAATCATGAGTCGCTCCTAAACTCGATCCCAGCCGAGGATCGCGAGTTACAACTGCCCTTACAGGTAAGGGAAGAAAATCAGATAAAGGCACTTGGCATATATTGGCATCCAGTGGGGGATTATTTTTCATATGCAATCAATTGCGCAGAATTCAAGCCAGCTTCCACCAAAAGGAAAATTTTGTCGGAAGTGGCTAAGCTCTATGACCCACTAGGATGGATTGCGCCATGTGTAATTCTGGCGAAATTACTAATGCAAAAATTATGGATGGCTAGATATGATTGGGACGAGACGGTGGATCAAGACATTCGCGAAGAATGGAGCTTGTTCCAAGAGCAGTTACCACATATACAGCGCATCAAAATTCCACGATGGGTGGACATTTTAAGCACCACGACGGAGTGCCAATTGATGGGCTTCTGTGACGCCTCGATCCGGGCATATGGAGCAGTGATATATATCAGGGTAATAAAAGAGGACAAAACCATCGACACGAAGCTGCTAATGTCCAGGACAAGAGTAGCACCTATTAAGCCGATGTCACTGCCGCGACTCGAATTATGTGGAGCCGTGTTATTAAGCAGACTGATGCGACAAGTGAGAGAGGACATGAAGCTGGGTAACATAGCATCACGATGCTGGACAGACTCCAAGGTGGTCCTAGCATGGATCAAGGGTTCGCCACAAAGATGGAAGACGTTCGTAGCGAACCGTGTTGTCGAGATACATGAGAATGAAGGTAACACAACATGGCACTACGTTCCTACAAAGGACAACCCAGCCGACATTGCATCTAGAGGAGTAATGCCAGCAAGGATCCAGGAACTGACAACATGGTGGCAAGGACCTGGCTGGATGCGGGAAGCAGAGGAAAGTTGGCCGCAGCGACCCTTGGATAATTTTCAAACTTCCATAGAAGCTAAAGGTAAAACTCAAGCCACATTAACGATGCAGTCAGCACCACAGGAGTGGTGGTTGAACTACTCATCATATTTAAAAACAATATGGATTATGGCCTATTGTTATCGGTTCGCCTACAACGCCAGACGAACCAAGGATAAACGTACTTTGCCGTTGTCAGCTGGGGAAATTAAAGAGGCAAAGGGAAACCTCGTTAAACTTGTACAACGACAAGCCTTTGCCCAGGAATATGAGCAGCTGCAAGGCACAAAATCAGTAAAGAAACAGAGTACATTGTTTCGATTGCAACCCTTTATGGCAGAGGATGGCACGATAAGAGTCGGAGGTAGACTACAAAATTCTAAGCTGCCTTACGATGCAAAACATCCTCTGATCATTCCCAAGCACCACCATGTAACAAATATAATCATTGATCATTACCATAACAAAACATTACATGGTGGAGCACAGATGGTGTTAAATGCAACACGATCCCAGTATTGGATCATAAATGGTATGTCAGCTGTAAAAGAAAGAATACACAAATGCGTAAAGTGCATTAGGTATCGAGCGACAGCACCAACCCAACTGATGGGAAATCTACCAAGTGTAAGAATTACGCAAACAAACCCATTCGAAAACGTTGGAATAGACTATGCTGGGCCAATCGACATAAAAATGTCGAAACATAAGGGCGCCAAAATATATAAAGGATATTTTTGTGTATTTATTTGCATGGCAACCAAAGCCGTTCATATCGAGGTGGCCTCAGATATGTCCACAGATGCTTTTTTGGCTGCCCTCAGACGGTTTATAGGAAGACGAGGCCTTTGCAAACACATTTATTCAGACAATGGGACAAATTTTGTGGGCGCGAATAAGCGATTAAAAGATCAAACCAACAAGGCCACAGATGAGGTCGCAAGGAATGCAGCCGAGGAATTAGCTAATGATGGCATACAGTGGCACTTCAACCCTCCGACCGCTCCTCACTTCGGAGGACTCTGGGAAGCAGGGGTAAAAAGTATTAAGCATCACTTGAAGAGAGTTGCGGAAGGAAAAATACTTACCTTTGAGGAGCTTAATACGTTGTTAATACAAATAGAGGCCTGCCTCAACTCACGCCCATTGTGCCCTCTATCAGCAGACCCCTCTAAATTAGATGTATTAACACCAGGACATTTCTTAATCGGAAGAGATTTAAATACAATGCCCGAATCCAATGTAGATGACCAAGTCTCCTATGTTGATCGTTGGAAATATGTCCAACAGACTATGCAACAGTTTTGGAGGCAATGGTCAAATGAATACCTCCTTCAGTTGCAGAAAAGGAATAAATGGGTACTACAACAACCTAACCTACAAGTAGGACAATTAGTCGTAATTATGGACCAAAATAAGTCACCGTCGCAATGGCCCCTTGGAAGAGTGGAAAAGGTCCACCCAGGGCCTGACGGTCAGGTAAGGGTTGTTACGATCAAAACACAAACAACACATATTAAACGACCCATTACAAAATTATGCCCTTTGGTAGCATAACACATTCAAACGTGTGTATATCCCTTTGTGTAACGTATATCAAAAGCTAAAGCAATATGCAGCCTTATGTGCATGTACCCATAGTATTAGGGTTCTTATTACTAAATTAAATTCGAAATTACAATCATATTGAAATATGAGAATAGAATAGATTTAAAATAATAATAATAAATGAATTTGAAATATATGTATATTACCAAAGAAATTGCCTCTTATTTATTTTGATGCGACGCATCAACAGGGGGGAATATGTTACGGCGCAGCAGCGCGTAACAGATATCTTCAGCAAAAAAACCTAAAACACAACACAATACAATACAAACATGTAAACATAAACAAATAAACACAAATTACTAATAAAACAAAATATATTAAGCCTATAAAGTACATTTCTAAAACTACAACTAAATTAAACTAATAAAATTAAAATAAACCTACATCTAAATAAAAACTAAATCTAACTACTTATTAACTAACTAACAAAGTACCTGCAAAGAGAAAATGATTAAAAATTGACCAACAATAAATATAATAAATAATTACCTGGAAGGCACCTGGACCAAGTGCCTTCAACCAAAAGAAGCAGGAAAAAACAGGGCTCAATATCTAAAATTAAATAAACGTTAAAAAATATATAAAAATATTCAAAACTAAATTTTACTTACCCAATTTTATTAGGACATGTAGAAATGTTAATTCCAATCAGAAAGCTCAAAAGCTTCAAGCTGGGGTGAGATCAGAATAAACCAATTTGGTCTAAACTCAAAAGTTATACGACTTTAAACGTGTATAACAGCTTTCTCCCCCCCAGCTTTAAGCTTTCGATCGGATGCGTCTGATCTATAAAGTTCACAGCAGCAGCACGAACTTGGCTTTTTAAGTTTCACATTCCGTCCAGTTTGATTCAGCTCGCGAAACGAAAACCAGACAGGCATTGACCGTCAAGGAAGAAGACCAGGAAAACATTTTTTAATTTTTTTAATAATCATATTCAACAAGACAGGCGAAGACCGTCTTTTATTTTTCAGAATTCGACAGGTATTTACCGTCGCAAATAATACTTTGGCTGGCATTAGTCGCCAAATTAGGGACTTAGATAATCGACAGGTTTCACCGTCGGTTCGGGGGTTAGCTTAGTGAATAATTCTTGTAGTTATCGGTGGTGGAAACATCGTGGGAAAGGAATCTAGGAAATTTCCCAACAAATGTTATGGGGAGATTTCAAGAGTATTTTTACCTTGAAATTTCCAGTGTAATATTTATAGGTTTGATTGAATAAATTTAATTAGGAGTTTTCAAAGGTGTGGATATACTTTGAACACTCCTAGAGGAATTATTCCAAAATTGTATGACTAAAGCGTACCTCGCCAAGATATAAAGGCTGTTTTTTTTATGTATTGGTGAAAGAGATTTATATTCACGGTTCCAAACACGGGTGATTCGAAAATCACCTTTGAGTGGAACAATTAGTCAAAGCTTACAGAAAGTTTTCCTTGAATCTAAGGCGCCATAAAAGCAAGGTTAATATTAATTATTTTAAGCAATAGTGGCCAATTTTAAGCTCAATGAGCTACCATTAAAAATTGCAAGAAGCAAATCTTATACGGCGCTATTTGCGGTGAAAAAACAACCGTTGCAATTATTGAGTGTTGGCAGCCACGTCTGGTATAATCCGACGTAATTAAAAGAGGAATTTTTCCATGTTCACAAGGGAATTTCTCTGAGCTTTGATAGTTTAATAACTCTTTGGACAAATAATAATTATTATTTAATTACAGATATCCAGGAATTATCCGGATTTGTTATAAGATAATTTTAAATTGACCTTCAGTCAAATCAATTTGCATTTTTTTGGTTAAAGTATTCAGTTAAAATAAGAATTTAAATAGATTTAATTAGCTTTTATAATATTTAGGAGAAATTATATTTGAATTTTAAACCACTCCTGCGTTTTTTATCAGAGACCTATCCTTTTACAGCATTTTTAGAGATTTGAAAATAATATTTAAAAATTTTATTATTTTCGGCGTCTCGCGCCGAAACAGCCTATGATGTTTCTGGCGTAAGGAGGCCATCCTGCTATGTAGGATAGCGGAGAATATCCTATACACGGTACTCAACAACGTTATACCGCGATAATTGGTGCACGCTGTGATATCTCCTTTTTTATGAACCGGGCAGAGGATGCCTTTTATCCCGTCTTCTGGCATCACTTCCTGCTCGCATACTTGCACAGTTAATTCATGAATCGTTTGATGTAATGTAGGCCCTCCATATTTAAATACCTCCGCTGGGATGTCGTCTGCACCCGAGGCTTTGTTGTTTTTGAGCCGGCTGATATCTCTGCTAACTTCTTCTATGCTTGGTGGCGGCAGCATAGCATTATCATCAGATATTGGTAGAGCCTCCGAATCCTCAGTTAGCTCGTCATTTAGCAATTCATGAAAGTGCTATTACCATCGCTTTAAGATGCCTTTAGGATCGGTGATCAAATTCCCTTCTTTGTTCTTGCAGTATGTGCAGCGTGGTGCGTTATACTGCAAATTCTTTTCTTCTTTTCTGAGCTTTTTATATTTATCTTCACGTGCCTGTGATCTCTCGGCACGCAGCATTCTTACGTTCAGCATGCCTGTTTGCATTCATGAACCTGCCGTTCCGATCTCTGCGAGCTCTGCCTACCAATGACAATATTTTTGAACCCGGTTCAGCTCTTGTCCATCATACCAACAAGATAGGGATCCGAGTGGAAGACCCAGAAAGGTGGCGGCGGTCTATCAACACATGGTTTATTTGTATGTCATTGTCTCCATCAGGAGATACTCAGGTGGCTTTATGGATATCTTTACGCGCAAATCTAGTACTTGCAACGCCCAAGTTCTACTTACGGTTTTTTTGCTTCAATCGTTAGATTCATGTTCTAGGAATGTTGTTTTCAAGTTTCAAAGTCTGAATCTGTATAGTTACAAAGGCATCTCCAAGAGAGTTGTTGCCGGTCGAGCGAACGCGACCCATGCCGCGACTCGCGCGAGCTATTGTAAGGGCGTCCCGCGGTGACACACCTGCCCCATCGGAATCAACCTATTTACAGTGAGCATCAATATAAAGTTAACACAAGCAATTTTGAAAAGTTTCGTTCAATAGCATCTAGATAAGTGATTGAA
Source organism: Thereva unica (assembly GCA_949987705.1). NCBI lineage: Eukaryota > Metazoa > Arthropoda > Insecta > Diptera > Therevidae > Thereva > Thereva unica. The sequence continues at coordinate 147,029,621 of OX465282.1, read as the reverse complement.
GTTTGTTATTTTTGGATTATTTCGGTCCACCTTTAGGTACGCAATTCAAAAAATAAAATTTATTCACTTCAAAAATAATATTAACAAATTCATAGCAAAAAAGAAAAAAAAGGTCTAAATTCATGCGTCAAAATGAAGTTAACACGTTTCGAAAATATAATTTTAATATTTTGTTGCCCCCCACCATACCACCCGTATGCACGTAATTAGCTGATTTAATTGTAATAATTCATAATTTATCAAAAAAAAAACTCATTACACCTCACCTGGGGGGCTAATTACATCAATTTGTAGGTGCATTATAAAATACACTAAAAAAACCCACATTTTTACTTCGCACGGCCATAAAAAAAATCGTAGGAGGCTCCACGACCCCTTTAAATCTTCGTAACAGTCCCTACTACAATTATAAAATAATATAAAAATCCGCATTTGCCTCTAAGCGGGTCCTAGAGGCTCCCCAAAAGGCTCAACCAAAAAAAATACACTAAAAAAACCCACGTTTTTACCTCCCACGGCCCCAAAAAAAATCGTAGGAGGCTCTACGACCCCTTAAAATCTTCGTAAAGTTCCTAAAAAGCTCTCTGTATATATAGTCCTTTCAAAACGCGGGGGGGGGGGTGTTCCAAAATAACACCGTTAAGAAAATCGAACCCTAAACGTTTTTGGGGTCGCTGATCACGAAAATCGAGGTCCCGCGGTCCCAAAATTAGGGCGTCACCCCTAAAAATGCAAAAAACCCCTCTTTTTAGGGGGTTTTCGCGATTATTTCAATAATAATGAAAACTAATGCGATGAAATGCACTTTTTTTAATATTTATTTGCGAAGAGGGTTGATTTATACTAAATTTAGGCGAGCTTAATGATAAGGGGTACCCCTAAAGGATTGAAAGTACCCCTAAATTGGCGAAAAATGGCAAAAATTGTAAAACAAAAATTTTTTTCAAGTTTTTACTTCAAATTCGATTGTGGGCGTACTGTCACGCAGAAATAAATTATTTTCAATCCTTGGGGGGTTAAAACTACCCCTACAATATAGTTAATTGAAAACTAGGGGGGGCGGGTGTTCCAAAATAACACCGTTAAGAAAATCGAACCCTAAACGTTTTTGGGGTCGCTGATCACGAAAATCGAGGTCCCGCGGTCCTAGAATTAGGGCGTCACCCCTAAAAATGCAAAAAAAAACCTTTTTAGGGGGTTTTCGCGATTATTTCAGTAATAATGAAAACTAATGCACTTTTTTAAATATTTATTTGCGAAGGAGGTTGATTTATACTAAATTAACGCGAACTTACTATAATAAAAACAACATTATAAAATAACAATATAAAAAAAATTGAAAAAAAATTTTTGTTTGCTTTTTGTTTGAAATTTGGTTCAAAAGGTATTATCAGCAAAAAAATTAATGTTTTCAATTCTTAAGGGGGTAAAACTACCCCCACATTAAAATTGTAATTGGAACAAATTGAAATTTATTGTTTTGCATTAAAATTTTATATTTGATGAAATATTATTAAAACATTTGGAAATTTGTTAACCCTTTCCTTCTGCCATCCGCCAGCCGCTGTCCGCCCTGTTCCGCCCGCGCCTCTTGCCCACACGCTTGCTGACGTCCCTCACCCACCCCGCAGTACGCCCACAATCGAATTTGAAGCAAAAATTTGGAAAAAATTTTTTTTTACAATTTTTGCAATTTTTCGCCAATTTAGGGGTACTTTCAACCCTTTAGGGGTATCCCTTACCATTAAGCTCACCTAAATTTAGTATAAATCCCTTCGCAAATAAATATTTAAAAAAGTGCATTAGTTTTCATTATTACCGAAATAATCGCGAAAACCCCCTAGAAAATGGGTTTTTTGCATTTTTAGGGGTGACGCCCTAATTTTAGGACCGCGGGACCTCGATTTTCGTGATCAGCGACCCCAAAAACGTTTAGGGTTCGATTTTCTTAACGGTGTTATTTTGGAACACCCCCCCCTAGTTTTCAATTAACTATATTATAGGGGTAGTTTTAACCCCCTAAGGGTTGAAAATAATTTATTTCTGCCTAACAGTACGCCCACAATCGAATTTGAAGCAAAAACTTGGAAAAAAATTTTTTTTACAATGTTTGCCATTTTTCGCCAATTTAGGGGTACTTTTAACCCTTTAGGGGTACCCCTTACCATTAAGCTCGCCTAAATTTAGTATAAATCTACCCCCTTCGCAAATAAATATTAAAAAAAGTGCATTTCATCGCATTAGTTTTCATTATTATTGAAGTAATCGCGAAAACCCCCTAAAAAGAGGTGTTTTTTGCATTTTTAGGGGTGACGCCCTAATTTTGGGACCGCGGGACCTCGATTTTCGTGATCAGCGACCCCAAAAACGTTTAGGGTTCGATTTTCTTAACGGTGTTATTTTGGAACACCATAACGCGCGTTTTGAATGGACTAATAGTTCAGTATAGTTCCGATCCTTGACGAAAACAGTAATGTACCGACCGAGGGCTTACTATACGGGCCGGGTATAGCTGATTAACATCTGATCCTCGTAAGTCTATTTTTTCATTATATAAAACTTTAAACCCCATTTTCTCATTACTATATTTCTAAAAACGGTGGGCAGGATTAAAAAAAAACTATTGAACATATTTGCAAAACTTTGATGTTATTTTGTAGATAATTAAAAAGCCTACAAAGTAGACCTATAACATTCCCGAAAATATTGTGTAAAATATATTCTAAGGGTAGTAATAGCTAGAAAAAACAAGTCAAAAATAGAACTTTTTTTTTAACAATAATTTTAACATTAAATTTTTTACTTTTAAATGGTATTAGAGGTCTACTTTGTGCAGTAAGGTCTTCTGATTAAGAATGTGCTTTCGGTTTTTTTTCAGATGAAAACTTCGAGCTGCATCATGCCCACCGTTTCAATTTTTTACGGCGAGGCGTTGAGAGAAATCCTTTATAAGTCCACTATTTTGAGATTTTGTTACCCACAAAAATTTTTATTATTTTATAAATCTTTAATAAATAACATGATGAAAAAGTTTTACTTGTTTCTTTTCTTATTTCTAAGAAAAATTGTCTTGTACTTCTTAATATCCAGGCTTCACCGGCAGAATTGCGCAAGTTCGAACAAATTAGTGCACTGAACTTCAGTTTTAGCCTCAGTTCACATAAATATTTTCATATATTGAACTCAGGAAAAATCAAGTTTAAGTGATATTTTACATTTCTAACCTCTGCGAAAAACAACAACAAATTCAAGCAAGAACTGAACATCCAGCCGGTGACTGTGAAGCGGATTGAAATGTACTTGATTGAACTGAGGCCGGTGAAGCCGGGGTATATTTGTATTTCAGTAACCGAAAATCATATTTTGCACTGATATAAAGTATCTGGACTTATAAAGGGCCCCATATCCCAACTAGCTTAGCACGTAGCACCTTATCAAGCCTAAATCCGGCCCTGGTTTTAGGGTAAAGCAATCTTCATATACTTTATTTTTAAATAAATGAAATAAAAATATGTAGAGAGATTTCGTAACTCAATCACGTTTTTAAAATTCTGCTCTCAAGAATCGTTTCATATTGCTAGCGCTTCCTCAGTTCTTTTGTTTTAGCCTTATATAGAGATGCCTAGACTTTTAACTTACACCCATTTCAACTCACTTTACAAGAAAAAATGTGATTTAATTTAAAATTCAATCCGTTCGTGCAATCTCGCCTCACTTATAAAATCTTTCGAAAAATACGATACAGCCCACATTCTCAGCGAATTTTTAATTTAGGAAGAAAAACTGAAAAATCGATTTCATCTCAAAATTTCTACTAAAATTCAAATGAAGAAAAAACTTATTATATTTGAAAGATTGAAAGCGAAATGCTAATAATTCCTGCATCAAGGACAGATTCCACACTCCGATATGATTCCTTTGGGATTCTGTTATCATTTTATACATCAGGAAACAGCCGCTCACAGCATTTCGCAGCCTGGAAGCCAAAAAGCAGAGACGGGACGAGTTCATTTTCGCTCAAAGGTAACCCTATGACACCGAAAACTCTTTCAGCATAAAATCACAGCGCAGTCATTTTCAGATATTCAAATATGTTCTTTTATGCAAAAGGCGAAACTTGCCACCAGGATTGTCACATCGCATTCACATTTTCATGACTAAAGAATTACACATCCTCACGATTCGCCAGGAACTGATCCACATGTGGTTTCGGATATGAAATCTCTGGCAGGATAAGTCGTCAGCATCGAGTGACAAATCCTAGTTGAAATTCCGTGTGCCGCTTTCAATTTCCGTCGCAGGCGAGGCCTCGATTCAAATCAAACTTCATTTAGTTCAGAAGATGCCTCCGGGGCTCACTTTAGATTTTATGCCTCACCTGAGACCACCCAGCAACTGCCATAACTGACACCATTTCCTCTAGGATGTCCTCAGCCCCTCATAGGAGAGATCATTAAGGCTAGATAATGTCGAAATTCATTAAGGGACCTGCCTTCATGCTTATGTATCTTAGGCATGGGCAATCTGGATTAAATCGAACAAACCAACAACATTTCAGGACATGCTGACTTCCGTTAAAAATCGCTCAAGGACATGCTGACTTCCTTAAGAGGTCAGAACAACATTTCAAGATTGTCGTATTCATCGAAATTTGTTGGCAGGTCTATTGATGCGGTGAAGTTAATTGACTGCTTAAAGGGCTCAAACTTTTGCAATTCTCTGACGGTTATTGTGGACTCCGCTTCCCGGTTTTACTTTGAAGTGAATTCTCTAGGAGAATACAGAGAGACTTTGCTTGTGCCCGCCGGCTTAAGAAATAATAATTGTTCTTCTTGTTTACTTCTGCAAATAAAAACGGAGAAAGGCGAACAGGTCTTGGGAACTTATTAAGGTGTTTCGCATTTTCAAATTAAGCGGAAAAGAGTTTTTTTTTTGTTCTTGAAAGGTAGAGGGATTTTTTCAGATGTTTCAGGTAATTAAAAATATTTTAATTACTTACCTACTGCGGAGTATAAGAAGTAGTAATTCCACCTGGTCGGATATAACAATTTAAATCGAGATGTAGTGGTTGTTTTTTTAGTTTTTTAAAAGAGTGGCTGCATAAATTGGTTTACGTCATCCTTCCAATGGAGATTCGATCTCTTCTCTTCTTTGATCCGTTAGCTGGAGGTGCGAGCGTTGCCGCTAGGTCTCGAACTCTATTCACGATTCGTTTCCATTCGTTCCGGTTTTTGGCGACGTCTCATGCCTCGGTGATTGGCCCTCGATCCTTCCGTTGTGAGCACTTTGGGCCTTTCCGCATTGATTTTTAGCCCGTATGACTGAGCGAGGTGAGACATGTCGTATATGTAGGTATAAGCTGTCCGTTGCTTCAGCTTCGTGTAAGCGAAGACGGCGCTATCGTCGGCGAAAATTAAGTCGGTTACGAAGTTGTTGTCGTCGTATCGAGCTCCGAGTCGTCCATCGAATGCTTCACGCATGATCGTGTCGATCACAACGTTGAAGGAAAGTGACGAAGCGACATCTCCCTGTCGGACACCCGTTTGAATCGGGAACTCCTCGGATAAGTTGCTTCGAATACAAACGCTACTAGTTGAGGCATTGTACGACGCTTGTGGAAGTTGGATGATTTGAAATCGATGAAAACGATGACAGTTCGTTTGCCGCAACGAATTCTTTCCTCCATTGGCTGTGCGAGTATTTGATCAATACATCCTCGATGTGGTCTAAATCCAGCTTGTCCTTTTCGGCTCGTTTGCTCTCGATGTTTCTAGTTGTGATAAGACATCACCTCCGGCTTTGATCATCTCGGCGGTTACTTTGTCTATTATCCAGGCTTTTCCAGTTTTCAACGATTTATTGCCGTCTTCACCTCGATACTTGTCGGTTAGGTATCAAGACACTGATTCGTCGGCTGTTCGATACTCGGCTGTTCGAGTGTTTGTTAAGGTTAATGGCCTAGACGCGCGCTTCTTCTATGTCGCCCGTAAAGTTATTCCAGTACGCTTGCCGTTCCGATTTGATTTTCTGTCGAATTTCTTTGTTCAACCGTCCGTATTGTTCCAAGTCGACTTGTTTCAATCGCTTCCGCTCACTCGGACAATAGGCTCCGACAATGGCTTTTGTTCTACATCGATATCTTCCGGTATTGCGAACACCGTGCATTTGTTGGATAATGCCATTTGAAACTCTCGCCCGATGGTCGGGCCCCGTAGGCACCGGCCGAGCCCAATTCTTCTTAGCTGGTGGTGGCTCCGTTTTCTTCGCTCTTTGTACTCGAATCTGTAATATCGCTGGAACAAAATAATGGTCTGATCTGCAATCGGGCCCACGCATTGTACGTACGACTTTAAGCGTCTATCGAATCTTGCCTTGATCAAAAAGAAGTCTACCATCGCCGAGTCGTTGCCGGATGGATTCGCCAGGTGAGTTGGTGTTTGAGTGTGAGATGCTGTAGCCAACAATCAAATTGTTTGACGCTGCGAATGGAAGCAGGCGTAAGCCGTTGTCGTTAACTACTCCTTGTCCAAATTTGCTCATGATTCCTTCCCAATCGGTTTGGTCTGCTCCTGAATGTGCATTGAAGTCCCCCTAGAGACTTATTAATTAGGTTCGAGGTATCATATCCAGCGTCTGTCGAAGCTGATCGTAAAATTCGTCCTTGTTGGCGTCCGTGCTGGTCTCGGTTGGCGCATAAACGGATACGATATGGGGCTTGAGCGTTCCACTGATGACTATAACCGCCAAACGCTCGGATATCGGTTGGAATGCGATAACGCTGCCCGTCGATCGAGCATAAACCCGATGCCGGCCACCCGTCTCTCACCACCGGAATAGTAAAGCGTCATCGTTTCGTCGATTGTTGCCGGGACGATCGTCAATGTCCCGCATCCGGTAAGTCGTAGTTCCGATAGCTTAGCAACTGATATTTAGCATTTCAACAATTCCATTGCTATGATTTTCTTTGACCGGCGTGATGTCTTGTTCGTACATTCCACGCGGCAAATTGAATTTCCATTTTCGGTGTCACTAATTTGGTTTTTCGGCCAGTAACCCACTCCACACCAGCATCCCTGTTCCCCGAACTTAACCTAAAAAATTCCGGAAAGTGTAAAAAACTCTTTTTAGCGAACAAGGGAAAAACGTGACCTCAAATCGAAAGAAGTAAAATTACAAAGTTATAGGTATTGAAATAATCTTTCGATTGATGTATATTGTAGAGTTGAGCCGGACTTACACGAGGCAGTACATTTTGTCCTTTACACGATGGTAAATTGTACGAGGCCTCAATTTTTTTAAATGTCCCGGTTCAAAAATAATGTCCTATTGGTATATGAGCGTGTATCAAGATAAATAAAGCGAGGCGTGATTATAAATTACGTAGTGGAGACACATTTCGTAATTTTTTGCGGCAGAAAAAAATCCAATTTGAAGTGCGACGAGGTGAGATTGTAAGCATAATAGGAGAGACATTTCTGACTTTTTGGCGGCAACTAAAATATCCAATTAGAACTACAACGAGGTGAGATTGTAAACAGGAACTAGAGAGGAGAGACATTTCTTACTTTTTTTTGCGGTAGTAAAATAACCAACTTGAGATTAGGCGAGGTGAGATTGTAAACACGAATTGGAGAGACTTTTCTTGCTTCTTTTACGGTAGCAAAATATCCAATTGATGAGGTGAGATTGTAAATACGAGGTGGAGAAACATTTCTTACATTTTTAGAGGGAGTGAAGCTCTGTACTGAAGAGCCGTTTCTTACATTTTTCGAGGGAGAACAATTTTGTACTGAAGAGACATTTCCTACATTTTTCGAGGGAGGAGAATTTTGTACCGAAGAGATATTTCTTACATTTTTTGAGGGAGGGAAATTTTGTATTGGAGAGACATTTTTTACTTCTTTTGCGGCAGCAAAATATCCAACTTGAAATTAGGCGAGGTGGGATTGCAAAATAACATTGGGGAGTCGTAGATTTCTTGTATTGTGTAAGAATTTGGGTCTTTTTCATAATTGCATGGTTGCTTGCCTGCTTGCATGCATGCTTGCAAAAGAGCAATTGTCAGGTAAATCAGTTGCGCAACTTTGCATTTTTGAATGAAAGCCATCAGCTGTCAAAAATATATGTCATATTTGACGTTTCAAGCATAAAGTTGTTTTCCCTTCATTTTCTGAGTTCTTTTACCGCAGAAAAATAAAACGAAAAAATGGATCGGGAAAATATGATTAATGTTAATGTCAGTTTGTTGATAGATAACTCGGCTTTATTAGATCCGGTCCGAAAATTTGTAACTTCACGGCGAAAACGAAGGATAAATTATGTGTCTTGTTTAGCTCGTTAATCTCTAGTTTCAAAGAAGTTTTATCCTTGGGGTGCTCCAACTCTCTTCATTATTTTCGCCATAGAATACATAACATTAGTTTGAATAATAATTTAAATTAAAATAAAACACACCTAACAATATCGAAAAACTGAAAATCTTCTGCCAACATTTCACGTTTGACACTTTTCTTCTTCTTTAATCAGATAAGCATGCGTACAAAAATAGTTGCAAGATTTGCGCAGACCTATCAAGCAGGTTGCAGTTTTGAACAAATGATGATTGCACATTTGCTTTTTTGAATACCATGCAAATGATCGATTTGCGCAACCATGCAATTATGAAAAGGGCCTTGAACTTGTTTAATTAAAACAATTTTTCGTTATGTTAAATACTTTTTAATGTTCCCTTAGCCTTTTATTAAAAACATAGATTTTACCTATGTAATGTGGAGTTTTTATTATTGTAACTATCTTTATTGCATGAAACTAATTTAGAACACTGTGGGGCTAATCTCTATTTATTTATTTTTTAGTAGAAACTTTTTTAATTATTACGGATCTTTATTATTAGTTTTTTTGAATTCAAGGAATCAAGAGTTAAATTAATTAAGTGTTTTCAATAACTTGATGCATGTCGGCTGTTTTTTTGTTCACTCAAGTAATATGACAATAGTGGAACGATGTCCCTACACCTACATACTCATAGGCCGTTAAATGCATATTATAATTAACCTCGTAAAAAAGCTCGTCATTGATTTTTTTTTTTTTCATTTACTTATTTTTGTCATTTTGGCATTACAATAGCACCTCGCCTCATTTGAAGTATGACATTGTACTGGCTCAAAAAAGAAAAGAGGCACCTCTTACAAACTCATTTTAAAATCGTGTCTTACCCAACACTAGTATATTGAGTTATAGGTTCCGGTACAAAACTGTTAAAAATCACGTTTTTTAATTTGTCACTTACACTTACATATTTGTTATTTGCTATAAATAATGCTTCTTGTGCATCTTCTTGTTTGGGGTTATTTTTTTGCGAAATATTGAACAGTTTCCTTGAAATTTCATTTTTTTGTAAAAAAAGGCGTTCTGTAAAAACGTTCGTCTTCGTCCACGGGTTTCTTTGCAACAACGTCCGGACGACCACTGATGTCACACTTAAATATGTCCAAATTTTACATGAATCGGTTGGGGTAGTGTAAGCCCTCCATTTCTTACTACCGCCACAAGGAGGCCTTATTGGTTTTGAGCTGGTTTATGGCTTTGCAAACTTCTGCTAAACTTAGTGCCGTCAGCGTAAAGTCATCGTCAGATATGAATGGCATCTGCAATTATAACACAACCAAATAAAAATACGTGTTCCAGGACTTAAAAATGCGCGTCAGGTACGATCTTCTTTCTCTGCAATGTAAATAGAATCAGAATTCATTTGAGAAAATATGCCAGCATATTAAGGCAATTACTCAATCGTTCTTCGTACTTCTAAACAAAAGCAAGAGAACAATCTTACTTAAGAGAAGAAGCTTAAAACAACGACATTGAATAAATAATAAACACGATTGACGTAAAACGACAAAATGAATGAATTTCCATCAATGTCTGTCCACATTCAATTTCCATTAGAACAAATTAGAAATATTTGCTCGGATAAGTTATATCCATTAGATAAACACTCAAATTTCCTTCAGATAGATATATACTTTGGAAAATTTTCCTCATTTCGACACCTGAGACCCTCTTTGGGAGTTCACGTGTATCATCCGCAGGCATCATTAGCCCACTCTGCCATCAGGCTCATTCTGGAAATGATGGGAAAACACTTGAGCAGTTTTTCGTTTCCACCAGATTATGTAAAAAGCCCAAAGAAATGCGATACAGTCAAAACAGTTTTTGATTTCCCTCGTAATTACGGATGTGATTGACATAACATAAATCGAGTTTTCCGTCCTGCCCAAGAGATAAGCAAACATCGACCATTGACCAGTATCTTGTGAGACACTTCCTCTTTGGGGCATTAGGACCCTGTTGTTTCGTTAAGAGGGGATTAAATGATATTTGCTCAATGATGCAGAGGGAACTTATTGGGTATAAGTGAGAGTCCGATGATGGATCTTCAACCCAGCACCACCATTACAATATTTAGTGGTGAAACAAATGGTCTTGATAACACTGAACCGGAAAGGAATGGGCTTGCAGTATTTGTAACCTGTTCAACAATGTATGGACACTGGAACTTAATCAAGCATAAAATATTGAAACCCTTTCCGTCATTAATGTTATTTTGAATATTTTTTGAGTACAAAATTATGTTTGAATAGAGTTTCAGCAACATAATAATTTTTACCGCCGCAATAAAACATATTCAAAAAGCCTCTTATGGGGCGCCAATGCAAACCCATTAACGATCGAATGGGTTACAACAATCCTTTTATACTGTAACAGGACGAAACGGGAAAACGTCATATTATTGAGTGTAGGGCATCAAAGTTATTAAAATGTAGATTTTTGATACCGGTAAACCGCAGCGACGAATATAGATGGTAGCAGGTAGCATGCAAATTTATCCTTTGTAATTTTCATGCAACGCTTTTATGATAAAGTGGCAAACAGGTGAACATTTTGAACAGTTTTTCGACAGGTGAAAATTTCGAAAAGTTTAAATTGGATTTATTACGTAAACATTGATGAATACTGACAAACAGGGCGCTCTATCTAGTTCATAAAGCAATTGAATTTGCAAAAGGCGTATTAAATTGTAAAGTGAAAAACTAAAGCCTCGTAGTTATGGCAAAAAAAATTCAAATGTGATAGCTTCTAGTCAGTACTGGCTTTAAGGGGGAGGGACGACTCCGGGCGACCGCCCTAGGGCGCCATGTCCCAGGAGGCGGCGCGATCCAGTAACGCGTTAATTTATTTAGTTATTAAATAATAGCACCTCCACAATACAAGATATAACGATGGATATGCACAGGAGGTTAACAAAGCTATACCTCGCTCATTCAATCTCCCAATAGATGGGCTTCAAGTACCAAAACAAAAAACTTTGCTAGTGCTCTGAAAAAGTAATAAACGAAACTTTACCGGAACTTTAAATTTTTATGATCGGACTGGACGACGTATTGATTGCAGTTTGCAGATGTATGTACATTAAAACCTTGTACGTGGGTCAATTCTTTTTGTTTTCAAACAAAAGTCTTTCATTATCGCGGTAATAGACTAACAAAAAATCACTGTGGAATGTGGAATATCATTTGTTCATAATACCATAGACAAATTATTCTATGGATGAGAAATTAGCATCAAAACTGTAAACTATTTCCACTTGCTTTTACGAACTACCTGATCTTACAATTACCATAAATCCTTTACTAACACAATTCGGCGCAATTTAGTCCACGACGACTGTGCACTCGTACTTACCTTCTCGAATAAAAGTAAAAGATGGCCTTACAAAGGGCGAACACCAACCCTGATGGAGACTTATGGATATTCATGCACATGACCAGGCAAGGGCAGCTGAAGTGGGATTGGGGACCCTCACGGACGAGCCTCGCTTTCGTGATTTCCTTCTCTACAGACTATTCCTATTTCATCTAGAGGGAACATTCCGATCTTCCAGGGGGCAGGGACCCCAGACATAAAACTAGTGGGATATTGTGCCTAGAGACAAGCCACTAATTACGCTTTTTCATGGTATTCTTTCTGTTGAATAACACTTCAGACTGGATGACAATATATTAACTGGAGATTGATCCGCACTCACTTCCAACCCGCCGGATCTGGGAAACGAGGCTAATAATTCGAATGTGTCAAATTGAAAAAAAAAAAAAAAAAAAAAAAAAAAATCACACATGTAAACACTATATAAAACGAATCTAAACATTTTTCTTTGGATTGGAGGCAAATCTAATGTGATGCACTTTGCACAACAGAATTAGGTGTATTATTTTACTTAAACATACATGTCTTATTGTTAAAAATTCGGCTTACCGCACCTTTTGTATTAATTTACACTTCAATGTAACTTTTTTTTTATTTTTAAAGAAAAAATCACGCACGCACTTCACTTTTCTTTAAATGTAGAACATCTACTGAAAAACATAGGCACTATCCATAGCATATATGCACGTGCACGCACACAAGTACCCCCACCTCGCAATGAGACCAACACCAATAATTACCCGCCAAAAATTTGAAAGAATTGATATATTTTAATTGCACCCCATCTATGACAAAGAATAGTGAACACCATCTATGGCAATATTACATTACTCTTCGTTTTACCTATGATTATCAATTTCCATAAAATATACAAAATACATTTCATAAATAAGAGAAAATCTGTTGTCATAATTCAGTTGTTTACTTCCTTCGAAACTTTACACATATCTTGCATTGGAATGTACCTTTTTACGTAAGCATAAATAAATACATATGTTTATTGCCACATACCTACAAGTTATGTTTGGAGTAATGGGAAGGCGCTAGATCGGGGTGCGAAAGGGCCCGGGTTCGATTCTTGATGAATTTGAGTACTCTTTTTTAGCTACGATGATTTATTGTAATATAATAAACTAAGCCTGCGTTGATGGTAAAATCTCAAAGCGGCGACTAATTAAACCCTTTGGTACATATTCAATTGTGAGCTATAACTCAATCTATAATAAGCCAAATAAGCCAAATCCGTTCTTAACTAAAACTTTTATTTCACGTTGCATTGACTTAATTATTGTCATAATGCTGAATCCTAGTTTGGCCATGGAGATTCATAAGTATCACACTGACCAACGCTATACAATAATCTTGAAAAGTTTTTGTTAAAGGCTTATGTAGGTTATAAGTTGTGAGACTTTGCGTAATCTAAAACTTAACAAAGTATTTAACAAACACTACAATATAATCATCATAGCTTAAAAAAAGGAAATCAAATGTAAACAATAAAATTCTTTGATTCTTCACCCACGTCATGGTATATTTCTTTATTCAATATAAACAATAGTTTTTGAGCTGCAAATAAAAACTATATGCCATAATTTCGTTATCATCGGTTTTTGTTCTGGAAGCAAATTTAGAGACGTATTCATGTCAAAAACTTGTTTCATATGAAACAAGACGAAACTAGTGGGATGTTGTGCCTAGAGACTAGCCACTAATTACGCTTTTTCATGGTATTCTTTCTGTTGAATAACACTTCAGATTGGATGACAATATATTAAGTGGAGATTGATCCGCACTCACTTCCGACCCGCCGGATCTGGGAATCGAGGCCACTGCCCAAAACAATTACTCAAAAATTATGGAAAAACAAAATAATATGGCCTCGATTCCCAGATCCGACGGCGCGGAAGTGAGTGCGGATTTGACACTTTGCGATTCTCAAATTCGCAGTCGCGGATTTAATTAAATCAAAAATTCGGAGTAAAGACTCACACGCTAATGAAATACCCGATGTCGGATTATCTTAGGCGCATTTGTGGTTTCAAATCCTCAGAAAATTTGTTGCGGATCACACTTTTAAAGCACGGAAAATGTCAAAGAGAGATTCGCGGTTGCAGATTTGAGAATCGCAAAGTCTCAAATCCGCACTCACTTCCGACCCACTGGATCTGGGAATCGAGGCCAATAAATCGAAAGTGTCAAATTGAAAAAAAAAAAAAAAAAAAAAAAAACAAAACACATCACACATGTAAACACTATATAATTATGTAAAACGAATCTAAAAAATTTTCTATGGATTCGAGGCAAATCTAAAATCACTTTGCACAGCAGAATTAGGTGTATTATTTTACTTAAACATACATTATTGTTAAAAATTCAGCTTACCGCGCCTTTTGTATTTATTTACACTTCAATTTAACTTTATTTTTTATTTTTAAAGAAAATATTATCATGCACGCACTTCACTTTTCTTTAAATGTAGAAAATCTAATGAAAAACACAGGCACCTGTTTATCCATAGCATATATGCACGTGCACGCACACAAGTACCCCCACTTCGCAAGAGACCAACACCAATAATTACCCGCCAAAAATATGAAAGAATTGATATATTTTAATTGCACCCCATCTATGACAAAGAATAGTAAACACCATCTATGGCAATATTACATTACTCTTCGTTTTACCTATGATTATCAATTTCCATAAAATATACAAAATACATTTCATAAATAATAGAAAATCTGTTGTCATAAATCAGTTGTTTACTTCCTTCTAAAGTTTATACATATCTTGCATTGGAATGTACCTTTTTATGAAAGCATGAATAAATAGGTTTATTGCCACGTTCCTACGAGTTAGAGTTTGGAGTAATGGGTTGGTGCTAGCTCGGGGTGCGACAGGACCCGGGTTCGATGCTGGTGATGGCCGCGTACTATTTTTTTTTTTTAAGTTATGATGATTTTGGTAGTGTTTGTTAAATACTTTGTTAAGTTTTAGATTACGCAAAGTCTCACAACTTATAACCTACATAAGCCTTTAACAAAAACTTTGCAAGATTAATTATATATAGCGTTGGTCAGTGTAATACTTATGAATCTCCATGGCCAAACTAGGATACAGCATTATGACAATAATTAAATCAATGCAACGTGAAATAAAAGTTTTAGTTAAAAACGGATTTGGCTTATTTAGCTTATTATAGATTGAGTTATAGCTCACAATTGAATATGTCCCAAAGGTTTTAATTAGTCGCCGCTTTGAGATTTTATCATCAACGCAGGCTTAGTTTATTATACTACAATAAATCATCATAACTAAAAAAGCTAAAAAAAAGTACTTAAAAAATTCATCAAGAATCGAACCTGGTCCTTTCGCACCCCGATCTAGCGCCTTCCCATTACTCCAAACACTAACTTGTAGTAATGTGGCAATAAACCTATTTATTCATGCTTTCATAAAAAGGTACATTCCAATGTATAAACTTTAGAAGGAAGTAAACAACTGATTTATGACAACAGTTTTTCTATTATTTATGAAATGTATTTTGTATATTTTATGGAAATTGATAATCATAGGTAAAACGAAGAGTAATGTAATATTGCCATAGATGGTGTTCATTATTCTTTGTCATAGATGGGGTGCAATTAAAATATATCAATTCTCTCAAATTCTTGGCGGGCAATTATTGTATAATTCTTTCAGCAGCATCTCCATGAAAGATGCGTTAGTTTTTCGAGTTATTTGTTTGAATATTTTCGCAATTCTTCACAATCTTCACTTAATATATTGTCATCCAGACTGAAGTGTTATTCAATAGAAAGAATACCACGAAAAAGCGTAATTAGTGGCTAGTCTCTAGGCACAACATCCCACTTTTGTTTTGTTATTCTGAAGAGATACATACAAATTTAGTTAATAAAAACTTAAAAATATGCTTTTAAACAAAGGGCTGCAAAATTTTTTAGATATGGGGCAAATCTTATATTCATGGACTATAAGGACGGTCTTAAATACATCGTTCGTGAAATTTATAAATTTTCATTCATTTCAGTAAGCGTTTATATGCCCTGGTAAAAATTAGATATCTATTTTTCGTTTTAAACCTACCAAATGTTTCGTTTAAATCATACATATTTTTTGTGACAAATCCACAGCGAAGTTCGATAAAATTAAATTTTTGTTTTGGTCTACAGCACCACCTACATGACTAAAAACTATAATAAAATGAACAGCATATAAAATATGCATATAAACAAATAAATACTTTATATTATTTCCGCGAAATTTCTTAATGATTTATAAAGCCGCCGAAGAGCCATAAAACCTCAAGAAAATGATTTTTTGCACTTCTAATTAAATAAATGTTTATGTTCTCCTGAGTATCATTATTAAATAATATAATTTTTAGTGAGAAATAGAATTAAAACATGTTACACCGAAGTAAAAAAAAAAATTTTATTTCACCATTTTGCGGTCGGGGATCGAACTTGGTTCGCCTGGGATAGACTCCAGCGCCTTACCTCTAGGCTACCGATACTTTATTAGAAATCTCTTTTTTGTTGTGTAAATATACTTCTGGTTGATTGTGACAAATCCACAGCGAAGTTCGATAAAATTGAATTTTTGTTTTGGTCTACAGCACCACCTACATAACTATAAACTATAATAAAATGAACAGCATATAAAATATGCATATAAACAAATAAATACTTTATATTATTTCCGCGAAATTTCTTAATGATTTATAAAGCCGCCGAAGAGCCATAAAACCTCAAGAAAATGATTTTTTGCACTTCTAATTAAATAAATGTTTATGTTCTCCTGAGTATCATTATTAAATAATATAATTTTTAGTGAGAAATAGAATTAAAACATGTTACACCGAAGTAAAAAAAAAAATTTTATTTCACCATTTTGCGGTCGGGGATCGAACTTGGTTCGCCTGGGATAGACTCCAGCGCCTTACCTCTAGGCTACCGATACTTTATTAGAAATCTCTTTTTTGTTGTGTAAATATACTTCTGGTTGATTGTGACAAATCCACAGCGAAGTTCGATAAAATTGAATTTTTGTTTTGGTCTACAGCACCACCTACATAACTATAAACTATAATAAAATGAACAGCATATAAAATATGCATATAAACAAATAAATACTTTATATTATTTCCGCGAAATTTCTTAATGATTTATAAAGCCGCCGAAGAGCCATAAAAACTCAAGAAAATGATTTTTTTGCACTTTTAATTAAATAAATGTTTATGTTCTCCTGAGTATCATTATTAAATAATATAATTTAGTGAGAAATAGAATTAAAACATGTTACACCCAAGTAAAAAAAAAAAATTTATTTCACCATTTTGCGGTCGGGGATTGAACTTGGTTCGCCTGGGATAGGACCCAAGACCCTTACCTCTAGGCTACCGATAAATGAACTTTATTAGAAATCTCTTTTTTGTTGTTAAATATACTTTTGTTGTTAAATATACTTCTGGTTGAAATTTCCAGACCATTTTCTCAGTTTTTGGTCTTTTGACCAAGAGCTACATTTTGAGATATTTCCCAAGTCTGTATCTGCAGTACTTTCAGAGATGAAAGTAGGCTTCAGACGGACAGACGGACAGACGGACAGACGGACAGACGGACAGACGGACAGACGGACAGACGGACAGAGCCTCTGTATAAGCTTTTTTTTTTTGAAAAAGCTAAAAAGCACCGCGAGCCGAAGGATCGAACTTGCAGCCCCACAGACGAGGGACTTTCCCTAGCCCTTTATAGTCCATGGAAATGGTACTTTAACATTGCAAAAATGCAGGACAAGGTTTTATTTTTGGGATGTGTAGGGGGGGGGGTCAGTGTGAGCTTAAGTTTGAGTTTTCGGGATTCTACCCCCCCCCCCCCATTTGGCCGCCATCTTGGAAAACGTATGCAAATGGTTTTACCACTATATCTCCGAAACGGCATATCTTACCGGAAATTTGCAAGGACACTTTTTGTTTAGAATTAAATAATCTACAATTTATTACTTAGAAATTTTGTGGTAAAATTAATAATTAAGAAGTTATAAGCCTTAGAACACAAAAATTAGTCACAATATTTTCTTTAAAGGCTCTTTTTTGTTGTTTAAATATACTTCTGGTTGAAATTTCCAGACCATTTTCTCAGTTTTTGGTCTTTTGACCAAGAGCTACATTTTGAGATATGGCCCAAGTCTGTAGCGGCAGTACTTTCAGAGATGAAAGTAGGCTTCAGACGGACAGACGGACAGAGCCTCTGTATAAGCTTTTTTTTTTTTTTGAAAAAGCTAAAAATAAGGGGTGGGATCGCAATTATCCTTCTGCTGGGGTAACAAGTAGACCCAGACCGCCGCCGTTCTGTTCTAAGGTTCTGGATTCAGGAAGGGGTCAAGGCAAGGAGGGCTGAAGTGAGTTTGGTGAGCCCAAGGATCACACTCGAGGCTGCTTTCGTGAACTCCTTCGGGTAGGATGCGTTCGGAAACCCGGGAAGCTTGAAAGTAGCTGCGTTCCTTTTCTACAATTTAGTACTAGTGAGCAGAGCAGAAAAGGAACGCAAAATTTTCTGATTTGAGTAAAATCTCACTTGAAATTTTTGACGTTACTTTAAACTTTACAAATAAAAAATTCTTAAAAGAAGAATTTGTAACACAATGGAGAAATTAATGCGATAATTTCTAAAGTAAAACGAAAGATAATAATTTTTGATAATTATACGACTGAAGTTTTATTTATGGACGTTTTTATATGAGTAAATCAGCTCGACACAAATAAAAGCCATCTAGCGGGTAATGGCGTAAGTGAAAATAATTCACAATAGACTCGAAATGGCCGCTTTCCCCCTAGCGGATTTCAATTGCGTAATTGCAAGTGATATCTACTCGTTTATAAGAGCAAGTGTAGTTGCTAGTACGCAAGTGTAAAAAATGGTAAAAATTAGCAGAAAAGGAACGCAGCTAGTGTAAGCGGGCTGCAGAATAGCTATAGGGGTATAGTACAATAATCCGAGCAAATGGCCGCTGCCACTCAAAAAAAAAGTATGAACGGGAAAAATTTAAATAGAGATCGATCTAAATGGTAATACACTTTTTACGAACCGTAGCGGGTATTTATACTTTACGAGTCCTGAAGTAAATTCGATCACTGAGTGAGCGGGTGGACGGATGGATGGATGAACGGATGGTGAAATAGCAGTTTCAAGAAAGACGGATTTGGGGTGAACAGGAGTTCTAGTAGTACGGCGTTGAAGTTGCTTTCATCATTTTTCACTGATAAATAACAGAAAGGATTGTGGTTGAGGTCAAATTCTTTTTGATGGAAGTTCTCGCTAGCTTAGTAGAAGCGAATAGGCTGCAACCATTTTGGTAGCCGATAATTCCAAACAGTTTTTTTAGGATTTCGGCTGGTCGTGGATGGAAAGGAAGGATTTTGAAATTGCGCTAAATAAACAGTGGCTCGACTTGCCGAGGAGTGCGTTAATATCGACAGAGTACAACCGCGTTGAGTGTAAGGTAAGAAATACTCCGACGAGGCTCTCCTTACACTAATTCCGATATTGAGAACAGGGCCGGCGCAACGTTTTGGGCACGGGTGTTTTGTTGTCAAACAAACACACCCCGTCCTCCAAAAGTGTTATTTGGTAACTATTTTTGCTAAAAAGAAAATAAAGTAGGTACTTCATTGTGAATCGATAGTGTACACAACAGCATTGGTGTACAGGGACCTCTCCTATGGATCACAATGTACATATAATGATGTACGCTTCGATGAGATCGAACTACGTGTGAACGAAGCTATCTGAGATATTAAAGCCCGCCCTAAAAGCGCTGGTCTGCCGTTTGTTGAACATAAAACTGCAACCGTGCTGGTGAACATAAAACTGCAACGGTGCGAGTGATGATCAGTTGGAAGTAGATCAACATTTCCGTTAGGGGTAGACCAACTTTTACGTTGGAAGTAGACCAACTTTTACGTTGCGTGCGCTCCGTTCACGTAACTATATGTCAGTTTGCATTTGAATGCACGCACTTCTATTAAATCAGCATGTATATTAATCCAGCTTAAGCGTCTTTCGCCCGTTCTGCACATAGAAGACCCAACGATGCGGCATGCATGGGAAAGAGTTATTAGCGAGAGAAGGCATTCACTAAGATCCAGAATATGTTAGAGCGAAGACAAATTCAGTGGGGCGGCAGTTGACGCTGCGAGTCTGTAATGTTAAGGAAACAAATCTAGTAGGAGTCGGTGGACCTCAGACTTATCCCAAAAATAGATGGGTTACCAGGGAATGTGGTTAAGTAAGTTACAATCTCATCCAGTTACTTGAGTGAAAATAGATGATATTGAAAATACCTCTATCATTTCGAGCACGATGGCTCAGCGCTGTGACTGATGACTTGGTATCCAGAATAACGCAGATCAAGCCTTTTTTTATTGTATGAGTTTCAGCTAATATGAGCCAAAACCAGAGACATTTTTCATATTTCTAATTCCGGATGAATAATGCTACCCACCCTACCGATATTACCCGCTGGCTATGATTGAGAATATCGATTTGCGATTTTTGGTAGCATTTTTGTTTTAGGTTTTTTAGGGCTTCTTCAACTATGGTTTTTTGTGTGCATCGGAGGGTGTAAATATGATATGATTTGCCACAGCCCTTTTAGGGAAGAATACATATTGCTCTTTGCTTATCCTCTTGTTTTCAATTTTTACAGCAATTCCTTCCACACACTTAAGGCTCACCTTTTCAATCTCCTGTTTCATGGCCGAAGGCAGCGTTTTATCGCCGTAGTTTTGGATGGAAGCCAGTGCAGTAAAATCGAATGTTGACATTTTCGTTCGCTCATATCTTTTTGAATAGATCTTGTTAATAGACATCCGATTCTATAATAGAATCGTCGACAGGACTGAGGAGACTTACCTCTTAGACTTACTTAACCGGGTCAAATTATTCTTGTATAACTTGCCCAGTTCTAAACAGCACTAAATTCCTATAAATAACAAGTGTCTTGAATTGTCAAAAGTAGTTTTTCTTGTTTTCCAAAATTCTAAACTAGTTGACAAGTAACAAAGTAGGACACGAAATACATTTAATAACATCCGTTTCCACTTCAATTACCAAAAAACATAAAATGTAAATAAACAAATCAAAAAAAAAAAAACTTAGTGAATAGATTTAACAAAAAAAAAAAAAAAATACACAAAATATCACAAAACCAAACGAAAATAATAAATTAGTGAAATATCATAAATTTTTATTCGACTATAAACTGTCGTTCAGAGAAATATACCTCGTCCTAAAAACAAACTTGGCATCAATTCAATGGAAACTTTTAAAAGCAGACTATATATATGAACCAACCGAAATCGATTTTGAAAATCTGGGAAAACTATGCCCTCCCACTCAACTAAGAAAAGCTCTAGATGTCAAAACTTTTTGCACAAACTAATCTTTCAGCAAAATGCATTAAAGCATACCAGAGCCGACATACGGAAAATTCTAAAGTACACTGAAAGGCGATTCGGGTACCCGCCTGAATGGAGCCCCAAATCTGCCATGCACTCTCTCGGAGATGTCCTTCGTCCTGAATGGCATACCGCCAAAATATTTTCCTATAAAGCCCAGATAACACGCTTAAGGATGCTCTTTTTCTAAATATTTCGGACCAACGTTAAGGAGAAGCTAAAATCGAATTATTGATAAGCGACAGGGAAAAAATTCAATCTAGCACAAAGGGAAAAAATTAATAAAACTTTCTAAACTATGAGAAATAACACTTTCTGGATGGTCGTTGTGAGGTGAGATTGGGTAGAAACTTTTTCGAAATTCACAGGTAATAAAAGTGGCGTGCTGGTCCAAGTTGGTTATCAAGATATTTTGAGTTTCTGTTCAGAAGAAAGGTTCATGATGTGAAAAGTTTATATTAATAAGTTCGCAATTAAAGTGTTATAGAGTGCACCCTTACACCTACATAGCTGCAGAACAATGGCCACCCAAAAGTATTCTGGTACTTTATCTTCAGTAAAAAAGAATGTAGTTAAAAACTTGTACCATCTGGCGATAGAAGATCGGTGAAAGAAAGTATTCTTATCCCTTCAAAATAAGTTTTATCGTTATGAATTTTAAATTAAAAGGCTTGGGAGAAAACTTACTTTACTCAGTAGCTTCATTGGTTAGCTATCGAACTTATAACCGTCGATTTCCAATAAAGTAAAAAGATAAATGAGTAGCGTTTTTAAAAAGTTAAACAATTTCTTTTATCAAAAGTGAAATCATTAAAAGCTACTTATATTATACATAGGAAAAGTCCATGGATAAGGAATTTCACTATGGGTAGGTATCGAAAAAAAATCTAGCAATGGTTCGAATTTGTGTATAGTTAATTTCACATGTACATATGTATATGCTCAATAGAAAAAGGACTATTAGAAAATCCCGCGAATCCCATTCACCAACGCAGTACCTACATGAATCTGATCAAATTGCCGTCCTAACTACCTAGAAGTTAAGATGTCCTATAACCATCCCAGAGGTAGTGTTGGATAGGACACGATTATAAAATTAGTTTGTAAGAGGGCACTCCTTTTTTGAGCCAGTACAATGTCATACTTCAAATGAGACGAGCCAAAAACTAAGCAAATAGAAAAAAAAAAAAAAAAAAAACAATGAAAACCAGAGAAAAACTTTTTTATGAGTATGATTCTAATATGTTTTAACTGCCTTAAAGTAGCAAGAAAGCTATGTCTCCACTATATATCGCACATCCCGAAGAAAAGTGTAATAACTGGAATTTAATGAAATTCTGGATTATTACAAAAATCAGTTATAAAAACGACAACCTGCTTCCAGAGAAAACCGTAGTAAAGCTATGTATAAATTTCGACGTGAGAAATTTATACATAGCTTTACTACGGTTTTCTCTGGAAGCAGGTTGTCGTTTTTATAACTGAATTTTGTAATAATCCAGAATTTCATTAATTTCTAGTTATTACACTTTTCTTCGGGATGTGCGATATAGTTATATTTTACAATCTCACCTCACGGCAATTCGGACCACTGCCTAATCAGTGCTAACTTCCCATTCAAATTTCCCACCCCTCCCAAACCAGTTAAGAAGGCTGGGCTTATTATTTTCTTACATTCTACTGTCTGAGACCCGTGTTTCCGAAATAAAAAGTCTACTCTGCCGCTATCCGTATCACCAGCATCATACAGGCAGAAATGTCTTTAGATCATTTCCTATTCTACCCAATCTGTGAAGCCTAGGCCCAAAAGATGGTCTAATCACGAGTGTATGAACACAATAAAAAATTAAGAGGCCGCCTTCCGAGCGTACAAGAGTTGCCCGAGTGAATCGCTCAGTTTAGAATACAATTACATACAACTAAGAAATTCCTGTAAAGCCACCATCAGGAAAATCAAACCCTTATTTGACAAAAATTGAGAAGTAAATTCCTTAATGCAGCCTCTGGTAGCAAAACTTCTGGTCTTTGGTAAGTTCCATCAAGAAGAATTTCACTGAAACTTCAACCCCAACTGACAGCAAATCCAAGGTCGATTTATTAGCATCTGATTTATTAGCCGATTCAGAGTTCATCGCCACCCTCTTCAACATCCCCCTTAACCCTCGTAACCCTTAACTTATTTCCCCCGTACTAAGCTTACTGCTACATTGCACTATGAAGTGAGTACAAAGGGTGATTCCTGAGCTTAGCACTGCCACATAAAAAAAAACCTCCACCCCGTGCGAGGGGGTGAGTGGATGGAGTGAATTCGGTGTCCAAACGGCTTATTCCTCCAACCTGAGCTCTAAACTTTTTTCACGAAACCCAACCCTACAGGAAATATTGGATCGTTCCTGTATATTTTTATCTTGTTCATTATGACATACTAAAACGTC
This sequence comes from Thereva unica, assembly GCA_949987705.1. Taxonomy (NCBI): domain Eukaryota; kingdom Metazoa; phylum Arthropoda; class Insecta; order Diptera; family Therevidae; genus Thereva; species Thereva unica. The sequence continues at coordinate 147,005,942 of OX465282.1, read as the reverse complement.
AAGGTCATCGCCGGATGTGTTACCAAAGTATGCACCAATAATAATAATATCACAATCCGGGTGAAGGTCGGTTTACACGCAACGATTTGCTTGCGCCAACTGGCTTGCGCAAGGTTATTTGCAAAAGTGATTCGTTGTTATGAGCGCTTTTTTGGTTTGCGCCAGCCAAAAAGATTTCCTTGTGCAAACTATGTGTTCATAGAAAATCGGCTTGAGGTTGTTGTTTTGGCATGAGCGTCTTAACGATGTTCAAGCCTCGGCTACAACCGTCAGCATGCCTTTGGGTGAATGGCGACGTTCGACTAGCGGCCCCTCCGACCATATCATAATCAATATAATATTATAATCGTGTCAAATTAGCTAAAGAGTATCCACTTTTTAAGTAGAACCAAATGGCCTAATATATTTAGGAAAGTGTTCAGAAACACTTATTGATCAAGTGTTATATTGTCTGAGGGCATGAAATTGTATGAACAATTAACAAATTAAAAATTTCTTAAAATATCTAACGAAATGAACTCAAAATCTGTATTCGGGGGTTAACGAGGACGCTGAACATGTATTTGCACCAATAACTCGTTCGTAACACTTGCACAAATAAATCGTTGCATGTGAACCAATTTATTTTCACTCAGTTTATTTGCACCAATTGACTTGCCCAGACAGCTTGGACAAGCAAATCGTTGCATGTTAAGAGTATAAAACCTGAACTACATTTTAAAGCAGTGCAGTGCAGCACTGCGTAATGAGACTTACATTTCTTTTAACTGAATGTGGCAACTCACATTAACTTCACTCCCTTGTCTTAGTCTAAATTCTAAATTCTAAAAAAAAATGCTTCGCACGGCACGCCAATTACTAAAAAACTTGATATGAAGTTGTCATTGCCATTGTTGTGAAAATGTATAACGAAAAATTGATAGAACTAGTGAGAAATACATATGGCTTTCTATAAAACAAAAGTCAGAGGGACTACAAAAATAAAATTAAAGACTATATATGAACAGTCAATGTGTTTTCACATACTGCACAGTGCTGCACTGCACTGCTTTTCTATATAGTTCAGGTTTAAGAATTGGGAAATACGTTCTGCCAGTTGTCAAGTACTTCTATATAACTCATTCCGAACTTCGATGGTTTACTCTTTCTTGCAGCCACCTCTTCGGTCTAAAATTGATTGGAAATATTTAAAACAAAAAAAAAAAAAAATTATACACACATATGTATACAAATTTTCAATTTTCATAGAAAAAATTGCGAAAAAAAAGTTAGCATAAGTTCTTTATTCTGTATCTTTCAATTTAAAATCACATTTCCCAAATCTCGTCATGGTTTAACTTAAAAATCTCATCAATTTTCACGGGAATTCTGTCATCGATGAATCGGAGCCTTATAAATTAAATTTTCCCGAAAGGTATCACACACACACACACAAAAAAAAATTGGAAAAGAACGAAAAAAATTGAAAATAAATAAAATTTCCTCGACCTTGCTTTGGAAAAATTCGTTTCTCCATAAAGATCCTTTATAATCACTATGTTGGTAAAAGGTATACCTTCAAGGTAAAACGTGATTTCGATATGTTACAAAAGAAAATATACGGTCTTATTCTACAAACAAATTACAACTTTGACGGTGTAAAATAAACAAAACAGGGAGATTTCGCTGAGCTGATAAGGCAGTAAATAAACAAAAATCCCCATATGCGGTCGTACACGGCAGAATACTATATCCACCTGCAGACGCAATACCTCACTGCGATATTTTTTGTTTGTATGCATGTATGTAGGAGTATTTTCCGGGATCATTGTCGTTGAGTTCCCAGATCCTGTGCTTATGTTTCGGTGATAAAACCTGAAATTGAAGAAATGCTCCTCGGGCCGCATATCAAACTTCCTTTTCCTCCTCTATGTTTGATGGTAGTAAGTTATTCGACACTTTTGTTCGATTTTCTAGTATTTTTTGGCATTGCAGGTATGTATCTAGCCGCAGGTACTGCAGAGCAAAGCATTTCAACAGGTATGGATTTCTTTTGCTGTGTAAACATAAAGCCTCTACATTTTTATTGAGTTTAACCTTGATGAATTGGGTTTGCAGAGTTGTTGTTCTCTATTGGTGGGTCCATACTATAGAGACTATTTGGACGTAGAGACTACATATGTATAGACAGGATTTTCTCTATGAAACAAAGCAAAGCCCCGGAGTGGAAAAGTCCCCGGAGACCCCCCATATAGAAGTTTTGTCGACGGTTGCGCTCGGTCGGACGGACAAAACTCGTAATCGGAAGGACCCACCATAAGGGGTCGTCCATTAATTGCGTGAGCCGTTTAGAGAAGAGATGGGATCGAGCCGATTCTCACCCAATCTCAATTGGGGGAAGAGGGGGTCTCTGCAAATATCACGTAACTTTTTTTCATCAAGAAACAGTGTAAAATTGCTGGGTCTCAGGTTTCTCTACTAGAGATCCCCATTCAATTACAGGCCGCCGGCAGGCCAGGTAGGCACGCACGGCCCGAGAAAGCCACACAATACTCAGACTGACTGAGGAATGAAGACTTCATGTATCCGCCTGCCAGGCCGTGGCATGCAGATACACAGGCAAAGATGACAGTTTACGATAGCAGGTTGTTAAGTGAAAAAATGCCTCAACCAGTGCCTCATGTTGGGCTCCGGTGGGTAGTCAGACCAACGTAGCCGCCCCCCATCCCAAACTGTTAGTTGGTGTTTTAACTAAAAAGGAAAGTTGCTTCACGACTTCATTGTAAATCGGAAGATGGACCAAAGGTGTACAGAACAACATGTGGAGTTCCGCAGGAATCTGTCTGGGACCCTCTCCCGGGGATCACAATGTATATAAATGCTACACCTCCCAAAAGGAGCAGTTTTCGATCGGGATCTCGGATGACATGGGATAGTGCTCGTAGGACGACGCCTCCATGAGATGGAATTATGGACGAACCTAGTGATTTGGGAGATTAAAACGTGGGCTGAAATCGGCTATCCGACTATTGCTGATCACAAAACTGAAGCTGTGCAAACCGAAAAAACTATTGTCCGCACTGACATGGGAGAGATCATTCAGTCACACTTCGCCTCGGACGTACGTGCAAAGATGTAGCGTGCGTGATAGCGAGGATGATTCCAAAAGACATACTGGCGAGAGAAGGCATGCGTAACTATGATCCAGATTATGTTACAGCGGAGCCTAATAAAGTGTGGCGGCTGATGACGCACGGCGAGTCTATAACGAAATGACAAATGAAGTGGGAAGAGTCTGTTAAGAGTCGATGGACTCAAAGAATTATCCCAAAAGTGGAGAGGTTTGTTGGAAAGAAACTTACGACCTCACGTAGTTCTTCAGTGGACATGGAAGTATATAGCCATCACCACTATGAATGCCGGCTCAGATATCCGGGTTAACATACAGTCTTCGTGTATTGTGTGAGGTTTAGCGAATATAAGCCGGGACTAGAGGTAATGTGTGAAATTAACTCGGCGGGGTTATCCCCGATTTCTAAAAACAAGGCCTCAAGAGTTAAGATGGCCTATACTAAAGGAAACGTAGAAGTAAAGCGTCTGTTAGCTGTCAACAATGGCATAGAAACGAAATTAAGGTCATAAGATGTAAGCGCAAGTCAACAAAGCTTACTTTTAGCAAGACTTTTTCGAAGGCTTTTTGCTCATCATTGCAAGACTTTAGGCATTTAGTGATGAGCAAAAAGTCTTGCTATCTTGATCTTGTAGTCTTATTTTGTCCTCTCTTGTCTCGTTCTTGCTTTGGTCTTGCTAAATGTACAATAAAAGAAAGAACTGCAAGAAAAGCCTTGCTCATCACTAGTCTTCACCGCCTACGTGCCAATTAGAGTTGCCAATTTTTTGAGTAGCCCGACGAGGACACTTCGAAAAAAGTAAAAAAAAAAACAGTTAACAAAAGAAAAAGTACACAAAATGCTTTTTCGTCTGAGAATCCTTTTGAGCCATTTGCTTGTATTTAGCCAATCGCTATTAAATTTTGTAGCTCTCTTAGTTTTCCTTGGTGGTGTGTTTTCCATTTTTTTAAAAGATTGCTAAAAATATAAATTAAAATTGTTATAAAGTTCATTGTAACATTTAATTTGAACATTACCTACTCGTTAAAATTCAAATTCGCGTTTACATTTTTGTACAACTGGTTACTGAAAGATGAATCTACATGCCTACCCTAAATGAAAAGTAACGCAGAAGTGAATTAGAAGTGAAGTAGGCATAATTTTTCTCAAAATTCACATGTAAACCAAAATAAAAAGCTTATAACAAGTGTAGCAAGTAAACACCCTTACTTTCTTAACTTTTGTTTACTTCTTGTGCGGTTCTTACCGCACGCTTACTTCTCTAAATGACTTTTCGAAATTTAACTTCTACATCACTTCTATTTAGGTCACTCTCATACATTCATATGCAATGGGACGTAACTTTACCTCACTTCACTTCCCATTTAGGGTAGGCCTTAAGAAGTTCTATAGTTCTCTGTTTTAAATATGGATTAGATGAATACTTTCTATTTTTCTATGTAACATTTGAATTTTAATTTAATTTTGTTAAAGAAGTTAAAATTTCACAAATATTATAAATGTCTATGAAGTCACGAGGATTTTTAAAGCGCGACGAGGACTGAGGACAAAACTAATAAAAAGAGGACAATCCTCGTCAAACGAGGATGTTTGGCAACCCTAGTGCCAATATGTTTTCGCCTTAAGGGGGCTTCAGACTCATTTTTTTTATATGAAAAAACCAAGCTTAGGAGTAACCCTTTACACTACCAGTCCGTCATGTCGTTCAGTTCATGGTGCAATGTCTGGTAGTAAGCTTAGTTTGAAGAATAGAGGAGAATAGGAAAGGTTATAGGGGGTCTGGAGGGTGTAGAAGAAAATGACGATGAACCTCACGTTTGAACTCTAAGGTGTTGTATGAGTTCGGAAATACTGACTGCGGGAGATTATTCCACAGTCGAGTTGTTCTATTCATAAACGAACTTCTAAACCGTATTGTGCGTGAACGGGGGGCTGTAGGGTATGGGGGTGAGCCGAGCGGGCTAGTCTTGTGTTGCGGGAAAAGTATTGTCGTGCAGGCAGGAGGTCCTGAATTTCAGTGGAACAGTCGCCATGGTAATAGCGATAAAGTATGGAGAGGGCTGCTACATTCCTACGGTGGCTTAAGGTGTCTATGGAGGCAGGGCCATCACCAATGAGTTTGAGGGCACGATTTTGCACCTTGTCGAGACAAGCCAAGGTGGTTTTTGGGGCGCCTGCCCAGATAGATATACGAGTTGTATTCGAGGCGCGGCCGAATTTAGGATTTGTATATTGTAGCCAATGTGGCTGGCTGGAGGAGGAACTTGCATCTCTTGAGAAATCCAAGGCATTGGGAGGCTTGTTTGGCGATTTGGAATATCATTCCATCGTAAATGCTCCGTTAAAGTTACCCCTAGGATGTTGAGAGTTGAGCCAGCCGTTAGACATGGAGTGAACACCCGCGAACAAGCGCGAATGCAAGTGTGGGTGGTTTTCGTGTCTTGCTTTCAGGACCGACTGTATACGGCGTGAATTTGAGCAGTAAATTTACTGCTCGAGTCTGAATCTTTCAGCTCTTCAGGCTCAAACTGACGATAAATGCCCACACGCAAAGTTTTTTGTCAGTTTCATCTCCTCTACTCCAGACCGCGGCCGGGGAGGTGTGTGGTGATGCTTGACCTTAAGGCCACGGCCTGCCGGCGACCTGTCTATGAAAGGCGCCATGAGATATGGCTAAATCTTACAAAAACATTTTTATTGGCGTCCGCATAAAGGATCATAGTAGCCCCTCGAAAATCTCACTGTGATTAGGGGGACGGGGTCGATCCAAATCTCACGACATCTCACCGAATGGGAGGAAGGGTCGAAAAATCGCAAAAAATCCTCACGTAATTTATGGACGACCCCTAAGAGATATTGTTCCTCGATAGGATTTAGGTGACTTTTACTTTCAGAATGCACTACAACAATAAATCTGGCTGCCGGCAAAATTTAGTGTTTATTTACGCAAATGTCCAATAAATTTTAATTCGCCATACGCAATTAACCATATTTACACAATTCCATTGCGGCCGTGCTCGTCCTGCAGCGTTCATCAGTAATAAATTGGCGGTTCCCGGGATTATTGCATTCGCTGCAACTGAGCTGGCTTTCGATTTATTAATTCGAAATGTAATTACACCAAAAGAGCAATCTGCGCCCATGTAGCAAGCTGTAAATTTTTATCCAAACATAATTCCATAAAATCTTTAGCCGCACTAACAACCTCATTCCCTCTGGACTTGGGTCAAATTGTAAAATACATTGCCGGAAGGATACAATAAATGCGATAAAATACTCCGGAAAATATCCTCGGGACTAAAGTTTATACAACTGCGAAAACGTTCTAGTGTTTGGTTTTCGGATGTGAATTCTCTGGAAAATTATGTCAGCCCAACACACATACACGAGAGAGAGGTTTTTATCGGTCTTTTATCTCCGACCGCCAGCTGGAAGTGAATTTAGTTTTAGCAACTTTTACCCGCGATTGAATCAAACTGTCTAAAACCGCATTGTTTTGGTGGTGGTTTTGTATGCAAAATTAGCTTTATGAAAAACTGTTGCCATAAAAGTTAGTAGGAAATGAAAATATTAAAATATTCAATATGGAAAAGCTTTACTATACAGAGAATCACTTTCCCGTACTGAAAATTTTGTTTGAAACTTTAAGCATAGAAGTTCTAACTTTTACACAAATATTACTACACAAAGCAGTTTCGCTTAGGGAGTTTTCGTGGTAATATTCACTACATAATTTCGGTGTAATCCTTTAAACAAAGTAACTAAGGCTCTTTTATCTCAGAATTATTTATTTAAATACCTTTTACCGTCAGAGACAAGATAACCAACCTGTAATGCAGTAAAGTGCCTGAAGAGATAACTAAGTTTTAAAGGGTTACTGCACACGAGTTCTTTGCTTTTACTCCTGTTCTATTTCTAAGTTCTTTTCACAAAGAAACTTTTCGCAAAAATTTAGTGGTGCTTACGTACCATTCTAAAAGTTTCACGTCTATTCTTCAAAACCATGGAAACGATTATCAACAAAAAGCTTCTGGAGTACCTAGAGTCTAATCAATTCCTAGATGACAAGCAGTAGGTACGGCTTCAGACCAAACAAGTGCACCGAGGAACTTTTAGGTTGTCTGACAGAATACCACTACCAAATTATGCAGAGATATGGTGAGTCCGATTTGGTTGCTGTAGATATCTCCAAGGCACCGTGATTTGTTAGTTGCCCAACTGGATCGAGAGTGTTATGTCAAGGTAGAATTGGATCTCATCACCTTCCTGATGGGGACCTGAGACAGTTACTACGCCACTAGAAACTCTCACTGCGCATGGGAGTAGCATTTTGGGTGTCTTATTTTTTGGTGAGGACCCTACCTATTTAGAATCTCGCCTCGCCTCTACTTTCAAGTTGAAGTTTTACTGTCCTAAAAAAGTAAGAGAGAAGAAACACACCTCCACTTCGTCACATTTCAAGTTAAGCAGAAAAGTTCTCAAAAGAAGTAAGAAAGAAAAAAATCCATCTCTCTCGCATTTTTTTTGAGCCGGGACTTTTCAAAAAATTATGGCCTCAGTACAATTAACCATGGTGTAAAAACTACCATACAAGCCAAATTGTATGTACATGGAAGTGATGACGAATAACCTAAACTGTCGATTGTGAGACGGTGGGCCGATCAAAACTCGGTGCGCGTATGGGTTTGATGGAAATCTGGATGTTCATCCAATTTGACCGTGTACGGGGCCTTAAGCCACAAATGTATCGCCTCGTGTAAGTTCGGCTCAACTCTAACTCGAAGTATCTCCATAGGGGGCGACGATAGCTCTAGGGAGCAAGGCGTCTGGCTACCATCACAGAGGTCCCGGGCTCAAATCCCGGCAGTTCCACGGTCCTTCGCCTTTTCCACTTTCCTGATCCCTCCAGTCATAGCCTCCCTTAGCCCATCCCCGTTCCACAAAAGCGCATGTCAAAGGTTGGTGGATGAGATTGAACTCGTTTCAGGAGGATGCCATAATCGCGATAGTAATAGTTGGGAGTAGGTGGAATAAAAATATCGCGGCTAGGTTGTAGCAACTTTTTCGCCCAAGGTTACTCTGACGATGTTGTCATAGTAACTACAGGTGAAACTGAGTGAGACGGTCAAGGAATTGCTAGGGCACAGTAGGAGTGATGTCAGGACACTTGTTACCGGACACTGTGCGATATTTTACTACCTATGGAGGATAGGAAGGGCGGAGGAACCTACATGGAAGCTTTGCCTAGAGTATGAGTATGCCCTCCACCTTCTCTGTGAGTGCCCTGTTCGACATTGCACTCTATACGAAGAAAATAGATTGTCGATAGTATAAAGAGCCTTACCTGAGCCTCTACTCTTTCACATTAAAAAGAAATTGAGGATTCCCATTCAGTCCCACCGCAGACATCACCTAGCGATCGGCTGTGATAACTACTATCCTTGTCCACGATCTTTGCCTCTTCCGATTGCTGTATGTGATCCATTTTTCATCGCCAGTTATCATTAATATGTCCATTTCATTGCGTTTCAACATCGTATCGCAGATGTCAGTTCGGTCTACAATGTTTTTCCTTCTAAACGCAAGAGGAACTCATACATCGATTTTGTTTTGTGGGCAAAGCCTAGTTTCATACCAATAGCGAAACTGCTGGCAAGCAAGCCTACTTTGCTGTACTTTTTCAAAAATTTCATTAGTTTTTTCAGTCATGGGACCACTAGAGCATGACGAGCAGAGCAGCAAGAGTTATTAGATATCGAATTAGTTTAATCCTGGAGATCTAACAGGCCTTCAAGATGATAGTCCAAGAGCTAGTGACAGATTTGCAAAGTGATTTTGCAGAGGATGGGCCTTTGATATATGTTAGATTACTTAAAGCACAACTGATTAAGACTAATCGCCAATTCGAGTCTACTTAAGTTTTAATTTTATGACCTTTTGAACTTATAGATTTTTTGACCATGAAAAAAGTGATATTGCAGAGGATGGGACTTGGTATATAGGTAAATTGGGTTGCTCCCACCTCATATTCCGATTGCCATCTCGTTTGGAGGTTAGGTTTGAATTTTGGGAATTTTTGAAAATGTCGGTTTAGTCCAGTTGAACAAAGTGATATTGCAGAGGATGGGATTTGGTATAATGGTGAGATAGACCACCAATAGCTCAAATTCGGGTGCCCATCTCATATGTAATCAAGGTTGCCATTTTGGCGGCTTTTGATTTTGTGGCGATTTTGGGTATGACCCAAGTGATTTTGCAGGAGATGGGATTTGAACATTAGGATTCGTTACGACATATATAATACTTCTCCACTTGCCCATCTCTTTCATATTTGTAGAAACCCATGCCATCTCCTTTTGAAGTTGGAAAATCGTAAAATCAAGTTTTATATATTAAATTTAGTTAAAATGAGTGTATATGCACATCTGGTAGCATATTTATGGTATATTTTTAAGATATAATGAGTAGTTGGGTACTGTATGTGATTAAATAAAAGTAAAACTCCACCGTCGCGTGGTCCCAAGCCTAGGGTGTGAAAGGAGGAGGGTGGTCGACCTGCCGAGTTGACCAGAATCGTTCACTATGATGACCGAAGAAACTAGGTAAGGAACCGCATTTTTCAAAGCGGCACCGACAGCAGCGTATCCGTTGCGGACACGTCCGGCTCGGACCGCCAGCTAACGGATCAAAGAAGAAGAAGAAATAAAAGTAAAACATCATTTTCAGATAAATAATGAGTGATATACTTTTATCATAAATAAATTGATTTTCTTTTTTCCAATTTTCAAATTTTTTATTTGTATATTCATAATAATAAATACTAATATTATAATTTTTATAGACTCATTAACTATCGCTATCAGGGTCATAGTTGTTATACCTTCTTACGCTTATATGTATGTATGTATAGCATGTGTAGTTGATATCTCACCTTCCTCAATTTCTTCCACAATAACGTTTGACACTTGAGGTGGCACCTCGTCACCATCAAACCAGTTGAATAGAAGCTTCAGATCCTCATCATCATCATTACTGAGCTTCCACCCCCATTCTTCTGGTTTGTAACGCGTTGGAACTTTTAAATAGGCGTGTGTCCAGAGAGTAGCTATATAGCAACTACGTTTTATTTGCTGTGTCAACTCGCTTTTACATGGTGGTAGAGAGGAACCATCAAAACTCTTCATTTTTTTTAAAAAAGTTTCAGTTACTTTTGATGTCTTGTAATTCGCAGAAAAAATAGCCATTCTACCATCGTTAACTCGGTTTATCTCTTTTAAGGTGTACATTTGACATACAAACTCCTCTAAAACAATGAACGTTTCATCCGATAGCCCAACTATACCTTTTCAACTTCAAATTGGGATTAAACAATTTCAAATTGGGACTAAACAATTTCAAATTAGGACTAAACAATTTCAAATTGGGAGTAAGTTAAAATTACCAAAATTTTTCTTTCTTTAACTTTAGATGGTATGTTATTTACATGAAAAGATATGCATAAGGAACCACAAAGAGCGAACAGCGAGAAAAATAAAATTAAAAGGCGTAATTATGCTCAGCAACTTTTAGAATATCAAGCAGAAAACATTCCCGACTTAGACTTGGACCATATAGTCCAAGGACTAACTATCGAGCACGCTTGTTCAAGCTTAAAAGCTAACGTTAAAAGAGAATTAGCAATTCAAACGCTACAAATTCTAACCGGTGACGACAGGGTTAATATGACTCAAGCCGAATATCGTTTACAACGGTTACAAACCATGTTAATTAATGATAAAAGAAATCAAACTGTTGTGAATTGCACAAAACTACCCATGTTCAAAGGTTCGATGCATTAAATATGGTGGATGTTCGTTTTTAAATAATGTTTTTATGTTGTTTATCTGTGTTCATATTTATTCCAGACTTATTAAAAATAATTAATACTTTAATCTTTACTAATAGTTGTTCATTTATTACTTCAAATTGTTCGATCCCAATTTGAAATTGTTTATTCCCAATTTGAAATTGTTTATTCCCAATTTGAAATTGTTTATTCCCAATTTGAAATTGTTTATTCCCAATTTGAAATTGTTTATTCCCAATTTGAAATTGTTTATTCCCAATTTGAAATTGTTTATTCCCAATTTGAAATTGTTTATTCCCAATTTGAAATTGTTTAGTCCCAATTTGAAACTGTTTACTCCCAATTTGAAACTGTTTAGTCTCAATTTGAAATTGTTTTGTCCCAATTTGAAGTTGAAAAGGTATAGACTTATGTTCATAAACGCCCTTATATATCTTTCATTCTGCTCCATTAGTTCAAATGGCTTTGTTTTTCCCCGTCTATAAAAGGACGGGTTGAAATCACATCCAGTGAACGCGTGGAAAGCAGGCAGTGCTAAAGCCAGTAAGTAGAGTTTTTTTTAAAAAGTGTCGGGAAATTGGTTGTACCCCTAAAACCAGCAAATTTTTCATAGGAGTTTCCATTCATGAGTTATTTCGTTTTAAAGATTTCAAATACTCATACCCCCTAATCCGCAAGTTGTATGGGTCTTCAGACGTTCAATAAATTCTCTGTTGGACAAGGTGGCTAATATTTTTTGGGGTGATTGGATGTATTTGGAGAAAAAAAAGCTCTAGAGAGGAACCTATCCCCAATACCCACTAGATACAGGGTGTTTACGAAAGAAAAACATATATTTTTTAAAATCTACTTAAACTTGAAAAACTCCTAAACTAATTAACGTAGACCAACATAATTAGGTTCATAATTTAGATAAATGTGTATTATTTTATCTGATATTAAGAAAAGAATTCCTTTAAGAAGGTATTTAGTTAAAAGCGCGAGGAAAATCCTAATATTTTAGCATTTTGCTCATATTTTGAACCTAATATACATATCTTATAAACGAAATCACTCAAGTTTTTGCTCTTTATGCTAAATAAAATAATACACATTTAACTAAAATATGAACCTAATAACGTTGGTCTACGATAATTAGTTTAGGAGTTAACATTTAGTTAGGGGACTTCATTAGAATTTTGCTCTGACGTCAATCAACCAATTTTTCTCAATTAAACTGAAAATATTAATGGAAAGATGGGATTGAAAATGTAGCATTTGGTAGATACCAAGAACCTATGGTCCAAATTTTGGGTTCTGCAAAATCACTTGGGTCATACCCAAAATGGCTACAAAATCAAAAGCCGCCAAAATGGAAACCTTGATTACATATAAGATGGGCACCCGAATTTGGGCTATTGGTGGTCTATCTCACCATTATACCAAATCCCATCCTCTGCAATATCACTTTGTTCAACTGGACCAAACCGACATTTTCAAAAATTCCCAAAATTCAAACCTAACCTCCAAACGAGATGGCAATCGGAATATGAGGTGGGAGCAACCCAATTTACCTATATACCAAGTCCCATCCTCTGCAATATCACTTTTTTCATGGTCAAAAAATCTACAAGTTCAAAAGGTCATAAAATTAAAACTTAAGTAGACTCGAATTTGGCGATTAGTCTTAATCAGTTGTGCTTTAAGTAATCTAACATATATCAAAGGCCCATCCCCTCTGCAAAATCACTTTGCAAATCTGTCACTAGCTCTTGGACTATGAGCCTTGTTTAGGTTCGATCAATAACCATAAAAATACTGTTAAGATGTAGAGTTAAGAGTCAATAAATTATTTTTAGATTAAGCTTTAATAAAACTCAAAAGTGAAGTAACCGATTTGGCAAAAGAGGCATTCAATTATACTTTTTTACAGCCATTCCACACGAGCGCAAACACGACACGACAAGAGTCGGATGCAAAGGTGGTTTATGGAGAAGAGGGTGAGAGAGGACGATGGAATAGACACAATTTTCGTAGACCTCTCTCACCCTCTGCTCCATAAACCACCTTTGCAGCCGACTCTTATCGTGTCGGATGTAGGCTCGTGTGGAATCGGCCTGAGTGGTTCAAAAGTCCGGATCTTGAACTTGTGAAAATTCACACTTTATTTCAATTTTTTAAAATAATAAAAGTACACTATTCTTAAGCGGAATTTATTTTAATTTTCATTCCTTGAATTATTCAAACGAACTGAGTGTTAACTCTCAAAGAGTACAAACATTTTTGACATAATTAAAGCCTTCATTAAAACTCTTTGTTTATGTTGCCCTAGAAAACAGTGTTGATACTCTGTAAAGGGTTAGCCATAAAGCAAATTTCAAAGGATTTCTTTAATTTATTTAGCATATAACTTAAATTAGTTTGATTATAACTTAACCGCTAAATGAATTACTCAAAAGCAATTTGAACTACTACCAAACAAACCACAACAACTCCATCTAGATTTTAGTGAAATTCTGTAGGATTACCGTTTCCGAACGTGACACTCTCCATAAGTTTGTGAATTTGTTTCCTTGAGAGGAATTCTAAATGATATAAGAGATTAAGTGAACAATACAGTACTGTTCTGCACAGAGTCAGGCCAACAATGGCCAATCCTGAAGGCGTGTAAATTGCTCTTGTTAGACTTCCAGGTCAACAGCAGGTGAAACTTGCAGCTTCAACCCAGTGACAATGCGAGTTTCTTTCAGTGCAAATATAATACAGATGCCGTGCACAAAGCGAATCACTGAGTACCTTTCAATTATTGCCCAAAGCATATGCTTGAGTCTCTATGTCTGCATATCCTCCATTGTAAGGTGGTTGTGCAGCCATTGAAAGCTTAACTATGTAGTTCCATTAGGGAAGTTAAGATAATGCTTTAGTAACAAGGTAATTTTGAGAGTTTTACACAGAAAATCTATTTCAGTTCATTGTACTCGTGTGGGTTATTTACTGCATCTTGTTTTTATTTTGAAAGTGTTATAGTGTAAAAATTGGATGAGGACTTTTTTTCTGTTTTGCCGCGGGGAGGTACATTAGGGTAGTTAGGTGCGAGTAGTGCAAGCTGTCTGTAGTGATTGTTGCAAAACCATGTTTATGTGTTGCACATATATAACATAGCTGGAGATCCTAACTAAAGAGTCAACGAACGATAGAAATCAGTTATTCTGGAAAGCTGTCTTCGCGCGAGGTGGCAAGCTGTGGTAAAAGGTAAAGCCAAAACACATAATATCTAACAGAAAAAAGTATCGAACAAATATCCGGGAAGCAAACAGTTCAGGTGATCACAATGAATATGACGAGCAGGCGATTATGCTAAGAAATACCCAAAACGAAAATGGTAAAAAACCTTCATGAAAAAGGTAAAGGAATGTAAGTAATCTAGGTCGTAAAACGGAAAGGAGAATGTTGCATGGATTTGAACTACGAACCAATGGGATGCTAGTCAGGCCTGACCTGGCCATCTCGTTAAGTGATCCGCGGCACTCAGAGAAAGATCTAGAACTGTTAGTGCAGTGCAGTGAGCGCAGGGCCTTCAAAGCTTCTTGACTACCCGAGAAGATGTAAACAGTTCAGTTAATGCCGCCTTGCTGGTTAAATTGCAGAGCAGCCTCATGTATGGCAAAAACTCCGATTGGTATACAATGCAGTGATTGGGTAGTCGGAAGGAGATACCAAGCTCCGGTGGAAAAACTTCTCCTTTTACTCAACCCTTGAGCATAGAGGTATTAAGGAAGCAGTTTATGGCATCATAACTACTATGTGGTCCATTTCTCCATTCACGACGTGGAGGAATATGGACCTCGTTGGTCTTTGTAAATGCAAAAATCGTTTTTTGTTGGAACGTTGACAGAATTCGGCACCTTCCCTGATTCTAGTCCAAGATCCAGGTTGTCTTATTCTAAAGTTCAGAGGAAGGAGGTATAACATAACATTTAGGGCATCTATAGGTGTGGAGCGAAGTGTTATGGAAAACTCCGCACATCTTTGCACTTTTTGTTGTTGGAGTCGAGGAAATTTTCTCTTTGTGATGAAAGTAATGTTATCCACATACCGCAGGACGTTATATTTAAGTGCCTCCATGCGTCGCAATAGCTGGTTCACAGTCACAACCCATAGAAGCGGGAAAAGTACTCCTCCTTGTGGGGTACCTCTATTGACGGCCCTTCCAGTCGCCCGACCAGTCACCTATATTCGAGCACATCTTCCTGCCGGTAAGCATTTGATGGATGAGAGATGGATGCCTCGATCCCCACTTTCATCAAGGCCAGGGTAACGGCGTCCTGAAGTACATTGTTAAACGCCCCTTTATGTCAAGGGAAGCTACCAATATATACTCCCATGAAGCTCCAATGTATACTCCTTGACCTCGAGTGATTTTTTATGATTGAAATCAATGAGTGAAGGGCAGTATCTGTGGATTTATGAGCTGTGCTGAGCTCCAGAGAGTTCCGATGTTAGTATGGTATGCTTCAGATATATTTCAATTAGCCTTTCTAGAGTCTTCAATAGAAAGGATGATAGGCTGAATGGCCTGAAGTCTTTGAGTGTTGCATGGGAGGCTTTTCCTATCTTGGGTATAAGAACCGCTTTTCCTTCTTTCCAACTAGAGGAAATTCAGTTAATTTGAAGGCACCCATTAAACATGGTCTGCAACCAGGGGAAGATGTAACTTTGGGTGCGTTCGAGTTGTGCCGGCACTTCGTCGTCAGGGCCTTATATATTTATAGGGCTAGAAGCTGCTTACAATTCCTGCTCAATTTATGATGGATTTGACCAGCTGTAGTAAAGCTGGAGGGTTTATCGTGATAGGTGTCTCAGCCTTAGTACTAGGCGGCGAGGAGCCACCGGCGGGCGCACTATACATGGAGGAACGAACATAAATGGTGTTTGAAGGAGAAGATACAATCACGAGCTGTATAAGTTGTATAAAGATCCAAATACCACAGGACACGTTCCACATAGCAGCGAAGATAGCATGACAAAAATTATTATGAATAGAGATACCGGACGCCAAAAAAAGGTACACAGATAGCGTAAAAGAAAAGTTACGAATCCTCGGTATATGAAATTGGAGACTACAACCCAGGGACCGACAGTTCTGGAGGAGGATGTTGCAGGAAGCCAAGGCCAATACAGGCTGTGGAGCTATTGGTGATGACAACCTTTATATCCATATAGACCGGTGTTTTTGTCCTTTCAATATCTCTTTGGATTGGACACAAGCGTTATCATTCGTTATACTCTTTTAATTAAGATGATCCTCACCTTCGAACCAAACTCCAGCTTAGATCAGGAGCCTACGATAGGTACTCTGCCCACTGAAAATTCTGAACAAAATTACAGAAGATAAATCCAAAAAGATAATTATTTCGTAAGGCACACTTTCGCAAGCAAATTAGTATTCGAAGCACTTCTCCTTTTCTCCTATCAAATTTCTTTCTATTGATCAGAAAAACATAATGCCCCACTTCCATCGTGAAAATACCAGCCCGGAAAAAATGCGTGTAAATCAACTGCCTTATTAAGGAATACACAGGGAACTCATGTAGCACCCATGGAGAATTTATCTGAAAAGTTATGCTTGCATCAGAAGTCATTAAGAGTACATTTTGAAAATTTATCGCCTTTCATTAGGCTACAGAATTTCAATTTGTTGCTGTAGACCAAAAATTCCACGACTCCAATTCTGAGCGAGCGAATGCCTCGCGAGCGGCACGGCGCCTTCCAAGTCCTTGCCGAGCAAGGCCCTATAACTCCCCAAGGAAGGCCCCGGCAGCGAGAGCGCGAAAAAAAACGAAATTATTAAAATGTTTCCCAAAAGATGAGTTAATTTCAGCTGAAATATTTGCGCTAATAATTTTTTAAATGAAATATTTACATCTCACGCCGACGGATCGTACTGGCTATAATTTATGCTTTGGGACGTGGAGCACAGCGCAAGAATAGGGACGCCAATTATCGTGAGTTATGTCCTGTCATTATTTATGAAATTATTTACGGTTCTGTAACGACGTATACGGAATCTTCCTTGGCAAGGACTTAGGACGAATTGTGGTCGGAATGAGCCAGGGACGCTTTTACGCGATATTAAGGAACGCATTCGTTATCTTTGATGAAAAATGGGGGACGTGGGCTATCCAGAGGTGGGTGTTTGTAATATGCAAATTATCCTTCCAGCCAGGACAACAGGATGTTGTAATTCAAGTTGGGATTTATTGATTGGAACTGCAGTGAATCAGTTGTCTGCCTCTGGATTAAGCGGTTAGATTTAATGTACCAGATTTCTTAGGCAACCATCTCATATCCCTTCGAGTATCCAATTTCCTTAGCAAGGGGGATCTAACGTCGTAAAAGACGAAAACGCCAGGAAGGATTCTGTTGAAAAGAAGAGAAGGCAGTAAAGTGATTCGCATGGAAAAATTTATGTCCAAAAAAATAAACTAAGATGAGACTGTTTTCACCATGGCTGGCAAATGTACCTATTTAGGCAACGGAGAGCCCCAACTGATGATACTCGAAAACTTACAACGAGTTCTACATAAAAGACGCCGACATAAAGGGAAAATTCAATTTGGGACTTTATCACAGCACAACTCGGTTTTGTAAGATTTTACGATGCTCCTGTACATGTCATCCCTGAACTCATTTCCTTTCACGGTTTTCCAAAACAGCAAATCTATTATTAGTTGTGTAAAGGTACGCTTTATCAGGATTCTATTCTTGTAAGCGAATCAAGCGATAAGGTAATGAAGGCTCTCATACTCTGGTACTTATCATTCTTATGAATTTTAAGAAAGCTTAACCTCATTTTACTGCAATATAGTTTGTATTGAGTTTCTCAAGTTAAAATTTATTTTTGTGCAAACATTTAGAAAAAAAATCACTAACCCATCCAATAGGTCGGATGCATACTCGGGGACTGATTGTGTCTTAGCAGTTTCGGGTAAAAAGGATTCCAAGCGAGCAGAGATGCACCAAATCGGCATTGGATTTGCTTTCTAGTAACACCCCCTCCCCCCCTTTACTAGGAAGGAAGGTGCTGTGGAAGAAGTAAAATTCTTTTTGATGGAACTTACCAAGACGTTGAACATTTTACAAGCTGCAGTGTTATTGAGCATCTAACTTTTCAACCCATCATCAAATGATGATTTGACATTTTTGATATGTGTCTTTGTTTCGATGAAGGAATTTTATCAGAGTCTTTTCTTATGGTACAGACAATTTCGGGAAGAATAAAAATAGGTAATTGAAAAGCGCTAAAATGAAAAATAATAAGGGATAAACCCAGATCAGTCCCACAACGTCTGATGCGGTTGCTATGACACGTTATTATTAAATTGTCAAAGTCAAAGATTGTCAACAGAGGAATTGGTCCTCTTCACAAGGAGGTAAAAAACCCCACCTTCAAAACCCCCGGCTTAACAATGTTAGGCTCAAATTTAGAAACAGTGCCAAATATCTGGGAGTAGTTCTGGACAAGAAACTCCTCTGGAACGAAAACACAGAAGAACGCATAAAGAAAGCGAAAACAGCGCTTTTCGCTTGATTCTCCCTTAGGCTGAAGCCACACCGAACCAGGCAAACAAAACAAAAGCAAATTTCCATACATTTTGGAAAACTGTTTTGCTTGTTTTGCTTTGAGTTGTGTGAATTAGTATGGAAATTTGCTTTTGTTTTGCCTGGTTCGGTGTGGCTTCAGCCTTAACAGTGCGATGGATCCACACAGCGATCGGCCGCCCAATACTCCTATACGGGATCTTATTATGGTAGCCGACCTTGAGAAAGTCCAACGTGCTAAATAATCTACAGAAAGTACAAAGATGTGCGGAGTTATGCGTAACAGGAGCACTTCGCCCCACACCCAGTGATGCCCTAAATGTTATGTTATACCTCCTTCCTTTAACGGAGCTGGTACTATCCCATGGTACAATAATACAAGGTAGGCTCATAAGGTAAAGCTCTGGCTTCGTGACGTCACTCAGATCTCAGCTCAGATCTTTCCCCTAACAAATTGCGTTTAAGTTTTTAAAGATGGAAACAGAGCTTTTCCTTATGAGCCTACCTTGTATTATTGTACCATGGTACTATCCCATAAAAAACCGACTTCTGCATACCCGAAATTACCTTCTCGAGGCAAGGACGTAGCCAGGATTTTGCTTCGGGAGGGGTTTTTGTAGGTTAGGTTGAAATGGCACGCTATTGGGCCCATTGTGATGCCATTAGCCATTCTAGTGTTGGAACAAAGTGCAGGCCATTTCAAGCCATTTGGAGCTTTTGATAAAGCGACAGAGTTCAGGGACCCCAGTATTTTGCAGCTCGCTCAATGCATCAAGGAAGGGTGAGCCAAGGAAGGTCCCTCTTTCCTTGCGAGGGCGGGACATGTACAGAGAAGATGGGAGACAGTTTCTTCCTCTTCTTCATTACCACAACATCAGCATAAGTCGTTGTGGGGAAGTCTTAATCTTTCGGCGTGCCGGCCAAAGGGGCAGTGACCGATCAGAGCATTTACTACATGGGTTACCTCCTTTATGTTTAACAAAACTAGAAATTTTCAACGCTTTGCGTCCAAAGTTGGCCAGATTGCATGAAGAGTGCGGAACACCGTTGCTGTGGTCCATCTCAACCCATCTCGAGCTAAGCTGATTTTCCTCCAAGCTAGTTTGTAGGTCATTCCTATCCGGGTTAAGTGGGGTGTCCTTTCCACTTCGGTTCCCTGTCTAGCAAGCTCATCTGCCCTACGGTTCCCCTAATCCTATTATGTCTAAGAATCCAACAAAGTTTTATATGAAACTGAATGGCAATCTCACACAGAGACCCGCGGCAGTTCAGAACAGTCGTGGATGTTGTGACGGCAGAGTGGGTTTTTGTAAGAATCGTAATAATTATCTGTGTAAATGAGACCTCCCCTTCCCCCTATACTTTTTTACTTTTTTTATACATAGTCATCTAGATATTTTTTCCTTTCTTCGGAAATGCAAATTACACACCAATAAACATTGCGCACATATGAATAAGACATTCGCTTATGTATTTTCAAATTTCCGCTTCGAAATGTACCAAGAATGCTACTGCGCATGGAAAATAGCCTTTTGAGAAACCTCATCTCGTTTGGTTCGCGCTATACATAGCTGTCGCCAAACGTATTTCTAAGAAGAAAAAATGCGATTCGAATGGTGTTCTGCCTATCTCAAATTTAGTATACAATTGAAGAAAAACTATTTATTATTATTTAATTTTTCATGCTATCTGCGATGTCTTTTTTCATTCGGGGGGGGGGGGGGTTGAACCCCCAAAAGCCCTCCCCTGGCTACGTCCTTGTCTCGAGGAACTACGTCGTCAAGTCGTGAATGGATAAGTAGACCACACAGTTGTCAAGGTGCCATTCAATTCTTTACTGATGGCTCTAAGCTCTAGGGTCGGGTGGAAGGAGGAGTATTTTCCCCAGAGCTGGGGATTGAAGTCTCCCTCTGACTACCCGATCGCTGCGGTGTATATCCAGCAGAGTTTTTAGCCATACATGAAACTGTTCTGCAAATCAACCAGCAAGCCGATAGGAACTGGACTGTCTATATCTTCTCAGGCGGCTCTGAAAGCCCTGGGCTCTTGCACAAGCAGCTCTAGAACTACTTCTGAATGTCGCAGATCTCTCAACGAGATGGCTCAACATTTCAGGACCCTGCTCGTTTGGGTCACCAAAATAGAGAGCGAAATTGTAAAGCTGACGAAGTGGTTAGGAAAGGCACTACAGCTATTGTCCTTCCAAAAAAGGCAAGAGTGGGTATGCCTTGACCCACCTTTAAATTCCGATGCAAACAGCACACAATGCAATAACCGAAAAAGCATTGGAGGAATCGTAGTAAATGAACTTTGGGCAAATTTACGTGGCCCACTAATGATCTCAGACGGACCACTTCACTATTGAGCCTCGGGAGTGAAGACCTCTCAGCTATAGTGGGACTGCTGACTAGGCACTGTCTGATAGGGACGCATGCAACACGTTTAGGTCTTGAGGACTACGATTTTTGCAAAAGCTGTATGAATACGGACGAGGAGGAAAGTGTACTACATCTCCTCTGTCACTACCCAGCCCTAAGCAGGAGACTAACCCCATTTGGTGAGCCCTTTCTAAGCACGCTTGCGGAGATCTCGAAGATTGGGATCCCGCAACTTAGAAGATTTATTACTTCCTCGAGATGAACAACGACACTTGAACATCAACTATAAAATGGGATCACTATGGCATCACAATGGACCTATCCCTTTAGCCTAAGTGTATGAGCTTAAACCAACAGCTCAGCCATATCTAACCTCACATAACCTAACCTAACCAATTTTTCTCAATTAAACAGAAGTTACCACAGTTAGTGGCAAAAAGCTGGGGAGCCTTGTAAACTTTCAGCGCAGGCAAAGAAATTTGACTTCAATCACAATTTAAGTGATATCGTTACGTTCTTTTACGTTTTCCTTACAACCGTTTTCTTCTTCCAATAAGTGTCCTGACATCAAACACACAAATGCTCTGACATCATGCCAACAAGTGACGTACTTTCTACCGCGTCCCACAATTCCTTAGCCGCTTGAATAAGCGGCAATCAAGCCAACAAGTTCGGTAGGTTTCATCTAGGTCCATTCGGCATGATAGCTCTTGTCTAGGTAGCCTTGTTAGGTGCGCTCCCCCTTATACCGTCATTCTACATGGGTTTTATTCACAATTCTTAAGTGCTGTATACTCGACTATAGAAGTTCCACTTTAAAAATTAAGTTGACCCATGTATCAACTGCATTCCCTAGTCCATCTCCTACTATCGCTCGCTAAGTTAATTTACTTCGTTCCTCTAGTTGGTATGCTGTCGTTTAGTATATAAAAACCACCCTTGCTTAAGACTGTCTCTAGAATTCCTCTAACAACACCTAAGTATTTATGGACTTTAAATTCCTCTGACACTAACCACAGTGCAACACTCTCCTATCCACCGCAGCCACCCTGAATACCTATTTGAATAAAACAAGAGCTCCACTTTAAATCTTGTATAAAGTTGAATTTATTTCTGAGCCATTAATAAAAAAAATGTTTTAACTTTCGCGCAGCCTTTTCCAAGGCTACGTTGCCACACAACAAAAAACCATTTGGAGCAAAAGGACAAAGGGTATATATGTAGTATTTGGACAAGGCGTGGAAACAGGACCAAACAATATGAAATATGGTCATTTGTGGAGAGTGTATGCAGTAAGCACGATACAATTTATTAATTCGAGCAATGAATGAGCGCCAGGACTACACGGGAAATAAATTTAATTGCGTTCCTCTTTTGTCCAGCGTTTTTGCAAAACTTTCCTGCAACTGGAATTAATTTGGCGGGGCGCACCAGGACCAACAGATTGCACGAAAAATAAACTTAATAAGTCATTTTAGTACTAGTCCTTTTTCCTGTTCGCGTGACCCGGGCCCACCGTAAATACTCGTATGAATTCAGTCCAATTAAATTTTCCGAATCATTTCGAAAGGCTCAGATTTCTGGGGCTAGTTCAAGCAGGTCCGATTGGGGATGATATTTTTATGGTCAGATTTTCCTTTTTTTTGTAATATTTTTTGTAGGGGAGAAAAAATAATTTTTTTCTGCTATCAAGTAGAAGAAATACGGATAGATACATACACATACACGCATGGACATCTCTCTACCGAGTCATCCTCAATTTAACCAGAAGGAGGAAAATTGATATCAACATTTTTTTTCGGGTGTCCTCTCAGCTTAGTTCTCTGTCATTTGAGTCTAACGGGACTGATGCTATTTCTGGGTGAATCACGTATCGAAGGCCTAAACCTCTTACGTTATTATGAAACCTTTCCATATGAATGGTTATCTTCTAGTAAATCATTTGAATGTAGCCTGTCCCCGGGAAATTGGAGGCTGGCTAACATAACAAATGAGACAGACCACATCATCTTGCTCCCTTGTGTCCTTGTTTCATTGGTTTGAGAAAGAGCAAAAGATTTCCCTTAAGGACTTGATCATGAAAATTTATCACTGGATTGCTACGGTTTATGGTGAAATGTCATTTCTAGTACCTAAGCTCCTTTAGTCTGCATAAATAATAGGTCGGACATGATTTTTGCAGTATATTTTTGATAAATTTCCATTTGTCCCTTCATTATGCAAGTAATGCGCGTCCAAAATGAGTTGTTATCCTTCATGTCATCTTAAGAATAGGCGAAATTCCATATTAATGAATTGTGTTGGGATGATATGTGATGAGCAAACAAACCGAGGATTAATGTGTGTGCTAGATTTGTATGCATGTGTACGGATTTATTTTTGTGGAGCTGGGTCGTGCCCGAACAATACGCACCATGTTAAAAGTTCAGCATTTGCTTCTAATAATTTATTGCAGTGTATATTTTGCTTTGTGGGATATACGAAATGGTTGATTAGCATAGCTTTGACAAATAGAGTACTGTGATATCAAAGACACGGTAATGATGAAACGGAATAGCCGTAATAGATATCCAAGAGCTCGGACGTCACATTTTAACCAGCAGAATTATGCAGGCTTAGTTTTTGTGAAATAAAGGCTTATATTTAGCTGACTTCGAACTAAGTTTGTGTGAATTGAAATACATTCATCACATTGATCGAACTGATTTTAACCCATTCAACTCTATAGAGCTATAGATTATAATCATAGACGTTTGCCGAACATTAAAGACTAGATCGAAACGAAGGAAGCAAAGCCATGAATATGATGGCGGCATTAGGCAGTTTTTAACAAATTTCTCCTAATATTTGTGGAGAAACGCAGTCGTGATATGGGCTACGGTTCCACCAAAAAACGTTCGTTACCTACTTTTGCAACATGTTATAATTGGCCGCCGTTAACAGAGCCTCCTGCCTATTGACCAATATTACGACGATCTTCCATATGGCTAGAAAGCTGCTAAAGAGGAAAATGGTGACTGCAGTCTTCACGCGTCGAGGTTTTGTCTACGTGCAGCTGGACAGAAATAAACAGCCGCAAAAATTTATCTCTGCTCTTGACCTTAACGACGCAATCGGGACAGCTTCCAGAGCTGAATGAAAACTTCGGAGCAGCCTACTGATACCAGGGAGCATCAATGCGATGGAATATTTCTTTTCTTTTGTTTATTTTTTGTTATTTCTTTTCTTTTTATTGTTATTATTTTATTTATATTTAATAGTTTTTGCTCCACCTTTGTTTATTATAGTTTTGTTTTATGTTAATTTCATGTATATTTTATCTTATGTTTCCTTTTTTATGTTAGCTTTAAGAATTTCGCCTTGTCTTCTTCTTCTATTTTTCTTCCTTCTTTCTAATTTTTTACCTTTCCTTTATTTTCTTTCTGCATGGGTATTTTGGCTTCTGTGGCTCTGTGGCTCATCTTTCAATGACCAATCTCTCTGATAGAGTGCACAATGAAGGAATTCTACTAAATATTCTTTGCTCCTCTTCCTCAGGGCTGAATATATGTACCTTTAATGCAAGAAGCCTGAGGAATAAAATTGATGAATTGAGATACCTTTTTGTGAACACTAAATTGCATGTTATTGTAGTCAATGAGACATGGCTTAAACCAGAAATCCCAACTTCTTATGCTTCATTGCCTACTTTTTGTTTGCATCG
Organism: Thereva unica; assembly: GCA_949987705.1. NCBI lineage: Eukaryota > Metazoa > Arthropoda > Insecta > Diptera > Therevidae > Thereva > Thereva unica. Next base: position 146,981,324 of record OX465282.1, on the reverse strand, counting down.
GAATGATCGTGTGGGTCGTACTGGGGGTGGTGTCGCAATATACGTCACCTCCTCTCTCTCCTCAAAAGTGGTTGGCCAGTCCATTGGCTCACAATTTGAGTTTATCGCAGTAGAAATAAAATCGTCGCATGACAAATGTGTCATTGTAAGTGTCTACTGTCCACCGAATGTGTTTACTCCTGATGTTGCTTGTAACTTCTTTGATCTTGTCTCTAGCCTCTCCCGTCATTATGATAATATAATTGTTGCTGGTGACTTCAATGTTGATTTACTGAAGGCTAATGAACGTGCGAATACACTTAAATACTTTTTGGGATCATTGGATGTGCGAATTCTAAATCAACTGCCCACATTTTTAAACTGCAATAATCCGTCGCTCCTTGATGTACTTGCTACTACCTCCACTAATTCAGTTTTAAAACATAGCCAAATTTCTCCCCCTAGCTTTTTTGACCACGATATTCTCTTCCTCTCGCTTCGTTTTACTTTCAACTCCTCCTCCTCCCTCCCTACCTTTTCTTCGTATCGTGACTTCAATAATATCATTCTTACCCGTCTTTCTGAAGCTTCTTCGACTATTCCTTGGGCTGATATCTATAATACAACCTGCGTTGACACTAAAATTGATCTGTTTAATTCCTTCACTCAGTCTCTATTTAATCAATGTGTGCCTTTAGTTACAAGAAGACGTTGTAAATCTCCTACTTGCCCCTGGTTTTCTTACGAAATCCGCAACTTGATTGTTGAACGTGAGTTCTTGTATAGGCGCTACCGCAGAACGAGGATCCCGAGTTACCTTCGTGGTTACAAAAATCTTCGTAACTTAATCAATAGCAAAGTCAAATCGGCCAAGCGTGAATTTTACTCCCGTAAACTTGATCCTGCTCTGTCCTCTAAGCAACTCTGGTCTAATCTCCGTTCTCTAGGCATTCATTCCTCTGAGTCTAACTCTTATGATGTAGATGTAAACTCACTCAATGCATCTTTCATTCAATCCCCTCCCAATTCCACACTGTCTTCCATTCCCTGTTCCTTTTTCTCCAATGCTCCATGTTTTGATGGCTTTAATTTTCGTTGTGTTGACTCACTTGAAGTACTTGAAATATTGCTTTCCATTTCGTCCAACAGCGTTGGCTATGATGGAATTTCTCCTCGCTTTCTTAAGATTCTCTCCCCTTTAATTGTTGAAACCATCACGCATATTCTTAATTATTGCTTGACAACCTCCCAAGTCCCTTTACTTTGGAAAAAAGCCATAGTGACTCCCATACCCAAAAAGCCCTCGCCTGCTGATTTGTCTGATTTTCGCCCTATAAGTATTCTTCCTTTTCTAGCTAAAGTCTTTGAGAAAATTGTATTTACTCAAGTTGTGCGTTATCTTGATTCTTATAATTTACTTTCTAATCTCCAATCGGGCTTCCGTAAATCCCATAGTTGCGAAACTGCTATACTGAAGGTAACGACTGATCTTCGTTCCGCCCTTGATCGAGGTGATGTTGCATTACTAGTCCTTCTAGATTTCTCCAAAGCGTTTGACTCTATGGTTCACTCGCATCTCCTTCATAAACTTAGTCAACGGTATCACTTCTCTTCTTCTTCTGTTCGTCTTTTTTCTTCTCTTCTCTCAAATAGGTTCCAGTGTGTTCGGCATAATATACTTATAGACAGAAGGGCAGCTTCCAGTATCCTTCAAGTAAGATCCTACAGAGGTGCGAATTGTGAATCGGACCACTTCCTAGTTAAAGCTAGATTCAGATGTCGGCTGTCCACTCAAGAACAAAGAAGCAACAAAGTAAAGAAATTCGACGTTGACCGCCTCCAGGAACAGACCGTATTGGAGAGATACCAGGCAACGTTAGCAGAGAGGATAGGTCCAAGCCTAAACATAAATAATGAAGACACAATTGAGGGAAAATGGACAAGACTGAGGACGATACTGACAGATGTCACGAAGGAAACTGTAGGCTACAAACGCACTGCCAGAGCCAATGATTGGTACGACGAGGAATGTAAAACAGCTATAGAGGTCAGAAATAGAAATAGGAAAATTTACCTAGAGAGACCGACGAGGAGCAAGAAACTGAAATATGAGGAAACAAGAAGAACCGCAAAAAACATCTGCAGGAAGAAGAAAAGGCAATTCCTCAACAATTACATCCTGAGAGCAGAGGAAAACTTTGCCCGAAACAAAACCAGGGAAGCATATAAGGAAGTAAACTTCTTCAAGAAAGGCTTCAAACCCTCCTCCGGTATATGTAGAACGAAAGAAGGCACTATAGTTACAGGCAGCGAAGATGTAAAGAAAAGATGGAAGGAATTTTTTAGCGAGCTGTTGAACGCAAACGAGAGCATCCGACACGTACCAGAACCCCGTCCACAACATAACGATGACACCAGAGAAACAAACGAACCCACTCTGGAAGAAGTACAAAGTGCCATACGACTCTTAAGAAATAACAAATCTCCAGGAATTGATAACATCCCAGCAGAGCTGATCAAGCAAGGAGGCGAACCGCTTTCAGCAGCTATACATGAATTACTATGCTGCATATGGAGGAACGAAAAAATGCCTGAAGATTGGGAGCAAAGCATTATCTGCCCAATACACAAAAAAGGAGATAGATTCAACTGTGCAAATTACAGAGGCATATCTCTTTTAAGCACAGTGTATAAAATAATGACCAATATAATTAAGGCCAGACTGGAACCTTATGCAGAAGCCGTAATAAGTGAATACCAAGCTGGATTCAGAAGAAATAGGTCAACGATGGATCAACTTTTTTCAACAAGGCAAATCCTCCGAAAATGCTGGGAATACAACATCGACGTGTATCAACTTTTCATCGACTTTAAACAAGCATACGACAGCATCGACAGGGAAAAAATGTATGCGACAATGCTGGACCTAAACATACCCCTAAAGATAGTGAAACTGACTAAAATGACAATGGAAAATACAAGGTGTGCAGTCAGAATACAAGGAGAATTGACGGAGTCCTTCCCAGTCAAGCAAGGCTTAAAGCAGGGCGATGGGCTGGCACCCATGCTATTTAATCTCTGCCTTGAAGGAGTAATTCGCAAAGTAAACATTGATGCGAACGCAACCCTGCTTAACAAATCAAAACAGTTGGCAGGATATGCCGACGACATAAACTGCCTTGCCAGATCACTGTCATACCTCAGAGAAGTATTCACAGAATTAGAAGATGGAGCTAAACATATAGGGCTGCAAATAAATGCAGAGAAGAGCAAGATTCTAATTCAGTCAAGGGTGGAAAGAAGAAGAAGAAGCCACAACACCACCTGGGGGGAATATAACTTCGAACGGGTAAGCCAATTTAACTACCTGGGGTCCACAGTCAGTGAAGACAACGATGAAACGATAGACGTACAAAGAAGAATAAACGCCGCAAACAGAACATACTTCTCACTACTGCCAGTAATGAAATCCAGAGACATCCACAGAAAAACTAAAATAAGAGTCTACAAAACCATCATACGTACAGTAGCTACGTATGGTTGTGAAGCATGGAGTATCTCCCAAAAATCCGCCGACAAGTTGGATATATTTGAGAGGAAGGTTCTCCGAAGGATATACGGCCCAATTAATGAAGACAATGCATGGAGAATACGCTACAATCACGAATTGTACGACTTATACAAAGAATGTAAACTTTCGACCCATGCCAAGCTACTGCGTTTACGTTGGGCCGGTCATGTCCAAAGAATGGATGACTCAAGGATACCAAAAAAATCCCTGTATCTACTACCAGATGGCAAAAGACCAGTTGGCAAACCACGGTCAAGATGGGAAGATAATGTTAAGACCGATGCAGCGAAACTGCTCAACACGAGAAACTGGAGACAAGCTGCGGAGCAGAGAGACGTCTGGAGGAAGAAGCTGAAGGAGGCCAAGGCTCGAATTGGGCCGTAGAGCCATCGAAGAAGAAGAAGTGTTCGGCATAATAATGTTACATCCTCTTTCCTTAGTGTACCTGCAGGTGTACCTCAGGGCTCGGTTCTCGGTCCTCTGCTTTTCTCTCTATATATTAATGATCTTCCATCCGTTATCCGTCACTGCTCTTTTCATCTCTATGCCGATGACCTCCAGCTATATATTTCGTGTCCCCCTCATCAGATTGAGCTCTGTGTCTCTGAACTCAATAGTACCCTGTCTCAAATTAATGTGTGGAGTTCTAGTAATTTCCTTAAGCTAAATCCAATTAAATCGCAAGTACTTTTCCTTAGTCGTTGCTCGCTGTCCCTGGATGGTTTCCCGCCTCTTTTACTTGATAATGTTCCTCTCCCAATTGTTGAATGTGCCAAAAACCTGGGTATTGTCTTCAATTCCAGACTCTCCTGCTGCAGTCATGTCTCATTGATGCTCTCTAAAATCTATGGCACCCTTCGTAAATTGCGGCTACATGGCAGTCTGTTATCTTCGCCCATTCGAGCTAAACTCATCAAAACTCTTGTTGTTCCTCATTTTCTGTATGGCTCGTTGGTTTATATTTCCTTTGACTCCTCCTGCCGCCAGCGACTTAAAGTGGCATTTAATGACTGCATTAGGTTCATTTTTAATATGAGAAGGTCTGATCATGTGTCGGGTGTCCAAAATTCAATACTGGGTTGTGACCTCTTTCAATTCCTTGATCTCATGGCTCTACTTCTCTTGCATAAGGTCTTTTATTCCAAAAGTCCCTGCTACCTTGCTGACTTCCTCGTTCCTTTGCAATCCTTAAGATCCATCAAATTCCTGATTCCTGCTCACACTTCCCTATTTGGTAGTCGTTCCTTCTTTGTGTACACCCTTAGAATCTGGAATAATCTTCCAAATCACATTCAGAGAATGAGCTCAGCCACTGTATTCAAAAGACATGCATCTATTTTTCTATCTTCTTCTTCTCATTAGATTTCTTTATCTCTCTTTGCTTCACTGTATCTAATTCTTAATTTTCTTCTACTCATATTCTTTCCTTAATTTTATTTTAATTATTTTATTTTAATTTTCACATTAATTTCAATTTTAATTTTAATTGTAATTTTTAAATTTAATTTTAAGTTTTTTTTATTAATCCTCTCTGTTAATGTTACTTTGTATGTACTCTAAAAGATGTAAATCTTGTGTACTGTCCGATAATAAATTATTATTATTATTATTATTATTATTATTATTATGGGGTGAGATGACGATGACCTCCACGTATGCGTGACAATTCCATCACGCTGGTTCACCCTGGGCAATGCGTATCAAACGTAGCAGACAGTCGTCCTCCCAACCCTGCGTCCTCCTCCCTTAATCCTTGCCCCCATCCCTAATCCCCTGGGTCGGATCAAGGTGTAACACGAACCGTGCCGATGATCAGCCTGGCTGAGGACCCAGATTATAAAAATAGCTCAGTCGTGAACGGTGTGCTCCGGATACCTGGCGACCTCCGGTTCTAACTAGCCTTACCCGGGTAATGCGGATCTCTGCCCGGGTGGACCTCATTTCTCCGCCACCCGTGGGATTTAGAAATGGAGACAAACAAAAAACAAACTAACGAAGAAATAATAAGAATAAGTAATAAGAAAACGGAGGAAACTAGTGAAGAAGCTGCCAAACAGGAAGCGGAGAAACAAAGAAAAGCGGCTGAGCGGGCTGCCGAACAACAGGCCTTGTTCGGAAGCCGATCAAAAGTGACGAGGTCACCGCCGGCACGGCGTGAAGGCGCTACAGAGCCTCTCTCAAGTGAGGCGGGCTGTAGTAGGGAAGCAGGCGCCAAAGAGGCCATGGAGTCAGGCCCCGCCATCAACACCGACCGGACTGAAACCCCTCTAAATAAAGAAACAGCAGTGGCGAAAGTGACCGAAAACCAGAGCTTGCCGCAGCTCTCAGAAGCTGAAGACGAGGACGGAACGGAAGCGGTAGCTGCAACGCCAATAGAAGAGGAGCGAGAACACGTCCCTTTGATGGAGAACGTGAGGCGACTTGAAAAAGCCGCAAAGGAGGCTGACGAGCGCCTCGAAGGAATGAAAAAACTCCTGAAGGCAATGGTAGTCTCGACAGGGAAGCAGAAGAACGTCAACATGGAGATAAAGAATGGATTGCCGAAACTCCAATACCTTGTTGATATGGTGGCTTCCGCAATCAAGGAAGTACATAAAGTCAAGAAGAATCTTGCCGAAGTCCCTCAACGGCCCCCCCCAGTAGTCGCGGGCGGCAGCAAGCGGAAGGCAACAAGCTCCCCCAAGATCGAGACGGTGAGGAGCTCAAAGAAGCCGCGACCCGTTGCTCAGCCCACTGCTGTCGCTCAGCCTACGGCCGTCGCTCAGCCTGCGACCGTCGCTCAGCCCGCAACCGAGGCCCAGTGGTCAGAGGTCGTGGGAAAGAAGCAGAGGAAGAAAGAAAAGGCGGCGAAGTCTGGCGTGGAGAAAACCCAGCCGGAGCCTGGACAAAACAAACGTAGGAAGAGGAAGAGACGCAGAGGAGGAAATAAAAAGAAAAAACCCGACGCGGTGCTCGTGACCCCCTCCGAGGGCTCCACCTTCGCAGACGTCGTGAAGGCCATAAGGGAGAATGTCGAGCCGGCGAAGATGGGAGTAGAGGTGAGAGCGGTCCGCCAGACTAAGGCCGGAGGGGTGCTCCTGGAACTTGGGAAGGCTACCGCCGAAAACAAGGCGTCGCTAACAAGCGCCCTGAGATCGGCGGTAGGAGGTACAAGCACCGTTAGGGAGCTTGTACCTAAGTCCCTTCTTGAAATAAGGGACTTTGACAGCTGCACCACGGCGGAAGAGGTCGAGAAGGCACTAAGGGGACTGCTGACGGGCTATACGGGGGATATGACCGTTGGTCTAACTAGGCCAAACTCCAGACAACAACGCCTGGCCTTCGTGCGTTTAGAGGAGGCCGCCGCTTCAAAGATCCTTGATGGCGGACGGGTGACGATCGGTTTCGTCAGATGCCAAGTGAGACGCGGAGTAGACGTAAAGCGCTGCTTCCGCTGCCTCGGATACGGGCATCTTAGCTCAGCTTGCAAGGGACCGGACCGGAGCAGGCTGTGCTACCGCTGTGGCGGGGCGGACCACAAAAGCGCGGGTTGTACGGCGGACCCTTCGTGTTTCTTGTGTTCCGCAGGGAACTTGGGAAAGACGAATCACGTGGCGGGTTCAAAAGGCTGTAAAGCCTTCCCGGAGGTGTCGGTCAAGGCTTCGCGATGACCTGTATACTACAGGCAAATCTGCACAGGAGCAGGACGGCCCATGACCTCTTAGCCCAGCTCTGCACCGAGAAAGGCGCTGATATAGTGTTTATCAGTGAACAGTATCGAGAAAGAGCTGGGTTGGGATGGCACGCCGACGACCTCGGTACTGCGGCCATCTGGATCCCAAACCCACGAAACTTTTGTATCGATGGAGTGGGATCCGGGTGCGGCTTCGTTTGGGTGAAACACAACGCCACGGTCTATGTGAGTGTGTATCTCACCCCAAGCGACCGGATAGACGACTTCCAGGAAAAACTGGACGGTCTGGAGGACGCACTTCGGGAGGTACAGGGGGAGCTGGTGGTCGCTGGGGACTTTAACGCCAGAGCTGTTGAATGGGGGGAGGCCCGACCTAACTCCCGCGGAAGGAGGGTGATGGATATGGTGTCCCGGTTGGGGCTAGTTGTGCTGAACACCGGCTCCACGCCAACCTTCAGAAGGCCGGGCCATAGGGGGACAATCCCAGACGTCTCCCTAGCCAATGAACATCTGGCAGCGCGAGTGGTAGATTGGAAGGTGATCGAAGACTTCACGGGAAGCGATCACCAGTACATCATGTTTCAGGTACGTGATGTACGGCCAGCTACCACTGCCCATTCTGCGCGCCCCCCCAGATGGAACGTCCGGGGATTGAACCCTGTGACGTTCTCCGAAGCTCTGGAGCGTTGCCAGCAATATCTGCCAACCATTCCCGAAGGTCTATCGCCATCTGAACGGGCGGAACGGGTGACCGCACGTACAATGCGAATCATTCGGACCGCTTGCGAGGAAGCAGTGCCGCGACGCGGGTCGAGCCGACGAGGCCGTCCTGCTTACTGGTGGACGGACGAGATCGCGGAACTCCGCAGGACGTGCCTACGACTCCGTCGGCAGGTACAGAGGGCGAGAGTTCGCGATATCTACGCAGCCCCTTTGGCCGCAGCGTTGAAAGCGGCCAAAAAATCCCTGAAGCAAGCCATCAAATGTAGCCAGCGAAGATGCTGGAGGGCCCTCATGCAGGATGTGGACCGAGACCCGTGGGGACTAGGGTACAGAATCGTCACAAAGCGGCTCGGGTCTTTCACCCAAGGATCCCCTACGGATCCAGGGGCTTTGGACGATATCGTGAATACCCTTTTCCCCACCCATCCGCGGCGACCGTCCGAGCGACCACTGCTCTCTGATCTGGAACCCCCCCCCTTCAGTGAAGAGGAGCTCAATGTGGCCGCTCGTTCGATGCGTAACCGGAAGGCTCCTGGTCCAGACGGCCTTCCAGCAGAAATAGTGAAGGCAGTAGCTTCCAGTCACCCCTCTCTCTTGCTGGACATGTACAACGCGTGCCTGAAGGCGGGCAGATTTCCTGCTTGCTGGAAAGTCGCACGTCTTGTGCTGATCAGCAAGGGTGGGGGGGCGACAGAAACGGCGGCGTCCTACAGACCTCTGTGTATGCTGGACACGACCGGGAAGCTACTGGAGAGATTACTGCGGCCTCGCCTTCACGAGGCCGTACGGGCGGCGGGAGACTTGGCAGCCAGACAGTTCGGCTTCCGACCGGGCCGCTCTACTATTGATGCGGTCCAACAGGTGGTCGAGGTTGCCAGGTCTACGGAGCGGGGAAACCACTTCTCCCGAGAAGTGTGCTTGCTGGCTACACTGGATGTGAAGAACGCGTTCGGCTCTGTCAGGTGGGACAGAGCACTTTCGGTGATGGAGCGCGACTTCAGACTCCCTCAGTACCTGCAAAGGATGCTGGGGGATTATCTGAATGAGCGCTTCATAGAATATGAAACCGACGATGGCTTGCGAAGGAGGGAAATAACATCTGGGGCCGCCCAGGGCTCCATTCTGGGTCCCGACGTATGGAATATTTCCTACGACGGGCTCCTGCGTTTGGAGATGCCCGAGGGTGTTTGCCTGGTTGGGTACGCAGACGACGTCGCGGTGATCATCACTGCTAGAAACGTCGACGTTGCGCAGATGCGCCTCAGCCAGGCAATGCGTAGAATCTCCTCCTGGATGGACGACTGCGGGCTTGAGCTTGCAGCTCACAAAACGGAGATCGTGCTACTAACGAAAAAACGCATCAACGTGGTGCGCAATTTCGAGGTGGGAGACGCGACGATCGAGTCGACGAGAGCTCTGAAGTACCTCGGAGTAATGCTTGATAACAAGCTGTCCTTCGGGGTACATGTACTGCGAGCTGCGGACAGGGCGGCAGCGTTAGTAGCGTCTCTTAGCAGGATCATGGCCAACGTTCATGGCCCCAGACCCTGCATGCGACGTCTACTAATGCGAACAACGGAGTCGATCCTGCTCTACGGATCGGAGGTATGGGCAGACGCGCTGCGGTACGAAAAATACCGCAAGCGCATGGCCGCAGTACAACGACGGGGAGCTCTTCGTGTCGCGTGCTCCTACCGCACGGTCTCCGAGCCCGCAGTGCTGGTGGTCGCCGGAGTCATTCCGATCGACCTGCTAGCCCAGGAGAGACAGTCCGTCCATCGAGATAGGAGCAGGTTGGGGAAACGCGAAGCCGCGAGGGTCGCCAGGGCCCACACCATGGAGGTCTGGCAAACGCGCTGGGAGGGTGATTCCAGGGGCAGGTGGACATTCCGCCTGATCGGCCAGCTGAACACCTGGGTGGACCGGGAGTTCGGCGAGGTCGACTACTACCTTACCCAATTTTTAACAGGGCACGGTCTTTTCCGTGCGTACCTGAAGAAAATGGGTAAGGTCGCGGAACCCGCGTGCCCCTACGGGGACTCCGCTTCGGACGACGCCTACCACACATTCTTCGAATGTATTAGGTGGCATGTCGAACGAAGCGCGTTGGAAGGAGTACTCGGAAACATGAACCCCGACACAATTGTTGGGATAATGCTCCGAGGCCCCGAGGAATGGTTGAGGGTGGCGCGGTTTGTCCAGACCATCCTGAAGACAAAGAAAACGGAGACGGAAGCCCGCTGATCCGCCAAGGATAGGAGGGGACCCGGTTAGGGTCACGTCGGTGACGCCCACCCGAAGTAATGCCTCGCGGCGGTGCCGGGTGGGGGAATCGTCACAGAAAGGGTGGGTGAGTTTAGTCAGTAGGAATCTGACACTACCGTCTGAGTGCGGATCCTCAACGGTGTCTATGCAAGATTCTCACCATCCCTCGTAAAAAAAAAAAAAAAAAAAAAAAAAAAAAAAAAAAAAAATTATTATTATTATTATTATTATTATTATTATTATTATTATTATTATTATTATTATTATTATTATTATTATTATTATTATTATTATTATTATTATTATTATTATCTTTTCCACATAGTGTTATAGAAGAGATCAGTCTTGGTTTCTGGCAGCTGCTCCTTCTGCAGCAGGGATATGCCATCTAGTTTAGCTCCCTAAACTGTCTGACTCCTTGCAACAGAGGGCAGCAGAGTCAAATTTCACAAATTTTACCGCAAAGATTATCTGCGATAATTCTGGCTTCATGCTTTTATTGGTTGCTAATATTGAAGGTAGGCGAAGTATTAAACTACTATGGAATCACATAGTATGAAAATTTTGTACGTTTGAAAATTTTTCTACAAATTCAGTGGCACACAAAAGCATTGTGTTTTTTTTTATATGGTTACTCACTCTTACTTTTACTTCTTTTTAAATAGCCTTGGTAGTCTAGACTGTAGAGGTTAATGCTGTAAATATGCTAAGGGCGACCGAAAAATCACTTTCTACAGCGACTGTCCAAAAAGAATATAATACACGGATTTTATATGAAAGTTCACAATCTGCAGACCACTGCGATAGCGACGCCGCCGAGCGTTGCGACTAAATCAATCTAATTTTTACTTCGTTGCCGTCGCGTATCAAAATTGCATGGAAGCTGTGGCATGGGTTTATTTTGCTATTCTCGTGGGTTCCTGTGTGCGTGTGTGTAGCATTAGGTTGTCCAAGATGTCGCTGTCTCTCTTACTGTGTGCACACAACAAATTCCGTCGGGCCATTTGCCGTAGCCAAGCTAAATAGTTTCGCCGTCGCTCGCATGTTTACAGCATTAAGCGACCGCCTACCGTCCCAGGCGCATATGCATGCCTGTTCCGCATATGGACATCAACGGAGATCTAAACTAACACCAAATTGCGGCTGTTCAACTCCAACGTTAAGGCAGTACTGTTGTATGGTTGCGAAACATGGAAAGTCACCTATTTCATCACAGGGCGCCTACAAGTCTTCATCAACAGATGCCTGCGTCGTATCCTAAAAATCCGCTGGCAGGATAGAATTTCAAACGAAGAACTATGGCGTCGTGCCGGCCAAGAAAGGATAGACGACCAAATCAGGCGAAGGAAATGGAATTGGGTTGGCCACACCTTGCGACGCGAAAACGAAAATCTAGCCAAACAGGCCATCGACTGGAATCCGCAAGGATCCCGTCGAGTCGGAAGACCTAGAACAACGTGGAGGAGAACCCTACTAGCAGAAGCCGCAACAACTGGGAGATCCTGGTCGGAGCTGAGAGCTGTCGCGCAAAACAGAGTCCGCTGGAGGGCAACTGTTTCCGCCCTATGCCCCATGAGGGATTAAAGGAGCGCAATGATGAAAAAAAAAATGATGACAAGGGGCTAGTTCTTCGACTTTGCATGTTTTCCTGCGCTTATATTCTTATTTTCTGATCTTCTCTCTTTTCAGAAAAGCTCTGCCCTTTACCTTGCCATTACCTCTGATCATAAAAACTTCTTTTAGATCATCCATCAAACAGCGCTCTGTAGCAGTAGCATTGAATGGCAAGAGCTGCTTTTTCTTCTTTCTCTGTACTATCTTTCAGACTACAGTTTGCTGTTTAACATTGCACTCTAGATGGGATAGCTATGCATATATGTAGCTACATTTTATATATATGAAAATTCCCTTGAAAAAGAAAAGGTACGAAATAATAGAGGTTCCGCCAAAAGAGTTGATGCCGAGAAAGTCGCGTTTTCCATGTGCAGTAGAATCCCCGCATGCCGTTCCCGTCCCTTAGCCTAGTCGCAACAAATTTCGAAGGGGAAATTTGAAAATACATAAGCGCATTTCTTATCAATATGTGCGCAATTTTTATTTGTGTGCAGCTTTAATTTCCCCAGCTGCGCGCTCCGGCATCAACTCTTTTGGCGGAACCTCTATCACAAAAATGACGCCACACCCATAAAATGCGTACAATTATACAAAAGTCACTAGGAAATTGGAGGAAACATTGTCCTGAAGGCTCAAAGCCAGGGCCGGCGCTTGGGTTTTATGCGCCCGGTGCAGTATGGCAGTGTGCTCTTCATTTCTTTGATCGCAATGAAGGACAATGTAAAAATTGCGTCTCAGTAGAATTGTGACCGGTGCAAGTGCACCATTTGCCAATATGAAAGCGCCGCCCCTGCTCAAAGCAGTTATAGATGCTAATATTAAATTTTTTAAGCCAATATTCCTTAAATTTTACAGAGTACGAAGAGTTTTGCGACCATGAATTTAGGTGTATTATTTGTTTTTGTTATTTTTTGAGTTAACGATGCATTGGAAACCTGAAGTTTTTTTTTTTTAAATTTAAATAGTAGACATATGAAATAAGAGAGCATTAGATAAATTTTGTTGCTTTAAAAACAAAAATTATTCACACATACAATTCAAAGTCGCTACTGTACGATGACTTTTGCGACTGTCTGTATAATCGGGACCTGTGGAGTTTTTTAGTTGCTACAGACCAGGACCGGTTTCCGATAATAGAGCTGAATCTTTAAGTAAGTAAGGATATTGAAAACTCCAACTTGTTCTAATTATGGGCCATATCCGAATGCATACTGAGGAACTCTTTGACCCATTTTGTCTTCAACTTACAAAACTCATTTCGTTTCTTAATTCGTCTGAGTTACCTGTACCTGGGTTGGCTCTGATTTACTAGATGCAATTAATTGACGTAACATAAGTCCACTTTCATATTATTATATCCAAAAAAATCCCAAAAGTACCTTTGCTCTTCTTAATTTTCTCCTCATAAACTGCACCCATCATACCTTTTCATAAACTTCAATGCTATTAAAGATCAAAACATCTCCAAGTAATAAATTATCCAATAAATTTGGCATTAAATCAATTTCCAGACAGAATCCTGTAAAATTTTGATCCTTTCATTTCATTTAAGTTCCGTTTGAAACGACTGGGTCCAAATGCTTAGAAGTGCAGTGAATTGGTTAGTGAAATATCTGAAATGATCCGTAAACCCAGGGATATTCTCTTAGTGCCTCCTTCCATTCCGGCTTATTGGAGCCTTCCACATCAGCTTTTAAACTATCAAACTTTTCCTGAGCTTTATGGCGAATTTCCAAGAAGCCTTCAATTCAGGATAATGAACGAATTAAAAAATGGAAAACTAAAAACTTTGAGAGACGGATGTGCTGATACAGAATGCAGGAGAAATTAACTTCAGCAAAAGGATCCCAAATGCAGTCGAATCTTTGGTGAATACTCGATGCAGTGATTCAGCAGTAAAGTTTGATTTTTGTTTTTTAATTGACGATTGATTTTTGTAGAATTTATGGAGTCAATAATTCGGTTAATATATGTACTTGCACAGGTAAAAAGTTGTATACACCAGCTTATAATTCAATCAAATCACTGATTTTCTCATGTCTTTAAAGGCTTAACCTGTTCTGCGACCAATAGATACGCGTCGTCTAAATAGTTTGTACTAATCTTCAATTTTATTATAGACTGCGTTGGAAAATAAATTGATTTAATCTGTTTAATAAAGATTGCACAATTAAATGCAGATTGCTGATACCTGAACATTTTAGATGACTCTAATCATCAGGACAAAGAACGTAGAATCTCACTACATTTTATGGTCTTTTGGAAGCGCTTCAAAGTGGCCAACGGGTACATGTGAAGACTACTTTATCTAAGTCCCCTAAAAATTATTGCTACAATCAATTGACTCTACATTGAGCTTAAGTGCCGCACTCCACTTGATAGAAAACAGGCAGATCCATGTGAAGTGCGATGCTAGACAATGTTCGTACAATGCTTTGATGTTTCGAATTACACATTGAGTAGTGCCAAACAATTGGAGCTACATACACTGTCGGACAAAATAAAGTGCAAAAACGCATTTTTAACCCAAACATGCTTCTTCTTGATGAAATGACAATCTAATTTTCTTTTAAATGCATCGAAAGCTTTCGGGGGTTCCCCAGTTATCCGCGTGTAAAAGCTTTTCTTCATTTGTGGTGTTTTAGTTGACATATTCTTGCAAATTCTAAACACCCCGCAATTTTCTCCGGACAAAATAAAGTGTAAACTTTAAAATACTTTAACGTTTGTCAGTTATAATTGAGAGTTTCTGATTTTTGTAACCCAATAATAACAGGTAATATATTTTAAATGTTTTTCAATCCATTAAGTCATCTGCAGTGAAGTGTTAATACTAAAGAATGTTGCTTCGTTTAGATTCTTTAAAATGAAGCCGCTGTCTGAGGAGATTAAGGAACTTCTGGTTAAGGATCGTTCTAGTGGTGTCAAATATAAAGAAATATCTGAAAAGTACAACATCTCAATATCAGGAGCAAGAAAAATTTTTGAAAAATACAAATCATTAGGAACAACGGCGAGTTTGAAAAAGAAATGCGGGAGGAAAAAAAAGACAAGTACACAGACTGACAGATTAATCAAGAGGCAAGCTCAAAAGTCTCCACTAAATTCTGCCAGAATTATTAAAGAGGTATTGAATTTGAATATTTCGTCACGTACAGTGCAAAGAAGATTGAATGAAAGCGGATTGAAAAATTTTTACGCAAAGAAAAAACCTTTGCTGCGGATGGCCAATATAAAGAAACGTTTCGACTTCGCAAAAAAATACGCTAATATGCCTCAAACTTTTTGGGACGGCATAATTTGGTCAGATGAGTCAAAATTTGAGCTAAAAAATCCTAAAAGAAGACAAAGAGTGTGGTGCGAGCCATCTCAAAGGCAAAAATCAAAGTTTATACAGCCCACTGTTAAGCATGGGGGCGGATCTCTAATGGTTTGGGGATGCTTTTCTTCGAAAGGAGTAGGGAACCTTGTTAAAATTGATGAGAAAATGACAGGTCAATATTATGTGAACCTATTGAAGGAAAATCTCGATCAATCTGCTAAGAAAATGGGACTAAACCAATTTGTGTTTCAACAGGATAATGATCCTAAACACACGAGCAAGGTTGCAACGAACTATTTTCTCGAAAATAATATAGAAAAGCTGGAATGGCCACCGCAGTCTCCGGATTTAAACCCGATAGAGCATCTTTGGACAATATTAGATGAAAGAATCCCGCTAAGCACACGCACAAATCTTTTATCTTTTTGGGAAAATATGAAAAGTCAATGGGAAGCTATGCCACAATCACAACTACAAAACTTGGTTAAGAGTATGCCCAAACGGTTGGCACAAGTCATAAGCAACAAAGGAGGGCACACAACATATTGAGCTCTTACATTCCTTTCTTCACCTTTCACTTTTACTTTGTATAAATGAATTTTGCACTTTATTTTGTCCAACGAAATTTATTGTTTTTTTAAATAAGTGTTATTTATTTTTTTAAGTTGAATATGTA
Organism: Thereva unica; assembly: GCA_949987705.1. Lineage (NCBI taxonomy): Eukaryota > Metazoa > Arthropoda > Insecta > Diptera > Therevidae > Thereva > Thereva unica. Next base: position 146,965,501 of record OX465282.1, on the reverse strand, counting down.
TTGAAATTTTTTTCTTTTGTTTTTATTACTATTCACTAAGGATACAAATTATGTTATAATAAAATATTTAAACTCTTCCGTTTGTCTATTATTCTTTAAAATAAATTTTACTTCTGTTTTGCACTTTATTTTGTCCGACAGTGTATATTGAAAGTAGCTTTGGATCATGTTCGTGGTATACACAGTGTCTGCTGTAAAATAATGCCACCAAATTAATTTAAATTGTTGAAACTTTGTAAGTAGAATGTCATTGAAATTGCAGAGTATAAAGGTAGGCCGGTGTTACCATTTATTCTCGTACAAAATAAATGATCTACTTACATTTATCTTACAAAACATTAATAACACAGGTCAACAAAACACCGTTAACAAGGATCAATGCATATATTTATGTTTTTGTATGAGTGTACGATTATGTACGATTCGAGACTGTACAATGACAAGGTGTAAAAGCGTTAGAACTATGTATATGTGTTGGTTCTGGCGCTGTGAGTAACCTTAACTTGAAGCTTAGGTTCTAGTTTTGGTTTTGGGTTGAAACTTAAATGTGAGTTTTATTCTGGACAACAATCTTTGTGGTGAGTTTTGGGCGTGATTAAAATATTTCGGTGAGATTTAATATAGAGAATTGATATTCTTACGTAACCACAACCGATGAGGTCATTGCGTCAGAACCGACATAGCTATGCTAGTTGAAGCCGTCACCGTTGACACTGTCTTCAATAGTGATTCTTCTTTCTAGATCCAACCTGATTGGCTTAATGTTGCTAAGAATTACAAACAATTATTTCATCTTTTTTGTGCATGGCAGGATTGGTATTTTCGGAAGTCGGTTTTTAATTTTTTTATTTAGTTCGTACTATCTAGTCCATTCATATTTTCGGGGGCAGTTTAAAAAAATATCTATTAGGGTAGGTCCACACGGAACGATTTACATGTCCAAATTGGCTTGCGCAAGTGAAATGGCACAAACAGATCGTTGCGTATGAACTCAACGGTTTGGCTTGTGCCAGCCAAAATGGTGGGCTTGTACAAAATATATTTCGGCTAAAACCTTCAGAATGCGCATGGGTTAACAGTGATGTTCAGGTAACTGCATCATGGCCGGATTGGCCTATGGGTCATTCGAGTAAATGCTCGAAGGGCCGGGAACGCCAGCGAGCCTTAGATTGAGTGGTCAAGATTTTTTTGTGATGAAACTTAAAGTTCGTTCCTCTTCCTCGCCTCTCTTCGCCGCCTTAAGCTGGCCTTCGGCCGACCGCCCTTGCAGCCTGAGAGAAGTATTTCTCAGAGCAGGTCCTAAATCGACGGTAGAAGAGAAATTGGCACGGTGCTCGCCATGCGCCTATTGCACGAGAAGGTCCAAGGTCTTTTTGGAATTAGCATAGACTAGAGAAAGTACTGCACAGACCGTGATATAGACGCACGACGGGCGCAGTGTGATTGTTACATGGAAATTGCAGTATTTGCTAGAAAATTTATATTTCCTATAGAACCTGGATCTACCCGTGCAATAAGCGCACGTTGTGCAACATGCTAATTTCTCCCAAAGTACTTTAAATTTCTGGTATGATCAGCAGGGTGGGCACCACAATCCATATCGATAGTATGTATATCGATATTTTGTTTCCAAGATCCCAAGATGGCTGATTTGGTGCCCACGGTTTGTAGAGGGGTAGTCGGGCCGGTCACTATCGAAATGCTCGGGCCGCTAAGGGGGACCAATCCGTCTCTGAACTGCAATCTCGATATTATTCACCATCGCAAAACCGATCAGTCTCACATTATATTTTTAGTTTGTCTATTCAGATCGACCCTTTGACTTTTTTAACATCATGTCTAGGACAGTTTCTTAGCGTTCTATCTAGTGTTTCAAAGAATGCATCTTAAAATATTTTCAATATCCTTTCGACCTTAGCATCAAAACTAGTCCTTCTATAGTCAATCCTATCCTATTGTAAATCTTATGATAATGTGGCCATGCCAAGACGGGTTGTCAGCTGGTCGCCAGTATGCTTTCGACACTCGCTACTACTATTGCGTTGTAATTTGGTTATTCGGCGGGCCCCACGAGAAGGTGGCGGTACAAATTTGTACAAAATCACAATCTTGACTTAATATGGTTGATATTTTGTTCATTTAGCGACCTTTATTTTTGCAGTCATGAATTCGTTATAAAAATGCTGACACTTTGTCTTTGCAGTCTACAGGAAACATTGCACAAAATGTACGTCCTAGTATGCTAATACAACTAATTATGTAAAGTTGTGAAAAAACTCATTTCGGCCACAGCAATTTATATCTTGCTCTACCATGAGCATTTGTACACGTTATAGTGAAATTACCAGGAAAATTTATTCATGCGGATTTATTTAATGCTACATATAAATTACACTCACCTTTTTCTATGAATTCCGCCCACAAATAAAATTAAAATAAATACAATCTAATGGAAATTATTCTTGTAAAGGTAGAAACGTCGCCATAAACTTTAACAAACAACATTTTAACTATATTTATTTTTACATCATAAACTTGAACAAGGTGTCGGGACCGCAAATCCATATTAACAGCACGTGTGTATATGTGGGTATATTTTATCTCGGAAAAACTTGTAAGGATATCCTTTTCTTGTCTCGTTCTCATCTTGACAGAGGACGATTGATGACATCCCATTGGCATAAATTACCAAAAGTAGTCCTGGGGACGCGAATTGAGATGTCAAGTGTTAAGGAATCACTGCCGACCACAAAAGAAATGCCGTTAATTACGTCCCAACTAACTTTTGGCTAATCTGTCCTTGGATTGGGGCCATAAAGCAACATCCTGCCGTAGTCATGTAACACAACTTTAGGCATTCTTTGTTTTTTTTTTTTTTTGTTTTTTTTTTTTTTTTGTTCGACAAACAAGTCGATAAATCAAAATATCCTGAAGCCGAAGCAGCTGTGGAAGATAAATTATTAAACACGGTGGCCAGTAGCTGGCGCCGTCTGATCCCTAAAATTCGAGATATTAAAGTCTTTTTTGGATAAATACATAGATAGATCCTTGTTTCCATGAAACTAATGAGCAGATAATGAAACTTTGCGACTCATTTGCTAATTGAAATTGCGATATACCTAATGAGGGGTAAGTGCCGCACGTAACCGTAACCATAAACGTCGTTAGTGAATGTCTTCTTAGTCTCCTGTGAGTAGGTATATATGTATGTATACGCTACCATCCCCGTTGTCTTTGTAGTTGCCGTTACCGTTTTTCCTTCCAAGATAAGTCGTAAGAACGTAAAGGTCCTTTCGTGACACAACTGTAAGGATGCTATCTGATCTGAATTCAATTACGGAAGACAAATTTTGGGGCATCCTTAAACGTAGCGAAGGTTGGAAGGGCTTACGAAATCTGTCTACTTGATAAATTGCCTCAATCCCATTTCGTAAGGTTTGATTTCGGGCAGGTGAAATTTGCAAAATCACTTCTCTCCCCGAGATCATTTCGTTCGCAAATAAAAGTTTGTCATACCGTTACCCTAATATTTTAGGGATTAAATCGTGATTGGGCAACGTCTTACTTCAACGGTTTCTGATTCATTCCTACACAGCGTGGCATATTACTAATACTGTCCAGGGAGTTATGGCTGCCATATTTCAGTTAGTCGTTTATACAACTGTGTCCCATTTGGACGCCCCCCCCCCTCCCTCTCACACTTTCTTTCACTTTTACACACTCTCTCTCTAAGCAAGCTTACATCCACAAATTAACTGTACTTCTTATCCTGTCCCTACAGTTGCAGGACTAATTTACAAAACCACCCATCCTTCGGATTTAAATGGAAAAGGTTCAGCGCCATTAAAGGGAAAGAAGCTTTAACTTTTCATGGACATGAACTTTCAATTACGCCCTTCGCCCCATCTGTCCATCTACTGGAGCTCGGTGACTAAATTAAAACTCAACGATCTGCAAAAAAAACTCTAGCCTTAAGGTAATGGGCAATTCACTAATCAGACTCGAAATAATCGTGAACTTGTCCACCGTTCCCGCTGTCGGGCCGCTCCACCCCCCACCAGAACGAAAACAGAGAAAAAACGGCGGCGAACTTATTTGTATCCAGGCCAGGATGCGAATTTCCAGAAATTTTATACAAGGGTGAAGGGTGCTTGCTGGAGATCTCGAATGCCCGGGGGTTGGTTCGGATTGTGTCTGTGCCACTGTCTCTATGGGAAAATATTGCTTTTCTGAACCAGTTATGGAAATTTTTATACTTTTACGGCTGTTTGCTGGGTACAGAAAGTTGAAATTAGATGAAAATTGCAAATTCAAAGGCCTCTGCGTTTCATCGTGCTTTTTTTGGGGGGAGATAATGGCGAATATTTAGATCCTTTGAAAGGGGTCAATGAATTGTTATAATTTTATTAAAAGTACCCCTTTGTTTTTTTCTTCTGTTTTTTTTTTTTGTATTTTTTTGCTCTTTTTCCAAATTAAAATAAGTTTGGTATAAAGGACATCTTGTGTTGATAGATCCCTCGAATATAGGTAGGCATACTTTTAAACAGCTGGTTAGAATAAGGCACTTAGGGTTGAAAAGATTATCTGGACAGGCTTCTTCTTCTTAAATGGTGATACGGTCCTTGTATGGAACAGACTCATGAAAACTATGCTTTCTTTTCTCATTACCCTATCATTAAAAATGCAGGCAAGCGTTCTTTCCTGTTTGTACAATATAACCGAGCAAAAGTATTCTGCCGTTTTATCTGTACCAATCATATTCATTTCGTCGTAGATTACTTCAAACTCTTTCTTCGAGTCATTCGTTTTGGTTAAGCCTTACAGACAACTTGATTTTTCCCTTTCGTAGGTGAGAGAATGTTCAAGCTTCAGCTCTATATAATAAACACCATAAACGAGGACGCATGCATCCAGACGCAAAGCTCATTTTGAAAGCTTACTGTAAGTTCGAGGGAAGCAAGCTTTGCATTGGAGTAAAGTAGTTGTCGTCCCGAACCACAATTCCTCCAGGGTCCCGTACTTCATAGCGACACAACAGATCCATACACCTTTTTTCCGATAGAGCTTTTTTGGAGGTGATGATATCGTTTATCCTCGTGATGACAGTCTTCCCATTTCCTTTGTAGTTTTGGTAATTTCCCATTTACATCTTAGGTTTATATGTATAGCCACACTCGATCGGATTTCCGATAATTTATCGCTCTTAGTGCATAGGAGTATTCACGGAGAGGTTAGCTTGTTCAGACCTCTTAAAAGCTCCCGACTCGAAGTTTCTTCCATGGTCGGAATGCAAAACACGGGTACACCAACAGGTTAAGTGTAATTTCATAACAGTTAATGCAAGAAATAGAAATTATGGGACTATCTACAAAAAATCTCATAACACTTTTTTACCTACGAACGACCGTTCAGGATATATGATATATCTACATGTAAAAACCATAGCAGATCAGGTTAGGCCACAAAGAGGACGCGGCACAACATAAGTTCAATAGTAATTATTAGGTTTATACTTCAATTTAAAAAAAAAATATCCTTCTTGTTGATAACATATCGTTTGTCTAAAAATCACCACCACTATTACCTCGTTTCTCACCTTAGGCCACAATTTAGCTCATGCGCACCACGCCTAAGTATTCTCCTACCTCTCTCTAATGGTAATTACAATAGGTGTTGTTTTCTTGTTGGCGATAACATAGATTTCAGCGGTCGGCGCTCGGACTATTCCGGTCGCTTGATGAAGTAGTCCATGATGATCAAAATATAACGGTTGCCCCTATATGTTGCTGGGAGTGCTTCCGCCAGGTCAATCTCAATTCTTTCGAATGGCGCGCCAACTTGGTAGTACTGCAATTTTGCTCTGGGTTTCGTCAACGGTAGGGTTTTGATACGGTGCAAATCGTGAATTTGTGGCATCGTTCCTCGACGTTGTCCTTATGAAATCATTAAAAATGCTTTCTTACTTTCACCGGGTTCTATTGATCCCTATATGACAGACATATCTTCCATCATGAAACTCACGAAGAGTTTCCATCTCTTTACTCCTAGGTGCATGAAACATTGGTCCAGAACCGGCGAATTGGAGTAGCCTTGAGCCTTTACCGAAGAGACTTTGATGAAGCACACTAAACGCTGAAGGCCAACTCGAATGAATAAATTTTTTTCGGTCTATGCTGCTGGAAGTCATCTTCCATTGGTCCTGGCATAGACTCGATCTATGAATGCAAAATAGATTTCATTATCAAAGAGTTTGATGAGGTCACTCAGCACATGATAAAGTCATGATAAAGTGGTCTCTGAGATCCCAACGCGATTAACCTGGGTTGTATTCAATGGACAGTCGAACATAGGGCTTCTTTACTGTATCGCGGGCTGCTGGGTAATGGGAGAACTAGCGTTTCCTGGGTCTTAAAAAGTCCCAGACTTTGGGTTCGCTGCGTGGAGAGTTCCTGCATTCCGTTACAGATCCATGACTAGTCGTCGTTAAATTCGCTTAGGCCAGTGATATATCGTTGGTTTACAAGCAGAATTCACTAAGTACAATTTTTCAAGTTTTCAGTTTTTTATACTAAAGTAAGTCTTATAATGCCAACTTTACACTGGCAATACCTTATAGTCCGCAAACTAATATTGTTAAGGTTTTTAGGGGGTTAGTTTCGGATTTACCTTGTCCATAATGACACAAAACTACAAAATCATTTCTGCCAAAACTCATTAAGTCGTTGCGTTTTTTTTATTTTAATCTAAAAATCCGGTTTTAGAATTAAATAATTATTTCAATTCTTTTGTAAACTAAACTAAGAAATCTAAAAAACAATGTATACTGAGCCGATTACTATTATATGCCATTACAAAATTTTCAGAGACACAAACATCTTAAATATCGATTTACTAAAAACTATGGTTTTTGACTTAATGATTTCTGCTTTTAAACCCACGATATGTAAAATTAAAGTTGGTGTAGGTTTTATTAAAAATGAAATAGCGTTTGAACGGCAACATTTTTGTCGTCCTTGTCAAGATTGATGCTTATTTCTTGTTAATAAAGTTAGGCATGATCATACGATCAAAGAGACGAGATCTAGAATTCAATCTATTGTTGAAGGCAAAGTACCACACAGAGCGCTGTTAACGCTATGAAATCCTTTAGAGGGGATTGGATTGATATGAAAATTTCCTTGACTTATTGTATTGCTAGATCGAGCCTTGGTTAAGTCCTTGTTTATTTTTAGTACCTACTGTTTTCCCACTCCATCGATTCAACTCTTCGTAAAATCGTTCTACTGCTTGCAACGATCGTCCTACGATGTCTATATCGTCATGGTCCTAATAGTCGGATTGACTGGTTAATAATATGCCCATCCTTTCCTATTCAAGTTGCGTATGCCATGGAATATTTTTTGTCGGTTACTACTTTTTCAGTTTTTTTTTTCTTTGAATCCACCCCTAAAGAGTAGATCAAATAGTTAGAGCTACTCAATAATAGTTCGGTCAAATATTAGGTGTTCACTTCAGTTAGCCGTTGTCCATTACAGAAACACATATACATAAGTATCTAGACCTAGAGCATATATCTCTTGAAAATATTTCAAGATTTAAAACTCTCAAATCCACTTTTTAAAAAGGGTTTTCGAAACATTATTTTCGCTTCCATTTTACCTGAAAATCTTCCATTTCTTGCTTAAATCAACCATTTTCATTTTCTATTTTCCTTGTATTTTTTAGCTATCTTTGAAATCCCGGAACCTCACGGTATTAGGGATATCCAATTCTTATATATCTTGCACAGGAACATCAAAAGCATGAGAATCTGCATTATTCAAATTCGTGCGCCTCCCTTTAGTTGTAAGATTATGTCAAAGTGGAAGAGGGATTTTCCCAGTATAGTTTGGTGGCGCAGCAAGTATTTGTTGTAACCATGTAAAAATTTTCGCAAGTAAAATTGCATTTTCCCAGCAGGATCCACGGATGCTTGAAAGGACGTTAAGATGCAGAAAGCATTTTGCTGTCAGGCAGACTTTTCATAGTTGCTTTTAAAACTTTATTGGCTTCGAGATGGCTTCATGACTTCAATTTATTTTTTTGACGCTTCACTGTTCTGGTTCTGGTGGAAATTCTTTTCGTTGGGTTCAATCAGACGAATTTTAGAGGACTTTTTATAGGTTACACGGGGAGTTTTTTTTAAAGGAAATTGTTCGAATTATTATGTATACGCTTGTCAGAGCTGATATAAATGGATAAATTTGCTCGTTTATTGGCAGTTTGACGTTAAATGTTGAGATAACTTTCGACTTGAATTGAATGTTTGCGCAAGAATGCTAATGCGATGCAAAAGTGGTTCAAATTCAGTTTGTGTTTTACTTGGAATATGCTTTCATTTGATTTTATGATGTTGAATGGGTTCCTTTATTTATTCAACTTTACGCCCTTAAAGGTTAGACTCTTTCAGATAAAGGCATGCTGTCCGGCATATGCTACTCTGAACTTCTATTTTCCCGCAGAATTCACAGCCATTCATAAGGCGTCAAGAGGATGGCAAAGGAGATGGCAATTATCCCAGTTGTTGAACTCTTGTATTTTTTAGCACTTCGAAAACGCTGTCTGTGGCCGGGGCATCAGCAGAGTTTTTAAAGTGTGATTCACTAAGATGTACTTTTTTCAGTAGAGATTTAAAGACGTAATTTGTCCCAAACTGTCATAATATTCATGATAAACATTGTTTGACATTTCATCACGGAAAAACTTAGGCTGGACACATCGTCTCTATTTTATTCAGTTGCATTAAGAAAATCAGCATTCCACGAGGAATAATATTTCATGCGCTTAGAGCAACTTAGGTCTAACGGCCTACCGAACGCCCAATTCGCTTTACCATCGAACAATTTGAACCCAATTTTCATAATTAAGAGAGCATAGAGGTAGAGTTTAACGATCTCCTCTGGACCCAGCGCGCAGCAAGTTGAATCATGCTTTATCCTGATATCAAGCTCAGTCAGGATGGACCTTCCGGTTTTCTGTCGTACTCAAGGGACTATTATGGTCCAATCCAGATTCACCAGAAAATAGGAAGCACCAGCTCGTATATCATCTAAGGCGAACAGCTGCATCACCCAGGGGTCCATGATGTCCGACAAGAAGAAAAAAAATCTGTTCTCAGTTTTGAACCCACTAGAAAGCCAAGAGAAGGAGGGTCAGAATGGAATTTAGGAGCCTCGCGGATGTTTAGCTCTGCGTTCAGGAACACGGGCAGCCCAAGTTTTTCCAAGATCACAGTGGCAGTGGTCTTTTTTCTAACGTGACCCTGTTCGACGAACAGTAATTTCTAATTTCGACCAGAGACCTTTCTAAAAGGAAAATATGTTAAAGATATTGGAGGTGCCTGAGTCTGTCTTGATAAACCTTATACCTTTGAACTCACCACATGCCATTGTCTGGTTTTGGACTAGTTTATTGTTACATTATTTTGCAAGAAAGAGCCGTATAGTATAGAAATCTATGCTGTCAAAGTGTCTTCGATAGTGAGCTCCGCTTTGCAGTCCGATTGGCTGGTAGAAGGTGGAATTCGCATTTGATAAGAAATCGCAGACATTAGAAACTTTGTTTAGCCATGTGGAATATGTGTATTAGTTTTTTCGCATGTCATCAGTAAATGTAACGCCTTAGATATTAACAAATGCAGATTTTTTTTTGTTTTTTGGAGGGGAAACCAAGCTTAAGAATTACCCATTATACCACCAGTCTGTCATGTCGTTTGGGTCATCATGGAGCAATATTCAGTAGCAAGCTTGGTTTGAAAGATGGAAGAGAATAAGATTGATCAGGGGGTCTGGGAGGGTGTTGGACCAGGTAGCGATGAGCCCTTCGTTTGAATTCTTAGGTGTTGCATTAGTTCGGGAGAGCCAAATTGCTCTATTTATAAACGAACGAAAGATTGGAAAGTATGAGAATGAGCTGAGTTGGCTAGTCTTGTGTTGCGGAAGAAATGTTGCCGTTCAGGCAGGAGGGCGGAAATTTTAGCTGAACACTCGCTACAGTAGTAGGGATGCAGCTTTTACAGGGCTGTTACAATCCTGAAGTGGCTCAGAGGGTCAAAGGAAATACAAAGGTTTTCATCTCCGGCTTTGGACCTAGTCCAACTACGTTAAGGTGGTCTTCGAGGCGCCAGCCTAAATAAATAAGTTATATTCCAGGCGGAGCCGAATGTAGGACTTTTAGATTGTAACTGTGGCTGCTGTTGCTGCTGCTGTTGCATTGAGATGGTTGTTTGACGATTTGGAATACGTATTTGATCATTCCATCGCAAGTTATCAGATAAGTTATACCCAAGATGTTAAGAGAAGGATCAGCTGTAAGGTTTGTTTTGCCCACTGAGACTGGGGAAGGTCAGTGCAGGTTTTATAAGTAATGAGACTTCATTTTGGAGGGCTTGAGCTCGACACTATCCTCAAGAATGCGTTTGATGCTCCTGATGACCTTGGTTTGAGAAGCTTACTGTTTTATGATAGAGGTTTGGTTTTACCCCTGTACTTCCTAATGGGGCAGGCTGCTTCCAATTCATTATTTAGGAGGTTGCTGAGATTCCTCAACTGATTTTCGAGATTTTCAGCGTTTCAAAACTGGATGGGGTTATCCTCGAGAAGGGATCTTTCCATCACTTGTCTATTTACGACCCAATCTCTGTTTCAGACATTCCTGCAGCCGGGGGCCCTCGTCACAGTTGCGCACATATTAACATTAAAAAGAATGACTGTGTGGTCAGAAAAGGAGTGTTGACTGGATATTCTCCAGTTTTCTACACAATTGATCAACTCTGGCGAACAAGAGTAATGTCTAAGACTACTTGTCTTACCCTTGTAACGAACGTAGGTTCATTTCCCCTGTTGTACAGCAAGAGATTATTTTGGAGTAAAAGATCTAAAAGTAACTCACCTCTTACATTTGTGTCTGAGCTACCCCAAACCGAACTGTGAGCATTTGCGTCACATCCAATGATGAGGCTGGCTCCATACCTAGCCGATTCCTTTGCCGCATCGAAGGGACTGGAGCTGTCTATATCTCCGTCATATGGTCAGTAGCATGGTATGACAACAAAACTATAATAACATAAACTTGACTTAAATTAGGATTTTCAGATGACTACAGCATATTTAAAGGGCAGCAAGAGGAATGAAAGTTTTATTTTTGATTGTTCTAAAATATTAAATTTTTCCGAATGTATCATGAACTATGTATGCAAACACATTGCAATAAACAAAAGGCGATAAAAAGAATCATAGAAAATTTCTCAAGAAACTAACATTAAAACCAACCCCCTTTTCTTAGACGTTTAGTGCCAGTAAAAATATTTTACAGCGTGAGTATGAGGTCTACCTCTCATCGTTAATATACAAAATAACTTCATCTAGGCAAAAACTAGAATTTCTATTATCCATAACAAAAATCCATGTACGAATGAACTTTCATTCTTCCCGCCCATCGCTACCCTTAGAAACCCATCACTGTTGTCAGGCTGAGGGGAAAATAATAAAATATATTGGCCCGGGGGTGGTGATGAGATTCTTTTTTTAAATATTCGCTGAAAAACGTTGATTCCGGCAAGAACCACGTTCTACAGCATCCTGCATACCATATACTCGCATGAAAAAAACCAATAACCATTTCAAGTTTTTATGAGTGTTTACGACAGAGGAATATAGCCCAACCCTTTGTTTGAAAGTATCAAACACCCCATGTGAAAGTGGTAAAAATTCCACCCAGGAAACTTGGAAGTCTGCCATTGCCATTAAGGTGGGGAAGGGATACTTTTAGATATTTTACAATCAACCGAGGGAATTTTTTGCGTTATTTACGAGCTCGATATAAACCGAAATTGTGCTCGAAAGTGAGTTGGAATAACGCCAGCGATAAAACCCGCTCAAATCACTTATGATCTCTGCCTCAAAGTTGCACTAATGGTCCTTGCAATTAAGAATATTTTCTCGACGTTTTCCGATAGCTGGTTGGGTTGGAAATTTCGAAATTCTACGAATTTCAGACACGTTTTCTACATAACTTCGTAAATGGCGATTTTAGAAAAGTTTCAGTTAAGAATTTCCCCCCTGAAGGAAATATGCTGCCGGAAATGGAAAAGGATGCTATTTGGGTTAAGGCTGTACCTCAAGGGCACGAATTTTTCGAGACGCAATTGGGGACCTTTTAAATTTATTTGAGTTTTGCTGAAATATTATTAAAGTTGAAATAAATCAGATCATACAAATTTCATAGCTATAAAAGTTCTGCAAGTTATCTTGAAAGTGAAGTTGAATCTCCTTAAAAGTTTAAATCCTATGCGATTTCATAAAAATCCGGCGCATTAAAAGTCGTTGCCATTTATGAATGACAGTGCACGAAAACTTTAGCTTTATACTTTTGAACAAAAACACCAAAAAAGAGAAAGAAATTTTCTGTTTTACCACTGTAGCCACAACGACAAATGAGTAATAAGATTTTGCATTAATAAATTGGAGTTAGTCTTTCAACATGGTGCGAAATTGTTAAAGGTGTTAGATAGATCTGTGTAGGAGGCATCTTCGCCCAAGGACTGTAGACTAGGAAAAATTAAGCGCTGATGGTGGACAGTTTTGTAACCACGAAAAACTTTTACGTAATTTTAGGGCACTCGTACTGTGGTTTTAAGTCTTCCCCGTTAAATTCAGGTATCGCATCGTAACTTCTATTTAAGTTTTAAAACTCCTCCCAACCGATTTAAAAAAGGTTTCCAAATGCATAGTGTCCAATCCAGAGACCAGGCATGTTGCTCTGTGACTTGTTTTTCCCTCCTGTGATTCTGGGCCCTCTCTTCTTCCTTGACGGTCTACAACATAGATCCAGTCCTGGTCTCTCGCATCTGTGCTCTCTACCGGTCCCTATTCTGAGCCAAGACCATCTAATTTGTTATGTTTTACCCCATCCCCATTCCCGAGTAAAAATAGAATATGGCCTTAGTACTGGCGAAGACCAAACTTGATTGAAACATAGTCCTCGGCCAGGTGAAGGTCATCAGAAGGCTGGTTGCAGGACCGTAAGCCCGTACACCACACCAATACACACACCGACGGGTATACGTTTGTGGGGTATGCAATGGAGTGGTGTCCATTTATCCGTAAACGGACGCTGATCCCCAGTAGCTGCCTGGACCTCGCCGATCAGCGGAAGCGAATGAAATACGTCGAATTCGTGCAATACCTACGATCGAATAAAGAAGTTCGACAGAAAATGAAATCAGAAGCGTACTGGAATAGCATTGCGGACAACGTGGAAGAAGCGACGTCGAGGCAGCAAAACAACATCAACAATCGACATCAAAATTTTCGGTGAAAAGAATTCTTCCAGCAGCTGTACAACCACGATACGCCACAACCAGCACCCGAACCAAGGATTATCGAACAGCCGACGAATCAGTTTCTCGATGCCGAACCAACACTTATCGAGGTGAAAACGGCAATAAAACGCTGAAAAATGGAAAAGCGCCGGGAGTAGACCAAGTAACTGTCGAGTGTGGGGGGGGGGGGGTGGCTTATCACAGCATCTCCAAGCTATCATAACATACATATGCCATTCGGATCGTGTCCCGTCGGCGTGGAAGAAAGCGATCCAATTTTGAAGATAGACGGCAGTTGGAGCATTAGTAAGAATTATCGCGGTATTAGACTCCTTTTGACCGTCGACAAAGTATTTACGAAAATCATACAATCCCGGCTACAGTATCATCGACGCAAACGATCCGGAAAGAACAAGCGAGATTTAGGACACATCGAGGATGCATTGATCAAATATTCGCTCTCCGTCTGGAAGAAAGGTTTCATTGTGGCAAACGCACTGTCGTCGTTTTCATCGATTTTCAATCCGCTTTCGATTGCATCGATTGGAACAGCTTGTGGAGAGTCTTGGAAACCGAACAGGTGCCATTATCCAACTTCTCCAACCGTCGAACGATGGCCCAGCCAGTCGTGTTCGTATTTGAAGCGATTTAACAAGGGAGATCCCGATTCAAACGGCTGTCCGACAGGGAGACGTCGCTTCGCCACTTCTCTTCAACGTTGTGATCGATGCCATTATGCATGAAGCATTCGATCTTTCGAAAGTGAATGGAGTTCGGCACCATCAGCGGCACCGAAGATGAAGAAAGCAAATGTGTGCGTGTGTTCTTACTGTGCCGGATCATACACCTCGATACGGTATAGCACCGGAGAAGATGACCTCTCCCGAACGAGCCTGGTGAAATAACTGAATTTGGCCTGGTGAAACGGTTTCTTTTATAGCTAGAACAGCTTGTCGGGATAGAAAACTTTAAAGCTTCGAAGTGAAGCTTTTAAATGGAAAATAACCTGGCCTGCTGTGCTGGGTGAATATTTATTTTTCTAAAGCTTTGTTGAGAGGGGGATTATTAGTAGTGAATCGCTGTTCGCTACAGGTATAGAAGTTTTCAAACTCCGTGACACAAATAATTTGAAGGGTTCTGCGCACCTCGTTGCCCAATTTCATAAAATTTGTTCTATCATTTCCCCTCTTTTAACTTAAAAAGGCAACAAACGCAGAAAAAACTCCACAAAATAATTTGGGAAGGGATGTGCGCATGCCGGATGAATAAAGTTAAGTAATCTTTATATGTATTGAGCAGAGCTTTGAAATACATGTAAAACTCCTGCTCAACAAAGGCTGTTTATCCATCGTAATAAGCATAATTTTACTATAATTATGCTAAATATTTCCCATCCCTAAATTTAAAATAAATTAAAAGAATTGCTGGAAAAAATTCTTTTAAAGATATGAGCATTTTCATTCATAAATTGAGAGTTCTCCGCAGCCGCAAGCAACACAACCTCCCCGGGCAGAAGCGCGCTTGCGACTGGCGGAAAATGTCAAAAATCTAGTAATCAAAGTGATAAAAACACAAATATCGTATTTTTTAGTAGAAATTACTACAAATTATTTCTGTGGCATTTGTGTAAAATATAAAAACCTTAAAATAAAAAAATATATAAAAACGGGTGTTTTTCAGTCATAATTTGTAATTTTTTTAAATAATCATCGAAGTCCCAGAAAAATACACCTCCCTTTAGCAATACGCAGTCGCGACTGATTACATGGCAGCAAGTGATTTGATAGGAGGAGTTAAGTGAAGCTTTTGTCTGAACTTTTTAACATTTTTAAGAGCTTAGCTGGGGAAGATGCGCGGGATGTCACGAGGTTTGAAAACGTCTATACCCCTTCGCAGAATTTTTTAATCATTTGAAGAGGCCGGGAGATTGAATCGAGCCCTCAGGCAGACCAACAACATAGTTTTTGGCTTAGATTTGACGACAATTTTCGTTGAAAGGCCAGAGAAAAAGTTTTCTATCAAGTAAATTAGTACTGAGACGACATCAATACTTCAATTCTGTTCAACAGAACAAGGTGTCATAGTGTTTAAAAAGGATCAGCCGATTTACATTATGAAGTTTGAAATTAACTGCAGCCACTTTTGTTCTTTCCTTTTTTTATCTGAAAGTCCAGAGTTCAAAATGAAAGCTCTTTGTACTGATTGCGGTTTTATCATATATGCATCTCATAAAATGCGGAGTCGAACAGCAAGCTCTACATAGGTGGAAAAATAATAAGAAGAACAATAAAACAGCTTATATCGCAAAAACCATTCACTACCACCACTTGTCCTTGGCGCTGTGTCCTTGTGTCGTGAAATTACACCAGGCAACATCAATTGATTTATCGTATCAAATATTTATTGCAGATAGTTATTCAAATTTGTCATTGCCATATGTCCGAACAAAGGGAAAAGGTTAAAAAAACGAGACATTTATAGACCATAAAAGCTACACCTTTATAAATTTTTGGAGGATGCTTGCAGACGGTAACCGTCCATAAATCGAAACAACTTCAGCATTTATGCAGAAGGACATGAAAGGTCACAACAATAAAAACCGAACCTAGATCCATGGCTGATGTGCTGTTCAAAAAAAAAGGAAATAAAAATCTAGAATTATTTATGTACATTTCGGTTGTAAAACTTTCGCAATAACTATTGAAAATATTAAATCGATAAGGATCTGAGATATTCCCCAAAAACCCTTGTGAAATGTCTGGAAATGAAGGAAGTGCCTGCTGTATGTAATCAGTTCTAGGATTAAGAGGTGTGCTTACTGTAGGGCCAGGAGAAATATATAAAATCTTACCTTTTTGCCCAATTTATCAACTTCACCACTCAATTTGTTCGTATGTAAGGGGTGGAATATTAAACAGGTTTCAGGTTAGCCAGAAGAAGGGAAATCAATTTGAAGTCGTTGTCAACTGTGTAAAAGTGAAAACTATCTTCAGGTTTTTCTTACTTACTGACTTGCGTTATTCGATTTCCATTAGTTCGTTGTGTTTTAAAAATCCCCCCTTGGTACTGGAGCGCCTTGTCTACTTATTCCACTTTAATCCTTCATGATCCTATCGGGCGGAAAGAGTTGCCCTTCAGCGAACTCTGTTTTGTGCGACAGCTATCAGCTTCAAATAGGACTTTCCAGTTGTTGTGGCCTCTGCTAATAGGGTTTTCCTCCACGTTGCTCTAGGTCTTCCGGCTCGACGGGATCCTTGCGGATTCTAGTCAAGGCCCTGTTTGACTGGATTTTCGTTTTCGCGTCGCAAGATGTGGCCAATCCAAATTCATTTGAATCAGATACAAGAAAGAACGCTTTTATTTTAAAATGAACCAAAAAGTAAAAAATTATTTTTAATGTAAAGTTTTTATTGGTGCAGTCACTTACTTAAATGTAACAAAACGTGGAGCCCTCTTGACCTAAATTCTTATTTTATTAATACTCGAACTCTTCGTTAGTGCCCCACGCTCGACCCCCATGATGGTTTCCAGAACTTGAAACACTCCGTAGAGTGTAGAAAGGAGTTTAATTCAGCTAGACGCAGCAACAGCGTACCCTCATGGGCGCCCGAAACCGAAATCGGCAATAAGGAAGGCCAAACGTACTTCCGGGGCTACCTTTTGCAGCATTTCATGTTGTGAATGGAGTAATAGACCACATCAAGATGCCATAAATTTCTACACTGATGGCTCTAAGCTCGAGGGCCGAGTAGGAGGAGGAATGTTCTCGTCGGAACTTGGGATCGAAGTCTCCTTCCGATCACTGCAGTGTATACCAAGCGGTGGTTTTACCCAGACATGAGGCTGTTTTGCAAATCAACCAGCAACGCGACAGGAGCCGAACTGTCTACACCTTCTCAGATAGTTAGACGGCTCTGAATGCCCTGCGCTCTTGTACTAATAACTTCAGAACTATCTCAGAATGCCGCAGATCTCTTAACGAGATGGCGCAGCAGTTCAGGACCCTTGTCATATGGGTGCCTGGTCACCTAAATTTAAAGGGAAACTGTAAAGGTGGCGAACTGGCTAGGAAAAGCATGACCGCCGCTCTCCTTCCTGGAAAGGGAAGGGTTGGTACGCCTTGGGCAAACTTTAAACTCCGATGGAAACCCCACACAATGCAGCTAGCAGAGAAGCATTGGAGGGATCTTAAAAATGCACCTTGCCTAAAATGACTTGGCCCTCCTACGATCTCAGGCGGACCACCTTAGTGCTCGGTAGACGAGACCTCTTAGTTACAGTGCAAGTACTGACCGGACACTCTCTAATAAGGACGCATAAGGCCCGCTTAGGTCTCGAAATCTACAATTCCTGCAGAAGCTGTAAGAATCTAAACGATGAGGAAAGTGACACCTTCTTTGTCACTGCCCAGCCCTGAGCAAAAGGTGACTTACCACTTTTGATGAAACCCTCCTAGGCCCGCTTGCGGAAATCCCGAAGTTTGGGTTAGGTCATCGAGGTCATCGAGGTGGTTTAGCGAAGAGACGACACTTTAACATCGGGTTTAAAGTGGGATCATTATGGCATTACAATGAGACTATCCCTTTGGCCTAAGTGTTTGGGCTGGGCACCAGCAGCTCAGCCATATCTAACCTAATCTAACCTAACCTAACCTAGCCTAACCTTCTATATGTATATAAGAGTCGCAGTCTCAGTCGTAGTCGGATTTAAAATTTAAAAACATTAGAGTCGGAGTCGAAAAATTTTTGGGGCCGACTCCGCAGCTCTGGTTGAACAGCCGGCCTCAATTTCGTGTTGGTTGAGAACTCAGTTGATCTTCATATGCGGAACAGGCAAGCAAATGCGGAACGCCCAATGGTTAACAAAATTAAGTAAGAAGTAGTTATAAAAAAGAAAATAATAATAAGAATAATCTGTGTAACCCAAACCCTGGTGCTGATTGAGTTACTCCCTTTGTTATTAGGAAGTTGAAAGTTTTCTTCTCCATCAGTTCATTTTAACTTTCTCTACTCCTTTCCACGAGTTTGAACTCTGATATTTTAAGTAATTAAAAAATTGCAGCAAATATTACCATAATATCAGTTTCAGTCTGATATTAACTTTAATTATTGTTCATGCATACATTTTGCAGAAATTCTCGGTGAAGGAGCACACCTGGTCGGCAGATGGTGTTTCGCATGCAAAATATTTTGTTGTATTAAAATTCAGACTGAAAAAATATTCGAAATTTTTATTCTATTTGCGAAGAGCTCTTTAGCAACATTCAAACAAATTCTCAGTATTCTTTGCATATATAGAAACCTCCAAAAAAATTGCAATTAATTAACGTAAAACATTTCTATAGTGGATTACTTGTTATATTCATATACTTTATTACACCCTCAAAATTTTAGCGCATATGAACCATATGTTGAGAGCTCCTTTGGAACTTTTTCAACTGCACGAAAGGGAGTAATGTAAATTCGGCGTACAATTTTCAAAAATAAAAAAAAAACCTGGAGTGTTTTTAAACTTAATTTATTTTATTTTTTGTAACAAGCAGAAAACTTCGCCATTGCGGACATAGGTGGTTGAAAGTTTATCCAATAGGAAACATGTCCAGTGGTCTTCTTTTTTTGAATATGTATAATTTATGGAATAAAAGTTTAAATTAACTCCAATGGGAAAATAACTATCTTTTAACCAAGTTGAAAATTAATTTGCTCCATGCACGGTTCGGCTTCGCGTTTGACTATTCATAATCCTGAAATTGCATGGAGGTGCTGAGGGAGTACGAGAGACACAATGGAAGCAGATTGAATTAAATTATATTTTTTAAGATAAAGTTTTTTTTTATAGAGGAAAAGTTGTTAAAAGAAATTTATTTTCATACTTCAAGCTTCTATTTTTGTTCAAATTAATTTTGTAAAATTCTACACAAATTATTATTTTGCGTGTGAAATGTTTCATTAATATGAGAGTTGTTTGATAGAGGTTCCGCCAAAAGAGTTGATGCCGAGAAAGTCGCGTTTTCCATGCGCAGTAGAATCCCCGCATGCCGTTCCCGTCCCTTAGCCTAGTCGCAACAAATTTCGAAGGGGAAATTTGAAAATACATAAGCGCATTTCTTATCAATATGTGCGCAATTTTTATTTGTGTGCAGTTTTAATTTCCCCAGCTGCGCGCTCCGGCATCAGCTCTTTTGGCGGAACCTCTAATTAACTTTTCCCCTACATTTTGAGAATGATTTGTTGTTCAGAAGATAATAGAATGGTTTTGAGTTGCAGTTAGAATTTGATAAAATTGGGTTTTGTGGTGATATGTTTTTGGAAAGATGGAAATTGAAGGGAAGATTTTTCATAGGTTAGGTTAGGTTAGGTTGAAATGGCTGCCCCCACCAGGGAGCCCACTTAGGCACGCCATTGGGCCCATTGTGATGCCATTCTGGTATTGGGACATAGTTCAGGCCATTTCAAGCCATTTCGAGCTTTTAATAAAGCGACAGAGTCTAGAGACACCAATATTTTGCAGCTCGCTCAATCCATCAAGGAAAGGTGAGCCAAGTAGGGTCCCTCTTTTCCTTGCTAGGGCGGGACATGTAGGTACAGAGAAGATGGGAGACAGTTTCTTCCTCTTCTTCATTACCACAACTTCTACATAAGTCGTTGTGGGGGAGTCCAAATCTTTCGGCGTGTGGGCCGAAGGGACAGTGACCAGTCAGCACCCTTACCACGTGGCTTATCTCCTTTTTGTTCAACTGAACCAGAGATTTTGAACGCTTTGCAAAGATTTTTCATAAATAACAGTATACGTCAATGAATTTAATCCTTAATCCTAATTTTATCATGAGCAGTGACGGCCGATCGTGTTGGTAAAACAACACTCCCCTCCTCCGAAACTGTTATTTGGTAACAAGCTTTCCTAAAAAGAAAAGAAGGTAGGTCACCTCATTTGTTCTGAGACCTCTCCTGTCGATCACAGCGTATAATGACGATGTGCTCGAATAATGCGAAAACAAAGCTATCAGATCTTATTAAAGTGTACTATGGGAACAGATCATTCACTCACAGCCCGCTTAAAGGTAGTGATGATCGACCAGAGGCTTACTTTTAGAACCATTTTGTAGAAAAATCAAGATGACGGTTCAAAGATGACGGCCTATTTTTGTATTTGTATTTCCAGACCCCCGACATTGGTATCAATTGAGAGGGCAGGACAGGTCATAGCCGGCGGATAATGTGGGTATGGTGGGTAGCAGTACCCACCCGGATAATTCCGGGGGAGTAAAATACCCATCCGGAATTTGAGAATAAATGAGCGTGCTGCATGAAGAATGCCGAAACCAGAGACCATATTCGTCAAATCTCACACAATAAAACAAAACGTGCTATGCATTTATCCTGGATACCTTGTGATACCAGTCACAGCGCAGAGCTATCGTGCTCGAAACGATGAAGGTATTTTTTATGTTCTACTCAAGACCTGTGGGAGGTCATAACTCACTTCCCCACACCCATCAATCCACGTTTGGGATAAAGGCCCAATTATAATGAACGGATTTGAGCGCAACAAAACGGATTGAACTGTCAAATTGGTTTTCCCACGCATT
This sequence comes from Thereva unica, assembly GCA_949987705.1. Taxonomy (NCBI): domain Eukaryota; kingdom Metazoa; phylum Arthropoda; class Insecta; order Diptera; family Therevidae; genus Thereva; species Thereva unica. The sequence continues at coordinate 146,944,553 of OX465282.1, read as the reverse complement.
CAAGCGGACGCGGTCGGATTTGAGCGCGTTCGTTTTTAAAAGATTAGAAATTGCCGCATTGAACTGTCAAAAATTTGATAAACATAACGTTAAAAGTTGAAATGCAAAATTAAAAGTTGAAATGCAACTCGCCAACAAGGTTAAAAATTATGAAATTATTTATAAAAAGCGAAAAGTAGCTATAAAAAAAACAAAATGAAGATTTTTTTTGCACTCTTGTTAACAATAGACTTTGACGTTTGAATCCGATCAGATGCGTGATTATAACCAATCAATTTCCCATCCGATCAAATGCGTTTTTTTGACATTCCAATCCGCTCAGATCCGTTCATTATAATTGGGCCTTAAGTCTTTGGGGTCCACCGACTCTTAACAGAGTTGTCTTACTTGCCTAGCCATTGCATTACAGACTCGCAGTCGCCTGCCGCCGCACTTTGTCTCCCCTCTAACATATTCTGGATCATAGAGACGCATACCTTCTTTCATCAGTATCTGTGTGGGTATAATTTCCGCTATCACTCACGTCGCGTCGTTGGATATGGACCTGTATGCGCAGCACAAGTGAAGGATGTTTAAGCTGGAGACAGATACATGCGTACGTTAGTGCGTGCGGTGATTGATGTGATAAAGGTGCTTAAATTCAAAGGCAAACTGACATATAGTTACGAGAAAGGAACGCACGCAACGTAAAAGTTGGTCTACTTCCAACTTTTCCTCATTGCCGCTTTCACCATAGTCTCAAATACCCAAACACAAGCACATAGATACAACGGACACACGCACTCGTCGTTTAGATTTTTTGGTTATTTGTAAAAGACTAGAAAGAGCCTAAGGACGCAACTGTTTATAAGCGAAAATTCGTCGCATACACCGTAGAAACTGTGCGCGCGCACCTAACTGTTTCCAGTTAGTCTGTAGGAGACCCTCTATCTTCTGCTGTGAGCCTTCTTTCTTGCTGCTGCTGCCCATACTGGCGCTACGTAAAGCTTAACTAAGCTAACCACTCTCCCTAACAGGAGGTGACGGATTGGTTTGGGCCCTCACGTGGGGGAGCATTCTCGGAAATGCACAAATTGCGGAAAATTTATCCGCCATGCCGTCCAATTGTATTTTAAAATTAAGCCTGTGGTCGATCATCACTCTCAGGTACCTTAAGCCGGGCTATCAGTAAATGATCTTTTCCCATACCTTGATTCTTACGGTTACTTGCTTTCCCAGGCTGCTGATCAGTGCAGTTACAGTTTTGTGTTCAGAAAATGGCAGACCAGCGTTTTCAGGCCACGCTTTAATAGTTCCGTTCGCGCATAGCACGATCTCAGCGAGTCATGATACATTGTGATCCTCAGGAGAGGTCTAAGGACACCACGTGTTGTTCTGTACACCGTTGGCCCATCTTTCAATTAACAATGAAGTGACCTACCTTCTTTCCTTATCAGGAGGTTGTTTATTAACAAATAACATTTTCAGAGGACGGGGTAGGTTTGTCTGACTACCCGGGCCCAACACGATCCGCCGGCACTGTGACAGGTAGAATACAATTAGTGATGTAGCGTCTTTCCAAATTTAAAATGGTGGCCAACACAAAATGCCGGAAAACTAAAAAGTAGAAAATAAAACCGATCAACTTCAAAATATTACAAAAATTATACAAAAATATTTGTATACGGGACTCTTTTACATAAGGTTACAGATCTCATTCGTAGGAACCAGCCGTCTTGGAGTATTATGACTCCTTAAACAAAACGATTCACATCGACCGATATTAGGCTGGAAACGCGGGAAGCAGGTGAAGGAATCTTACCTGTTGTCGGTAAGTGTTTCTGTGTATGATTGTGAACTTCAGGTTTTTTCGAGAATGGAAGATGTAGATTGGAAAACAGCTCTTCCTTTTCTCGGTTAATACATATCTTTTTTAAGTGGCTAATATATTTTTTTTTTCTAAAGCACGACTTTTTTATAAATCCCTATTCTTTAATTTCTTAACAGATTGAACCGATATCAAAGCTCGATTCGGTGAATGATGTTCGTGTTATTTGATACTTCTTAATATGCAGTACGTCCACACACTTTAAATCAAAAAGTAATCAGCCAATTCATCAGGGTCAAAGAAAAGAACTAGAAGTTAGTGAAATACAATATCAACAACAATTTTCCAAAAAAAATCGAACTGCAATGCACCTCACTAATGAACCCGTTATCGACGAACGACTGCAGTTTTTCAACGTGAAATTTATCCTCAAACAGGGGAGTTCAATCCAAGATCCAGATGGATTTAGTCACTAACCTTCCTTTAAGGATATTCTGCCTGCATATAAGACACTAGAAACAAGAAAACAATCCAGATACCTCTTTGGACTCGTTGAAACGTGAGAATTGCCTTACTTTTATCCACAGTCACCGAAGATATGTTTAAGCATATTCCACAAATAAAGTTAGGGGTATATATTAAGGGGACCAAATCCGAATACAACTGGGAGCAGTTGCTGATACTTTTCTTGAGAACAAGACGAAACTTTCACAAAATTCAATTAAAGTTGCCACGACACTCGGAGCTGATTTTCCCTCAATGTTTGCATGGTGAAAAGTTCCTTTCAGTCACAATCGCAAGTTGAGTTCTTTTGTTAAAAACTACCCCCGATCTCCCGGGGCGGCGGGCGGCACGGCTGTATAAGAGTATGCATTTCTTAGTTAGATTCAACCCCTGAAAAAGTTTGTCTCGCAATTTCATTTTAAAGTTGTTTGACTTTGGGTTAAATTCATTCAGATTTGTAGCCGTGCAGTTTCAGGGGCGTTACCCCTATCGTGGGGAGGGGGGGTTGTTTTTATGTTTTATTGGTATAAATTGGATAAAAAAAGGGGACAAAACCGCTCTTGACATCGTTTGTACATTGGAGACACCATTGTGCCATTTCATCACACCGCGCCAGAGTATCAGTCATAAACTTTAAATTTATGGCCCAATCCTGTGGGATGTCAAGAACGAAATTTTATGGCTGAATGCCTGAGATTTCATGTGTCCAGGATTATAAGAGTTTCGCAGGATATGCGAGATACACACATTTACAACATAGCCATGGGCATATATTCTGCTCCGCCGTGTACGAAAGTCAACTTTTCCCCGGTGTACCCCCTCCCGCAGGATATTCTTTATCGATTATTATTTATGGAGCGGAAAATAAGATATCAGTGTGCGAGCAATGTTGAAGTACTTAGCGAGCTCTTCCCCACTATGTTGTCACTAGACAGTTGACGGTTCGCGTTTGGAGCTGCTATGTAATGACTTGGCGCTTCGGGGGTTGTGATAATGTCCTCTGATACAGCCATAAATAAATTCATCGTCGTCGTCTCGCCGCCGCCGCCGTCGCTCGTTCAGGTGGCATGTACTTAAGGAATCAAAACACGAGAGGCCTGGTCCTTCGTCGAAATTTCAGTCAACTCATCAGTAATTCATTAGCAGTGAACCAGTGCCAAAAACATTCTTTCTGGTCAGAAAATGAATTGATTTACATGACTTGGAAACGACTACAAAGGAGGAGCACCGGGACCGCCCTGTCTAGTTCGGGGTTGATTCAGTTTTTTTATTTCGTCTCCTCTGCTCCTTAACGAGCCGAAAATTAATGGGGCACAATTAAATCAAATGAATGGCAGAGAAATTGGGGAAAAACAACAGCCTTTTGCCTCTGATTAGTTCTTGAAAATTTACCGGGGAAAATATTTTCATATTTCATGCTTTGATTGTTGTTGTTTCTGTAGAAGCACAGCTTTCTCCTTCTTCTTTGTTTCATGTACATATTTTTCTCTCCTTTTGTTCAAATTTCACGAGAATTAATTGAAAATTTCAGCTCACTGTATAAATTGCGCAAAAGACTGACAAATTGGAATATTTCTTTCTTGATCCAAGTTAACGAATGACGACAATCAGTAAACAAAAACAGAATTAAAACACGATGAAAAAATATCAAGAAAAGAAACGTCATTTGTAAAAATAAGAGTCGCATTAACCGTTTAATTTTTATATTCATCATTGTATGTTTAAATTTATGACGATTTTGGACATTTCAATATACAACGACACAAAACGACTCTATCCACTATCTTGATTGCATTAAGAAAAGAACGAAATATGCATTCACAATTTTTCAATTCAGTCACACATTTTAATTCTCTTAACCTTAGCCCTCTATCGGGGATGATTCATATTAACCCACTGGAGTTAAATAAATTTTTGGAGATACAACTCCCAAGAGCAATTCTTTTATTTATGTTTAAAGAAAATATTTTGCAATATTAATTTCTAACTTCACAAACCATTTTTTACAAATATGTAGAATAAGATATCGTGTTTATAAGTAGCTCCAAAGTACCTTGTCAATTACGTAAGTGTTTTCTAGCAGGGGCGCTCGAACTTCAAATTTACACAAAACAAGTGTGTATTTTAATTTGAAAGAGTATTCATTACATTGTATATATTAGAGCTCCATTCTACATATTAGTCCAACACTTGCAACTTGTATGGCCGAATTGCCATTTACTTAAACTTTAATAACTTCTAGACCAATTATAGTAGAGCAACGTAATTAGGCTCATCTTTTAGGTAAATGTGTATTCTTTTATGTGAAAGAAATAACAGAAACCTGAGTGACTCCGTTTAAAAGATATGTAGGTTCAAAGTATGGGCAAACTGCTGAAAAACGACAGTGCTTTCATGAGTGCTTTATGTAAATCTTTAAAACGGCGATATCTCATGAATGACAATTCGTACGGGAAAATGTATAAGATCCTTTTTTGTAGGTAATCGCATAATCTGCAAACTTTGTAAACACTATTTTATGATAAAAGTTACCGTTTTGCTGAAAATCGCAAAAAAACCGTTTTTGTGACCTTTGACCCCGAGTAAATCCAGGTTCCAGGTGCCAGATCGATGGGGACTTTTTAGATTTCATTTATAACGGTGTTTTGAACAATCCTACCAATTTTCAGCTAGGTGCGAATTTATGTACCTTCATACCTATTTTTTGGGCTAATTTGACCGGACTAACAGTTAATGAGATGTTTGAGAAAAACAGATTTTCGTGACCTTTGACCCTCCGTAACTTGAGTAGCCGGTCAGTTGGCTTTATGGACTTTTGTGAAATTATTAGTGACTCCAAAATAAAGAGAATCCCGGTGGAAAATCTCCAGTTGCATTTTTTTCCAAAGGTTTATGTATAAAATGCAGAATGCAGAAAAGTGGGGTTGCCATGTTCTGTAGCTTATGGCTCTTATCGGGGCCCGTCGTGTCTCAATTCGATGTCCGGGGATTCAACCATTGCCCCTGAGTTGAACGATGGTAGCGCCGACCACATTTCGTTATTTTCCTCTGAGATGAGTGTTGATGAAGATGACCACATGAAAGAAATGGAGATAGAAGAAATAGAGAGATAACCAACAAAATTATTTCATACCTTGTAACCTATGGACTAGGCCTACTGCGGATACTATATAAAAACGCTGCTTGCATTCTACTTCAAAGGTGGTGCGGAAACGAATACAGCGCGATGGCCGAGTTTTCTCAGCCCCATATCTCAAAAACTATTGGTTCTACGTAAATTTTGTACAGGACTTTTTTATGCAGATTCATCTCACGAACAATCTTTACTTAGCCAAAAATTGCGTAAAACCGATAATTTACGAGATATTGGAGAAAAGGAGATTTTAGGGACCTTTGACCCCCCATAACTCGAGTAGCCGGTCAGTTGGCTTTATGGACTTTTGGGAAATTATTTGTGACCCCAAAATAAAGAGAATCCCGCTGATAAATCTCCAGTTGCATTTTTTCAGAGGTTTTGCCTTTTTTTTGTATAAAGTGACTGGGCTATAATTTCTGGTTGTTCGAATCAATTTTTATTATATAAACTAGCTGGGACCCGGGGCGCCTATGCTGCACCCATAAGCCAATAGTAGTAATCAGGTGAAGCATTTTAATATACAGTAAGGGAGTTTGAAAAAGGCAATTTTTTGGTATTTTTGATTCCAAATAACAAAATGTGAAACTATTAAGGGATCTGACATGTTAATCGCGACAATAAAAACCATCCATTGACATATCATTTTTCGAGATATGAATTTTCATACACAGATGCAGTGTCGCAATGAACTGCATTTTCTGTATTTTGGATAGCTAGGACCCGGTGCGCCTTGCTGCAGCTTACGTTTAAATATTTAAAATCATTTCAAAGCTTCTAAATTCAACTTTTATCAACCAATAATTAAAAACCAACTTTTCCTATAAAAGTTGGAGTCATTAGATTCAAAATACATTTATTTGAACTATGACCAAAATTGCCTGAACGTTAAAATATTTAAAATTAATGCAAATAGCCGCATCCAGGACTCGAAATTCGAGGGCCATTTTCTATAGCTTTTTTTAATTTAACTCTAGAAGTCTGCAATAACAAAATTTTTCGAGAAATTGAAAAATGAAACAATTTTTAATAGTTGGAAAAAGCCATGCCAAAAAACCAACTTTTATTATCATTTATATAATGTATGACCAAATTACCTATTTATTCTCTAAAAACCACCAACGTTAAACCATTTAAATAAACCCAACTCTTCAAAATACAACATGCAACTCTTCAACTACTTTTCATGTAGATCAACCAAAAACAAATTATTTCTATAAAAGTGTGAGATATTAGATTCAATATACATTTATATAATGTATGACCAAATTACCTATTTTTTCTCTAAACAGAATATAAACTTTTATTAAATAGTAGTTTAGAGTCGAAAAATAATGAAATAAAAAGCTTGCAGTACAAAAACTTGTCTTTTTTGCGGCAAAAAAACTTGTCTTTTTTGCGGTGGAGTTTTTTGTACATAAAATTGAAAAACTCCAATTTTAACTTATAGTGCATGATAGTCCAACTCTTAACGAAGAAAAAGAGCTTCGAAAAAATGTCCTACGAGGTCGAGCAGCTGCAGACGAAGGATTTTACGAAAACGCTTTTTTTTACATAAATCGAAATTTCACCCATATTTTGCAAAATTTCGAGCCAAAAAAAATAATGAGTTTTCAGATTGCCAAAAGCAACATTTTTACCAAATAAAAAGTTTCTAGGTCGCATCAATAAAAAGAAAAAAATAAAAGAAAAAGAAGCGATTTTTAGCGGTTTTTAGCATTTTTCTCCATGTATAAGACACTAACCAATATTTTGTACCACATCAATTGAAAGATAATTTTAATACCTATAACTTTATAATTTAACTTTTTCGGATCCGAGCTCAACTTTTTGTTTTATTGGCGAAAAACCGGTTTTTTGACTTTTGCGAATTTTTTAGGTTAAGTTCGCCAATGCAGTTCCGTAAAAAAAAACGCTATCATTCTTCAAATTAAGTGTTCTACACGCCCATATTTTTTTTTCCTGCCTTCAATTGTCTGGAAATTAACATGGTGATTCCGTAGATTGATTGGACTATATGTATCATTGATGAAATTGGTTTATTAACTTTTCGTCTACGGCTTATTTACATAGACCCGTGATTTGACGTAGCCCCACAAGAAAAGGTCTAATACCGCTAATCACACGATCTCAGTTGAATTGCAGAAACCCTAGTTAATGCAGAAGATCCATTGTCGAACTTAGGCGAATTTGGCCGATCACCCTGTCGGCCCCACACAATCCACACAAACTGACTTGTCTGGATGCATTGCCAGCTGATGGGTCTCACGTGGATTGTTAAAAGCCCAAATGCTGCAATTTTGTTCCAGGGTCCAGTCGGCAAATGATCGATGCTGGTTGTGGTCGTTTTACCTTCAGTTCCTTGGTCAATTGAATTATGTATGGGTGCAGGTCTTACTCCTAGCGCAAAATAAGCCAAGTTGAATTCTGCGAAAGGCTCAAGTTTATGGGCGCGACGAAGAATTGACTGCATTGGTTTATTCTGCATACTTCATTTCACTACAATAATATTTTCTGCAGATGCGTAAGGGTACTGTTTGATTGTTTTCTGCACCGGTTAATTCGAATTAGTCGATTAAGACGATCGTGTTCAACGTAAAAATCACGTAGCGCACGGACCGTAGGCCGAACTAACTTTCCATTATTTATTTTTTTTTTTATTTTTTTTTTTTTTTATTTATTTATTTATTTTGCAGAGTACACAAGATTACAATCTTTTAGAGTATATTTAACAAATGGTAAATAATCCTAAATTCTTACAACTAGCTTAAGATAGAAGAGCGAAGAATTTGAAAGAAGTAAGAGAAAAGAAAGAAGATACGAAGATTCAGAGGATATAGGACGATGGCTTATAAGCAGTGCTTGAGATATAATTGGATTAAGTTTTAGGAAATTATTAGAGCTCCATTCACTGATTCGAGATAAAATATTATTCATATCGGCAGCACAGCGAACAATGTCATTAGGAGGAAATGAATTGTACAGCTGAAGGTCATCAGCATACATATGAAAAGAACAGCCGTCAATGACCGAAGGAAGATCATTGATGTACAGGGAAAAAAGAAGAGGACCCAGTATCGAGCCTTGAGGCACACCCAGACGCACCGGCAGAAGAGACGATGTTCTGCCATTGTGACGAACACATTGAAATCTATCAGAAAGAAGAGAGGAGAAAAGACGCGAGGCAGAGGAAGAGAAATGGTAGAGTTGATTAAGTTTGGACAACAGGAGCGGATGCACCACCGAGTCAAAAGCCTTAGAGAAGTCAAGCAGAACCAATAAAGCAATTTTACCCTGATCAATCGCAGCCCTAAGATCAGTTGTAACCCTCAACATAGCAGTCTCACAACTGTGCGATTTTCGAAAGCCAGATTGTTAGATAGAGAGAAAATTATTACGTTCTAGATGGCTCATCACTTGAGTAAAAATAATTTTTTCAAAAGCTTTAGCGAGGAAGGGTAGGATGCTAATAGGACGAAAGTCAGATATATCAGATGGCGACCGTCTTTTGGGTAAATGAACCACAATGGCTTTTTTCCAGAGCAGAGGGAATTCAGATGCAATGAGACAATAGTTAAAAACATGCGTGATAGGTTCAGCAATTAGGGGAGACAGGATTTTGAGAAAACGTGAAGAAATTTCATCAAAGCCGATTCTGTTCGAGGAGATAGACAGTAGAGATTCAAGAACTTCTAAAGAATCAACATAGCGGAAGTAAAAGCTACCAGGACTGAGCGAGTCAGAAGAGGAGAAGTTACAGAAAGAGAGACGATCATATCTCGGGGGAGAGAGGATGAATGAGGAGTTGAGGACCTCAACATCAACATCAAAAGGGTCAGATACAGAAGAATGAACACCAAGTGAGCGAAGGTTAGACCAAAGTCGTTTCGGATCTAGGTTAGGATTAAGCTTGCTAGCATAGAACTCACTTTTAGCAGCTTTGACTTTGAGGTTGATGCGATTGCGAAGCACTTTGTACTCAATTAAATAACTACGAATTTTAGTTCTACGGTACCGCCTGTACATAGACTCGCGCTGGATTATCAGATCACGAATCTCACGTGAAAACCATGGATAACGAGAAGAGGTTTTGAGTCTACGTATCATACTAAAAAGTAAATATTCACACATGTATTTATAGCATAATTACTTAAACATCATAATCAATTTTATATTTTTTTGTTTTTAAAAGAATGAAGTTAGGTGAAAATTTTGCAAGAATAAAGAAAATAAAGCCCGGCAATAATCTGGTATCTACTGCAAACAGTAATACAGTATTGTAGATACTAGTGATGAGCCAAAATGGTCTTGTTCTCGCAGTCTTGTCTTGTTCCTGCACATTTAGCATGACCAAGAACAAGACTTAGTTATGCTTGCAAGACCAAGACCAATACTAACTGTGCAAGAACAAGACCAAGACTATATCAGTCTTGTTCTTGCGTTTGCTCAGCACTAACTTCAACCGTTCATGGTCTCGAAATCTTTTCGTAAACCAGGATTTGGCGAATGTGTGTGGATACCACCTCCGTACCTCGTATCATTTTTCCCAATGCAACTTATTTTTAGAAGAGACCTAGACCATCGGAGTCCATTGGTTTTTATTGATCTGGACAGGGTTTCTTATACTGCACTTGTGAAATTGGTCATGGTTAACCTGAATAGTCGTGCAGTTGATTCAGGGGGTTCGATTATTTCACTGACTTTATGGATTTCTGCTTTGCTTATGTATAGGCTGTTTAGGTATTTAGATTGACTTTTGGAGCTCTACATATTTCCTATCGGATAGGTGCATGTAATCAGTTGTTATTTCCGTTTCATTCTTCGCACAGGGAGAACTTGCCAGTGTATGGTGTGATAATATAGCTTCTTACCCATTTTTGCGTTTAAGTTGCCTAGGCCGGTTTTCATGTGGTAGAAAGGGACTTTATCATAGGTCACTCCGAGAATTTCATCAAGGTACCTAACCTAACCTAATCTACACCATGATCAATGGTATTCTATGAAATCGGGCCGTCGGGATCCGATCTTAAGCTCGTTATCATTTACTAATATGGTAGGAGAAAATAATGGACTATCATTTTCGTCAATTTGCTGTAGACTTTACTTTAATTTTTAAATTTCGTCAAAATTTTCCAATTACATTATTTTGAAGGAACTCATAACAAGTTTAATTAATTAATGATAGATTCTAACATCCTTCCAATCTCATAATTCAACCGAAGATATTCAAAGCCACGCATAACCACAAACATCATCTGGTGAAGTAAGTGAATAATATTTCCCCGTAATATAATTCACACATTTCAAATAATTACATATAACTACCATTTTGATTACTATTCGCTGAAATATGTTTTTGGGGGGAAATGCCCACCCACATAAAACCGTCATGTATCATATTCTATTACAGGATTATCTTGATTCTCGAAGAGGATATCAGCGACTTTCGGAGGATAATAAAAGGAGCACAGAGCATACGTTATGTAATAGGTAGGCGAAGCCAGATATAAGATGGGATTATTTCCTTGGGCCAGCAAGTAACTGGCGCCAGCTCCCGTTTTTATTATGCACGTTCAATGTCATCCGTAAGATATAACGGCACCGCTATTAGCTTCCCTTTCATTAGGCTTTTTGTTGTACAAGTGCTCAAAGGACTTTTATGATGTGTTTTTCCGACTGGATTGTATATGACCGCTCAGAATTACCGACATTTCTTTGTCGTTTTCCCCGCAAAAGGATTCCATAATTCACTGTCGGAAATATGTCTCATGCCCGAGAATACAAGATATCATAGATAAAAATCTACGCTATTAACACATGTTAGACCCCATACTGAAAGTGCTCTGGCTGCGAAGTTATTTCTCAGGATAATGACGAATATCCTGTTTCTCGTTTAATTCGTATATCCTAAAAAGGATACATCATGAAAATGATAATAAAGACAAAAAGAAAATCTGAGGAAATTATTTTTTATTTTCCGTGTGTTTGTTAAATACAGAGACAACGATGATGACGCTGGCTCCTGCAAATTTAATGCAGTGAAATTCCTTCAGGGGGCAAAAATGCAAAGCGAAATGCAAATATCAGAAAAATGTCACAAATTTAAAGTCAAGCATTCTCTTCGGTCTTGGGGCTGGCAGGCGTCAGGGACCTCCATTATTATTATTTTTTAGCAGATCCCCAGAGGTTTCTCCAGGCTGTAATGAAATAACGTGTTACTGCCAGGCGAACACAATTATTCCAAGGCTCAACATCTAGTCATCCTTCTTCATTTTTAAAGGGAAAAATACGACGGAAAGGAGGGGTGCAAAAACTGAATTTAAATGCAGTGATTTTTAAGGACTCCGGTATGCATACTAAGCATCAAATTAAATAAAAAGCTCTGCAGAAAAAAACTTCCTTTTTAAGACTATGCACAGGAGATTTAAAGTCCTGTTAACAGTCTTTATAATAACGATGCTTTTATAAGCTTGTGGAGGCGTTACTCTGCTAGAATCAACACCCCTAAGAGAATTATGAAAATAAAATGATAATTTGAAAATTTAAAACTATTTTGTGAAAATGTTGACTAGAAAGGATTAAAAGGACCTTTAGTGGCAAAATGTTTGGATGGTTGGGACTTTTGTAAATGGATAATGCAATATAAAGTTTAGACGAAGCGAGCTTTAATTATTATAAAGAGGCAAATGGAGCAGTATGTGGTGTTTGGGAATAAAGGATTAGATCACAGAATCGGATATGGTGCCGATAACGTTTGACTCGGAAACGTACATTTAATTGCAAACATAACAAATCGGGACTTTTGAAAATATAATTTTATATTATATAAGTTTTAGGTAGAACTCTTAAAGATTTGTAGGCTAGAGCTCAGAAGTAAGTCCATTCGCTAGGCTAGGTTAGGGGTAGAGCTGCTCAATTCGGAGGCTCAATTAGCGCTACGGTGCGCCTTTTTGCTACCACACACTTGTGTGCATAAGGTTAGGTGGTTAGATCTACTGTGGCGGCCACATCTAAAGCCATCCTAAGGAGTTTAGCAAGCATATCAGTGATCTGAGTTTTAGTCTGAAGAGCTCTTTGCTACATATACATCAGTGGTGGATTAAAAAAAAAAAAATATTTTTAAAACCGACTTCAGAAAAAAAAACCATTCCCGGCCGCGATGCACAAAAAAGGATGAAATAGTTGTTTGTAATTCTTAACAACATCAATCCAATCAGAATGGATCTAGAAAGAAGAATCACTTTTGAAGACGAAGTGATTCTACTTGTCACACCTTTTCATTTGATACCCATGTCTGGGGTCGACAAACGCCACACTACGCTGAATCGAGGATCCGACGTTCTACCCACTCCCTCATAGGCCTGCTGCAAGATTTACAACAATAAAGTAATTCGTTCGGTGCCTATGAAATGTTTAGTTTGAACCAATTTTAACAGTTTTTTTATGCCTAACTTCGAACTCCGTTATCAGAATTTAGAAAAAAATTTAAAAGGGACCACCGTGGAAGCTCCCCTTCAAATGAACAAAAAAAAAGCAAAAAAGTTATTGGGTTACAAAGTTATGCGTGAACAGGACCACAAAATACCTACACGTCGAATTGAGTCACCTCCTCTTTTTTTGAAGTCGGTTAAAAAGGGGCGGAATGAAAGACATCCCCCCAAAAGAGCTCTATGAGTTTGGATTCTTTCAGTTCTGAAAAAATATTTCGACTGAAATTGAACTAGGAAATTTACTTGTATACAGGGTGTGTATCAGTTAAAATGTCGAAACGCCTGGCTGTGGATAGGTCTTGGATAGACGAACAAAAAATCTTTAGGGGTGGGAGGAGGGGGGGAATTGGAAACGGTTTAGCGGTTTAGCCTTTGAATTTTTTTTTGGTAGAGGTTTTTACATATTACCCTGTATTTTTGTATAAATAAGGCAGCAGTCTACGCAGAACACTCCCACCTATCTAAAATTGTAAATGTCAAGGTTTCAACCCACCAACGTTCAGAGTTAAAGTCGTCCAAATTTTGTTGTTTTTTTACTAAAATTTCAACTTCAACCACCTTTTTCTCCAAAAAATACGTAATTAATCGATACTTTTATTGCAAAATTAAAAATTCGTAACCATAAAAATGACATATGTATGTTATAAAAAAATACACATAAAGGGGCGGGAAATAAGGCATGAAGGGGTGGACCTTTTAAAAATATGACATGAAATTCGAAATCAGTGGCCCCAAAAACCATAAAAATGACATACATCTTGATTATGTTATAAAAAGTATGATATTTTACATAAAGGGGATGAAGGTGTGTACTTTTTAAAAATTTGACATGAAATTCTACTTCAAAAATGTCCTACTTCTCTTGGTATGAACGTGTATACCTGCACCCAAAGATCATAACTAGCTCCAATACCTGTTAACAAACCCAACCCACGAATATCAAGGGCCACAGAAACACATTCATTTCATCCTTTTCAGTCCATTTGTTACATTGATGTGCAGGTTTTTAAATACCCTTGACAGACAGACACAGTCCAGTCAAAATAAACATTCAACTTCCGCAAAAATCGCGAATGACTGAAAATTGGAGCACCCAACAATCGGAAAAAGATGAAAAAATCAGTTTTTTTTTCAAATATCTCTGTCTTATCATAAAATAGTTTTTACAAAGTTTGTAGGTAATGCCATTGTCTACAAAAAATATTCTACATTTTCGCTGTTTTAAAGATTTAAAATACTCATATCACCTTTTTCGCTTCTTGTATACGTCATCAGACATTCAATAAAATCCTTTGTTCGTCTACTTGTCTAATATTTTTAAGGGTAATTCCTCGATATATTTGAAAAAAAAAAAAAAATGTTGTAGAGCAGGAGCTATCTCCACTAACGTACAAGGTATTTACGAAACACAACCAAAACACAAAGATGCAGCTGTCAACTAAATTCAATTCAACAACCCAACTACTGAACTCGCGCCTTTATGCATAACTTCAACTCAAACCAGGTAGCATAGTTGAGTCGAGTTCAGTCGATCCTAATTCAACTCGGTTCGCGTCTACATGTAGTTCGACTTGGGTTCAACTTCAACCTGAGTTCAATACATCATGTATACGTACTAACAGAAACTTGAGTGACTATTTTGAAGAATAATGTACCCGCAGGTTCAAACCATGATAAAAATTCCATATCTTGGTTTTTAAGCACTTACAATGTTTTTTGTAACCCGAGTAAAAATCTAACTGTTCAATTACAGTGAGAGCGGCGGCGTGCGTTAACGTTGACAACCCGATAGACACCGTATATTCTTATGAGAATAGTTTAAATGGCAGCGACAAGCGAGCGTTGCCATCCGTCGCAACGCGACCGATTCCTATTTTCTATTTTGACAAGCGTTGGCTCAGTATGAGAAACAATGAAAACCAAAATTAATAACATTGGGAAACATTATGATGCAAAAAACACATTGCCAAACATTAAAACGGGAAAAATCACTTTGCGGAACTAGAAAAATGATAATCGATGGAAATTCAAATATTTTTTAAAATTATTTTTTTTTGAAGTTCTATTATAATTCTGCCGTCGTTAAACGCTACTACTGCCGTTCCTTTACCGATGCTTCATGTCGTTGTTATGTAAAAAAAATTCTAGAAGGGAAAATTTATTAAATTATCCAAAAAATATAAATTTTCCATAAGTTCCACATTTAAATTTTAAGGGAAACGGCCCAGACAAAATTTGAACCACCCCAAGATAATTTTCATTGAAAAACTTCGCTGATACTTCCCACAGTTGAAAAACATTAAAAACCAAAGCAAAGCGAAAAATCCGCCGGTATCCGCATGGGAATTGGGTTATCAAACCTTCTAAGGGGCTAGTTTTTTCTTCTTTCATATATCTAAAGACATAGACACCCACGGGGGGAACGTAACCTGACCCACCCGAAGATAACCTAGCGCAACTTGCCGCGTGAGAAGCGCACGGTAAGCGAGTTGCGCAGGTGGAACTAAAAGTTCAAGGGCGCGTTCCCCAGAGGTGGACAATCCACCTGGCGGGTGGAAATTTTAATTTAGGGAGTGTTGTTATAACCGCGGACACCGGCGGGTGGAAATTAAAAAAAATAGAGTGTTGTTTTAACCGTGACCACCAGCGGGTGTATCTTTTAAAAAAGGAGATTCTCGGTTCTCGGCGGCGGGTCGTCGGTTCGATAAAAATAAATATATAGATATACATAAGTATAAATAAAAAAAATAAAAAGTGTGTGAAAGTTTAATTTTCTTTAATAATTAAGTTTTTTGGGTATTAATCCTTTTATTGGTATCACTACTACGATATTAGTTTTTTGTTTATATTATTGTGCAAAACATTTGTAAGTTTATATATAAATATAAACAAAAATTCCAACTTACTCCCAAAAACAGTGTTAATAGTTAATAGTGCTAAAAACTAATAATAAAAAACAAAAAAAAAAAATAAATAAATAAACTCAACTCGTGTTTGTTTTTAATATACATGTGAGATAGTCATGATATACGACTATTAGTTATATATAACGAATACTAACAATTAATTATATAACATCGTCGACGCATGCTGCCGCTCTCACTCTAATTGAACAGCAAGATCGCCTCATTGAAAAAGTTACATAAAATTTGGTCGAGCGGTTTTTTTGTTTGAATGACTACATAATTTTTGTACCTGCACGATATCACGGACACCAAAATCGATATCTACCTCGTTGAGGTGCCGATCGAAGCGTATTAACGAAAATATGATCTGCAAGAGTTTTCATAAAATTCGGTCGAGCTGTTTTTTTGTTTAAATGGCATTACTTCCATGAAAATGTGGACATGATATAAGAAAAATTAGATATTACTTTTATACTTTTAACTATGTCTAAAATAATGTATAAGGTTGACAACACTACCATCAAACGTCAAATTCAAGATTTCACATCAAAATTCGTTATTAGAGACGCTTATTACGGTAGACGCTCTTATTACCAAGAAATATATGGATCAGATAGTAGTTCTAGTGGTAACAATAATTTACATTTATCTATTTAAAACCACAATAACTGGCAAACGAATTTTGTTAGGAGGATATAAATAATTATTACTTTGTGAATTCATTTTAATTTTTTGTAAAAACCCTAAAGGGCTCCTAATTTAAGTATGAAAATCGATAGTAACGCGAGTTACCTTTTCTTTGTAACGCGAGTTACCATATAATTTATCGATTATTTTAATAAGTATAATGTTTTTGTTTCTATTAAAACACCTTACTGGTATATTTCTGCTTTTATTTTTACCTCATGTAAAGTAATCTACCCACAAATTTCATAGAAATTTCCGAAATAAATTTACCCTCTGAACTGGCTGTCCAAAAACGGTAACGCGAGTTACTGAGACAATTTATTATTAAATTAAATAAATATTATATTTTTACTACTTTTTTTAATTTATCTCATGTTCTAGACATTACTCTACGTCCATAAAAAATAAAATTAGATTAATTAATGTAAACACTGCAAATTAAAAGCTTCATGAAAGTATATAAAATTTTCTGCATGTAACGCGAGTTACCATGGAATTACCCATATGGGATTCCTGTACCTGCGATATATAGCCCGAACCAAATATGATACAGACGTCGTTGAGGTGACGATCGACGTGTGTCCACAAATATATAATTTGATAGGTTTTCATAAAATTCGGTCGAGTCGTTTTCCTGTTTAAACGACTATCGTGACTTTTGAACCTGCATGATATCGCGTAAACTAAATATGATTCAACCATACTGATACTATTTCAGATAACAGCATCTTCCGATTTTTAGTAAAATTTATAATAATAGCTTCCTGCGGAGGGAGGCGGTAAATAAATTTTCGGGTTCGAATACATACTACGAAATCCTAGTGTCCTGGAACTCTTAATCGTATGCCGCGGAAGGAGAATATAATGCTCCTAGAACGCTTTTGAAGGCGCATAAAAACGTATTGCCCCTGCCATGACATCCAATGTTAAAAAGTATATGGAACTGGTGTGGGCACAGGAGCGTTGTAAGCTTTTTAAGGAATGCTCATACAATTTATTTGCGTTGGGAGGTCAACTCATTCTATAAGACGGCAAGGTTTAATTGACTCAATAACAGCTGTCCCAATTCTAAAGAACCAAGAAATCTCAAGAAAATGAAAACTATAATCCGCACAGTTTTATCCTACGCATCTTGGTTGTAGCAGAAATCGCATCGATTCATTTTTGGCAGATTTTTGAACAACCAAAGTGATGATTTTTAGTAAAAGTTTTGGAATTTATGTATTTTTGCAAGAGTTTTCGAATATCCTTTACTTTAATCTAACTCCCTTTACTTATGAATATTGCACTCACACCCACTTTTATATAAATAAGTTAAATCCATCGATCCTAAATTGCGTTAACAACTAAAAAACCATCCTGCAATCCCCTTTATCAAATTCTATCACAATATTGACATGTTTATAAACTTACCGGGTAAACAAAACCATCTTTACGAAAATACTTGACAATTACATAAAAGCTTGCGAAATTTTCTTTCGAAGTAAAATTTTACGAGCATGTTACATTTCCTATTAAGCACCTTTTAAGAAAGCCAACTTTACCTCAACGATCTGAAAAGTTTTGCAATAAGGAATGGAATTTTATGATATAATAAAAAAGCGTAAAGGGACGCTTTAGTCAACGCGAATGAACTGATAATTTTCAGTAAAAGTATACCCCTAAGTAGTAAACTGACGACATTACTGCGCTACAAAGTGCTTATTGACACTTTCCCAGAGATAAACTTCCCGAGATGCTGGTCCATTGAGATCAGCATTTTACGTTCGTTGGCTTTTATTTCGCCCACTTTTCCTCAAAGAATTACTGGCACATAATTTTTGTTAAAAAGGATATTTTAGATACTTATCTACGCACATACATACATACAAATCCAAGGCTATGCAAGCATCAATGAGCTTCTTCGTTGGGAAATTTTTCAAAATTGAGGATATTTTAAATTCAAACCACATCAGGAAAAACATCTGTGACAGGGTGTAATTTGCATTTTCCAATTTTTCATCAGAATTCTCATTCCCCCGACGCTCCGCCCCCGCCGCCACGAACCACCCCTACAGTTTTGCATATTGGAATCTACTTGTTGAAATCACCAGCTAAGCACAGGCATAACCTAGAAGAATCTAAGAATGCCAGTTTAAACAGATTTTTACAAAAGGGATGTGGGAGCAAGTTTCAGACAGGTTCAGGTATATTAAAAATTCACAGGGAAACACCTGCTGCACCCTTCCGACCCACCCACATCACGACTTCGATAAACATTTTCTCTACCAAACTTTTTGCCGTTTCTTTTTTTTACTCGCAAATATGTGCTTTTGGTTCACCGAATACAGACATGTTCGGCAGTAGAAGGACTTTCCTCAGAGAGTATTCCTGAAAGGATTCGATTTTATGTAAAGGAGTTTAGGCGTATTGCTGCTTCTCTAACCCTTAAGTATGTGTTAGAATGGAATTTTTCTATACACTTTTATCAATAAGAAAACGAGGTATCCGATTCGGGTTTTATTATTTTTTTATTTCGAATACGGGTACATTAAATGTGGGTCAAGTGTTGAGATAAAAGTTGAGCAAAATCGAACGAAATTGGAAAACAATATAATAATATAATACTTGTGTTATTTGTATCGGTATTAGAAAGGGCTGTCTTTAAAACCAATTAATTTTTGTTGTTTTTAAAGCTTAGGCCTTAAATGTAATTTTGATCTGCTCGTACTGAGTCGATACCAGTAGCTTGGAGTTTAGACAGCAGAGTGGGATTTCATACTCCATCAAAAGCCTATTTACATGTTGGGTTGAACACACAAGAAAGTCGCCAGTAGACTTTTTTGGTCTAAAGCCGTATTGCCTGTCGTGTATACAGGGCCGGCACTTGATTGCGCCCAGTTCAGTATGCCATATTGTGCCCCCATCAGCTGTTCATTTTTTATAGCAGTGAAGAGCAATCTGAAAGACACAACCACTTTGTGAAGTTCTTTTAATATTTGAAAATGAAGGCACTTGAGCACTTTTTTAATTTTTTTTTTCCAAGTTTTAAATTTTTTCTTAAAATCTTAATTTCTGAAATTGCATCCGGTGCAAGTGCACCATTTGCACCTATGAAAGCCTGTGTCCAATCAGGATTTGCTTCGCCATCATGCTTTTGCGCTAGATTTGTTTGCGCTTTAACTTCATTAAACTCTCCCGCTAATGCTGCTTCTTTAAGATTCGCACTGCTTAAGCTTCTGGTAGATGGCCACAATTCTTCACACATCTACCAACCTCATCATCTTCTTCAGGTGTACTTCCCTAGCTGTTTCATGCAGAATCCTGGGCTTCGCAAATCTATAGCCCCTAATAAAGGTCATGTATTAGTTTCCACTGTATAATCTTGCATAAAATAAAAACAGCCCACCTTTGCAGCCTTTCTGGACAAATAAGCAACTTCAGCGCTTTCAACAACTTCTGAGCAGAGGCGATCCAGGTGTCTCTCGCCGAATTATTGATCTGTAATAGTACGACTGGTACGAACTGCAAATCAAGAAACTGTGACACCAGGCCGGCCAAGAAAGTATAAGCGACGAAAACAGGCGAACGAAATGGAACTGATTGGCCACACCTTGCAAAGGACAATGGAAAAAGACACTTTGTGCAGTTCCTTTAATATATGAAAATGAAGGCATGGTAACACTTTCTTTTGTTGAAGTGCTTCGTCTAATTGCGCCCGATGCAAGTGCACCATTCGCACCAATGAAAGCGCCGCCCCTGGTAACGAATCATGTTTTACGACTGTAAACTGCACACTTAAGATTT
Source organism: Thereva unica (assembly GCA_949987705.1). Classification (NCBI taxonomy): domain Eukaryota; kingdom Metazoa; phylum Arthropoda; class Insecta; order Diptera; family Therevidae; genus Thereva; species Thereva unica. The sequence continues at coordinate 146,924,240 of OX465282.1, read as the reverse complement.
GGTCCTAACTCAATTACTAGTATGCACGTTTGAATTTTTACAATGCTTGGACTACTTCCGTCGTGGTTTTTGTCCTCACCGAGCCCAAGCGAAAATACGTCACTAGAAATTCGAGGTGTTGTCTAAAATTAGCTGTGACAATCTCCGTACAATGCAGACCTGTCCTGACCGCGATGAAGAAAAGAAGAAAGTGGAGCCGCAGCCACACTATAACATACAATTGCAATGTTTTCGATGAAACCATCTGTATGAAACCGCATGAATTTATGCACTATATTAAATTTTGATATTCAGTTGGAGAAATCAAAGAACATTCTCTATGGGAGGTTTATTTTTGACCAAGGTATGAGAGTTTAGGGTAGGCCCTTTAACTAGCTCCTACAACAAGCGCCAAATATAGTCATTTACACCAAAAAGATTAAATACAAACATAAAATAAAAACCCACAAGCCTTAGGAATTATATATTCTTAACCTAACCTCCCTTTTGAATACTAAAAATAAGAACTAATATAAATTCAATTATTTTGTACTAATGTAAAGCTCTAGACAGCTCTGCCCACACAGTGTCGAGAAATAATTCTCTTTTCTCCTCAATACCTTTTCAAAAAAGCAACAACCTCTTAGGAGTTCTGGCAACCTTTCCTGTGACACGTCCCGGCATAAAAACCCTTTTTCGATCTAAGGTTTTAAATTCATGAAAATCGCTCCTTTGAAAGGGGAACTTAAAAGCAAGCGAGGCCGTAATCTAGGCGCTGTTGTTTTTTAATGTTCATCTTCCATGTTAAAATGTATAAAGAAAAAAAAAGCGCCAAGGATACGATTTCGTTGTAGGAATCCATAAATTTTCCCTACATGTCAAAGCGAGAGACTCTGATGCCTCTCGGTATTGAGGCGGCAGCTCTCGAAGGACGAAAAGCGGTGGGTGGGAATCTTTAAGGAGAACTACTCCAAGCGTGTATAATTGATGACGTTCGTGGCACTGATATTAGCACATCCTTTTTCATGGGGTATTTTCAAAAATATTCCCTGCCTTTGTTTTAATGCTTTCTGACATAATTACCTAGGCGGCTTATTTTTTTGCGGTGGCATGATGGGGGGGATAAATGCCCATTTATTATTTCTAGACAAACTTTCGACACATTAAAGGCATTTCTGCCTGGGAACTGGGGAATATATTTATTTTAGTATTTGTTTACTTGAGCGAAAAGTAGGACAAAGATTTATTTTATTACATGGCCTCTAATGTGATTGGGAAAGATTTTAACGTTTTCAGAATGCTTCGTCGTTGGAAGGAATCCGTGGGTTCCAAGGAAATATACTTAAGCTGAAAGCAAGCAACTGGAGCATGTGATGCGTTTTTCTGTTTTCATGGCTTGACATGTAGAGGTAATGTTGCTAAATGTTGTTAGATTTCCTTATAAGTGAAATTAGTCATCATTTTAGAGAAAAGAATGTTTGGAATTTCTGATTCAAATAGAATTTGTAGCTAATTAAAAGATTGCGAAGCTAGAGAGAATTAGGGGGTCTTTTCATGGAATTTTAAAATCTACTCCAAACGATGAATGACGATTGATGTTTCAATGAATGATGTATTCAGATGTGTTTGACTGAATAACTTCGACAAGATATCGAACTTCAAGAAGGTTATTTTCATTCATATCTAGATACAAAGGTTGTTTGGAACCCAAAAAGTGTGGACTAAGTCGATTATAGAAAATCTAAATATTTTTTTTTTAATTTGGAAGGAAAACTGAACGTGTCCTTATTACTAAATTTCGTATTTTTTGAAGTTTGAAGGACTACACCAAAATAACACAAATATGTTTACAAGTAAAATCAGATCTTGCATCTCAAATCTTAATGATATTCTGTCCCAAATAAATGAGTGGAGTTCTTCCAATTTTCTCAAATTAAATCCTAATAAGTCCAAAGCACTCATCCTTAAACGTCCCAATAGGTCCCTGGACAATATTCCAAATATCGTCCTTGATAATATTCCTCTTCCCTTTGTTGAATGTGTCAATAATCTCGGTATTATTATTAATGACAGACTATCCTGCTGCGATCATGCTCTCCAAGATCTATGGCACATTGCGTAAACTTTGGCTCTATGGTAATCTCTTACCACAATCTATTCGTGCCAAGCTAGTTAAAACTCTCGTGGTGCCACATTTTCTTTATGGTGCCCTTGTTTACATTTCTTTTGACTCATCTTGTCGTCAACGTCTTAAGGTAGCATTTAATGATTGTCTACTCTACGGTATATTTTCCACTTGAGACGCTCGGATCATGTGTCTGGCATACAACATTCTTTATTAGGTCACGACATTTTTCGTCTTCTTGACATCATGGCACTGGTCCTCCTACATAAAGCATTTTATGCTAAAAGTCCTGTATACCTCTCCGACTTCCTAGCTCCTTTACAGTCCCTGAGATCAATCAAATTCCTTATACCTGCTCATTTGTCCCTAATTGGTAGTCGCTCCTTCTTTGTGTATACAATTAGACTTTGGAATTGCCTTCCTAACGCAATAAAAAGGATAGGCACAGCAGCAACTTTCAGAAAACAAGCATCCAGTTTTCTCTCTTCCTCTTCCGCACCTTTTCTTTAGTTCTTTTTATTTCCTTTCTATTTTTCCCCCATCTAACCCTCTTATCTACCCCCTATAATTTTCTTTTCACTTCAACATTATTTATTTAAGGCTAGTTTAAGTTATTTTTGTTTTTTTTTGTTTTAAGATTTAAATTTTTTTTTCTTGCCGTTTGTTCTGTACTTTAAAAGATGTAGTTCTTGTGTACTGCCCAAAAAAAAAAAGTAAGAATTCAGAACTCCTAAATTTTTGCGAATAAAAATTATGTCTATACTACAGCAGCTAAATCACAGCTAAGTGAATGACAATTTTCAATACGACTTTAAATAAAATTCCGTAACTTATCGATCATAAACGCACGTGCAGAGACGGAATAAAAAGAGGGCACGCATATGATTGGGTCACTTCCAATGACATCGAGAAGGTAATAGGAGGACTGAAGTCTAAAATTGGAAGAGAGAACTGGCATAGAGCGACCTATTGAAAGAAAGGTCCCCACGATACATCAAACAACAACGGACAACGTATTACTGATTTCGCAATGAGCCAAAATAAGATCGTCAGTACCAGATATGGATTTTCCAAGAAACGAACTTCATAAACCCACATGGCAATCTTCTAGCGAAAGATACTGCATCCATATAGAAAACATAGGATGTGTTTCAAGTTTCATCACAATCAGAAAGAAATTAATGATGGAAATTGACCCTAATCATTGAAGGATAATTCTACGAATCCGACAAAAAATTATGGAATTACATAAGTGCTATTGACAAGATTGCAATAATTGAAGGAACTTGAAACACGTCTTACTCTTTGACAGTAGGGCAGTTTCCATTATCCACCAAATACGATTCTGTAGAAATGCGGACCTGCTCCAAGTAAAAGCTAAATTCAGATGTCGGATGTCAACTCAAGTAAAAACAAACAACAAACAAAATTCGACGTCGATGGCCTCCAAGAACAGACTATATTGCAGATATCAAGCAACCCTTAACAGAAAGCATAGCTCCAAATGTATAAATAAACAAGATCGAGGGAAAATGGATAACATATTGAAGACGGTACTGGCAGATGACACGAATGAAACTGTAACTGGCAAATACGTAGGACGAGCCAGGAAATGGCATGGATGTAAAACATTTATAAAGGCCCGAAATAGAAATAGAAAAATATACATAGAGAAACTCACGGGGAGCTAGACATTTACTAACTATACTCAGTAAAGCAGGTCCTCCGAAATTTTTGGGAATAAAACATTGACGTTTTTCCGTAAAGATAGTGAAGCTAACGAAAATGACAATGGAAAATACAAGATATACACGTACAGTCAGAATACAATTAGAACTGACGGAGTCCTTCCCAATTAACCAAGGTTTAAAGTAGGGCGTTGGCTTGGCTATATTTGTATAGAAGAAGTAATTCGCAAAGTAAAAATTGACACGAATGCCGATGATATAGATTGCCTTGCCAGATGACTGTCATACCTGTTATGAAAGTGGAATAAGATAATAGGTAATTACATAATATCAATTTCTTTTGCATTACAAAAGTGATTTATCGCAACGTAGCGATCCCACAACCAAAAATTCTTTCCATAGCTTTAGGCCCACACCACACTATCGTGGCGTTCTCGTCCCGCTCTCGGTACTATAGTGTGGAGTAGGCCTTATACATATATGATATTCGACTTTTCTGTTGAATGGACCCAGTACTTTTTCTATAGAAAGTGGCTTTTCGCTAATTTAATTGATATTTTGCAGCTTGAGAATTCTAAACATGTAGATCAAAAGTCTCAACGTGCACAAAGCCCCATCAACCCTCCTTCACCCCCAAAAACAACCCCAAGGAGCTAAAACGATATAACTGATTTCTGAATGTAAAACAATTTATTCTTGTAGTCCAGTCAACGGCTACCCTAACCCCCCCCCCCCCCCTTCTTTGACCCTTCAAACATCGACCATCCAACCCTTGCCCTCAACGTCCCCCAACCCGCACCACGACCCATCAGATGGATGTTTGTGATTACTGAATTACGACGTATGCAACAATTACACTACAACCTCTGACCATCTTACCCTCGTATAAATCAAAAGTCTCAAGTCTCAGTGATTACCTGTTATATTTCTCAATGTCCTTCATGCATATTTTCTCCATAAAAAATGTTTGCTTTTCTAGAAGTGCCTTCGTATATCTCTTTCCAGTTACTGTTGGCACGCCATTTGATGCTTTCTTTGTGGAGGAGGCTGGAGAATCCTCAGGAGTATCGCACTGTTCTATAATTTGTAATGTTGTTTTGTCCGGTGGTTCTATAAACCTCTTTTTTTAAGGGAGGGTTGTCGAGAGCTCTTGAGTAGTTTAGGGTCTTGTGATAGTAAACACCTTCTTACAAAAATAATATCTCTTTATTTATTAAAAATCCTTATATACTAACAATTCTAATCGCTTAACTCTGTGTTCGGTATATTGTCTGTGTATGTTCGGGATATACCTTGACACCAGTCTAGAAAATTTTGCCAGGATACATACATCCCGAAAAGGTCTGGGCAACAGCCCACAGGTATTCGTAATGTATTCTTACCGTGCCGAATCATACACTTCCACCTCGATACGGTATAGACCTCTACGGAACGAGTCTGGTGAAAGACTGAATTTGGCCTGGTCAAGCGGTTTCTTTTATAGCTAGACAGGTCGTTGGGGTAGGAAGCTTTAAAGCTTTCGAAGTGAAGCTTTCAAAGGGAGAAACACCCGGCCTGCTGGCTGAATATTTATTTTTTTAAAGGTGTGTTTGGAGAGGGAATATTAGGAATGATTTGCGGTTCGTTGCAAACTGCAGGATCGTCACGTTCAGGAAAAGAACAGCAGGCAATTCTGGTAAGTACCTGTATGACTAATTTTAATTTTCTCTTAATTGACGTGTAGCTGCTTCTACTTAAGACAATCTAAATATTCTTCCTGATGGATGGAACTCCAAATGGAGGCCCAATGCTGTTTAAGCGCCTTGCAATCTCTTCCATATTTCCGCGAGGGTTTTTTGGCCCTAAAATTGTCGGAATACTTCTGCCCTTTTGCTACATTGCACCCAAAAGAACATCAAACTGTTTTCTCTTCGTGATTTTTCTGTAAACAAGCACAATAATCGGAAAATATAATATTTGAGTAAATAATTTTATAAAAATACTTGCTACATTCGTACATAACCACCGCAATACCACTTCGTTATAATGGTCTTCCCCTTGGAAAAATTTGGTAAGACACTTAATCACCTCACCTCAGACGATTGCCAGAATAAGTAAAATATGGATGAAGGTTCCACATGAGAATAGTATTTTGCCAGAATAATATTTTTGGAATGTGAACAATTTTTCACTTGAAACGAATTGGAGAATAAGCCCCACTGAACCGAAAGTAACTACGGTACACCCAAGAACTGAGTATGGAATTAACATATAAAATATTCATGTGTCCGAAATCCCGCTCACCATTTACTAGGCTCAAATAAAGTCATTTATTTATTACACTATTTTGACTAGACAAACTCTCTGACATCGAAACAATCTCCTCTTTTGTTCACACAAGCATAAAATCCCAAACAAAAGCCATTAAACAATTTCCAATAAACTTGATTCTAACTTGTAATCTTGCCGGCTATAATAAAATCCTAGCAAACACAAAACCATAACATATTCCAGTTAAGTTAATATTTTCAATAAACCTTCCATCGTGGAAAATTCTTATAAGGAAATTCGTTGGAGAAGTAACAAAAAAGTAAAAAAAAAATCTTAGAAGAAAAAATTCAGAAATTTATGAGACGAATAAATTTGGCAAGAAAAACTGGAATTGAAATCCCTCGTCACGTGAACATTTCTGTTTCCACTTAACTGAAAAATTTATCATGCTAAAAGCGACCGAACATCATAAAAATACGGGGTAAAAAATTCCGATGCTCTCCTTTCTATGGCTGGCTTTCGAAAAAAGCATGGAGGAACTCTTCTCGACAGTATTCAAATGACTTTTTTCTGGCGTTCACATTAAATTTTCTCAATTTTGTGCTTGCCCTAACGTAAACAACTTTTGCCTTTATATCCTGTTTACAATTTTAATAATCGTCCTGTGAAACATCGTCCTGGAACTTAGTACAGCTACTCCAGTACGCAAATTCACTCTTGACAGCCTTTTCTAAGTTCAATTTGCAAGTCAAATTTATTTCTTTTATTTTGTATCGACGATTTGTCTCTTTTGCGTTTTATTTTTAGAATTTATCTCCAATTACCTAACTAAATACATTGAACTACAGAAAAGCTTAGTAGACCATAATGCAATGAGCTAAATTTCGTATACCTACCTGACCTTGAAGATTTGGGGCAGCAATTGATCATGTTTCATCGCTGACAATAACCTCTAAATTATTATTATTTTGGCATTTTTTAGTCGTCTTGGGTCCTTGCAGTCCTTGCGAGATCGACCAGAAAATAATTTCTGGTAACCGACCAAGAGTAAAGTAGGTATTGGGACAGTTGAGCCTGTGACCTAAAAATTTGGAACATCCAACCAAGATCCGATCGAGTATTGGATATGTTCCTAAATGTTTCCTTATTTCTGAAATCGATAGAAGATGCCGTCGAAAATGGTCTCAGCGGCAAGAAGGAAAATTCAGCAAAATTCTTGTACTAGAATATAAAAGTGAAAAATAGGGGGATTGCACTGAACAATAATAATATATTAGATTTTAAAAAACGTTAAATTATTTCAGCGTCCAGATGGAGCTGAAGTTAATTTTCAACATATGCTATTTTTTAAATTAAAGTTCTATATTTACATTCTAGAAAACTCTCCCTTATTTTCTATTATGTAATGCAAGGGTGGCCAACTCACGGCCCTTCGCTAGAAATTGTGTGGCCCGCGAGATTCAATAAGATTTAACAAAATATTTTGTACTAAAAAGGTTCCAACAAGTAAACTTCACAGCCTACCGTAGAGAATTAGCTTTCGGGTGCACCGAGTAACAGGATTTGGGAAAAAAATGCAAGCAATTGCTTTTCTCTGTAACAATTCTAAACGAGGGCGGCGGAGCATAATCATTGTAGGTGGGGAGCACGCCACGAGCCAATTGAATTACCAGTTATCTGTTGAGTTTTATATGGTTTCAAATTCTTTGGTTATGGGGTTATACTCAACTAGCATTTTGGGAGGGGGCGCCGATAGGGCCCTATGAGCCTAACACAACGCGTATATAGCTCCGTGTCGATTGCTCTATAAAGCCCACATAAAGGATTTTACGCCTTGCCTCGCGCCTCGACATAAGGAATGCCCATTTTTCCCCCTTAAAGAAAATTCATTGCTCCTCAATTCCGAATGGAATAGTGAGGCTAAAGATTTTGAGAATTTCGGCGAGGATATGTGAGTGATAACTGCGTTGGTGTCGAAAATTTTATAATTTTATTGTCTCCCAACTGAGTACTAATTATGTCCAATGACGCTTAACGTCTGTAATCGCACCAAAATCTTTGATCTATTGAGTATGCTAAATAATACTGCACGGTCACAAACATAATTGCCTAAATATGAAGCAATGCAAAAACAAAAGCTTTATATGAGTTAAACTAAAGCTTAATGCCGCGATTTCACAGCGATTATGTTCAGTTTGTGCTTGAAATTGTTGTTGCTTTTTCGCCAGAAGTCAGAAACGCAAAGGCCCAATGGACTATTCCAGTTGGTTATTCTCTTTAGAACGGGCTTTAACGTTCAACTTCAGTTCGAGACCAGTTTGGTGAACTGAGGTTTGTTTATCCTCAGTTGAATATGTGGAAATTGTATGCGAACGCTAATTTCGCAGTTCTGCCGGTGAAGCTGGGGTATTAGGGTATTTCTTTAAAGCTATTCAAAAAGCTTCCCGAATACGTAAAACAGATATTGCCCCATTTCATTTGAAATAAGGTTTGCCTACTAGGGCCATTATTGCAAACTGATAAGGCACTTTAGCATCGCTGATTTGAGTAGTAGCTTGTAAATTCGCTCAATGTAATCGAGCCTCTCGTTAGTAGAGGCTTCTGAGACTGTTTCACGTTCTGCTGCAGGAGAGAAAACCGGTTTGTACTGCTTTCGCAATTCCTCAGAAATAGTATAATAATTAAATAATTCCGCATTTCCGCACGATAACTGGTCATCGTTATTTCTTTGTCTTCGCAGAACAACTTTGTAACTGTCTACCTATATTATATTAAATTAAAATTGGTGACCCTGGCCCGCGGGATCAGAATGCATTTTCAAAATGGCCCGCGGTACCATTTGGGTTTGCCACCCATAGAAGCTATTCTGGCCTTCTTTACCCTTTTTTGGATATTAATTCTCCAAAACAGCTGAATAAGACCAAGTTCTTAGCTGGCTGGCATGGGCTCAGTAATCGACCGTAAATTATTGAAGGTGAACAAAAAGTAGGTATTGGTGAAAAGCATCAGTTCTGTCTTTTCCGTGTTGATGGATAGACCGCAGCAAGTCTTTCACAGAGACAACAACTTTTATCCTGTGGTTCTCTAGTGTCTTTAGGATCTTGTTAATCGCCATAAGCCATAGCAGAATCAACAACGATGTCCTCTTAAGATTTGGAAATTGTTTAACATGAAAATCGTGGTTTGTTTCGAGCGATCTTCGGAAGTCAACCCTACCGCGGCCAGGTAAAGTGTAGTACTCTCAAGGGGCTTTCCACCATCGACTAGTGGACTCACTGTAAGAATGCGGTATACGATTTAAAACTTTATAGTGATTGTTCCATACAAAAAATGTGTGTTTTTACTACCCAATTATGTATCACCACCCCCCCCCCCCTCCGCATTCCCACCTTACTTCACGGTAAGGTATACGTTTATAAATTGAACACCTCAGCTGTGGAACCATCTTTCACAGAGTAGAAAAATCCAAATTTTAAAACAATTTTACACAGTATTAACTAATGATCCTTTTGACTCATATCGATGTTTCTAGGATTGGCATTTTGACAGAAGGTCGTGAGGTAAAAATTATTTCCTTTATAAAAAAATAATTACTCAACTGCAACAACTCACCAGTTGACTCAGTTGTTGAATGGATATTGTTTTATTTGTCTAACTACCAATGATTCTCTGCAGCAGGTGGTCCAGTAACAAAATTACGTTTTCTTCTTACCCAAGCACAACGTTGGTGCTCCCAATTCACATAAATCAGGAAGTGCTTAGTATCCCGAACCGTTGATAAATCGTTGTTCTTGGGGCATTTCCATGGGGACACAAGAACTAAATAGAAACTACGGTTGCATTTTAGACCTTTGTTACCCTACATACGATGCACAAGCATAATAATAATTAAAGCTAAGTTTTTCAAGACATTAAGCAGGGACCAAATAATATATGGCTTGCAGGCGAAACCCCATTCTTCCTTTAAAAAAAAAAATAGAATACCTGCTAAAACTAGCAGGAAGCAAAATTACTTTGTAATGAATGGGATCAGGACGAATTGCGTACACTTTAACATCAATTACACCCTACCAGGTCCTTTTAAATTATTCTGAACGGGAGAGCTGTATTTCGTTCGCCATGTGTTTGTGGGGTACTTGCTGCATGAGCTGCGACAAGAACGCTAGAATAGAAATGAAGTTGAGGCTCGTGATGAGACTGCAAATCATATTTAGGAAAAGTTTCCTTCTGTAGTTTTTCTTATTGTTGCTCCCTAGGTTATTTCAGGGATGGCTAAGAATTTTAATGTGCCGAAAGGTACCAACCGCAACGGCATACCAGGCGCTCCCTGCACAACTTACATAATTCGGTAGCATAACAGCAGCGGAAGAACTAACGGCAAAGGACTAAGGACTAAGGAGCTCCCAGCTACCAAACCAAACCGAAAGCAAAAAAATAAAATAAAAATATATACGAAAAACTCTCAAGCCGCAATTCGTGCAGCACATCTCAACAACCTGAGCTCAGGCACACAGTCTGTCCGCCAGTCCGTCTGTAATTTTAGATAACTCTTGTACAAATATTTTGATTGGGGATATATCAGAGGATTCGAACAGATTAAACTCAAGCCTTGAACCTATTAATTCACTTGTCGTACCTATGCATGAGGAGCAGGATATATGAAAAAAGGAATGAGCTGATTGATCACTTCCTATGATAAATTTCTCCCGCTTTTCCTTTTCTGTCGGGAGCTCGCAGGAATTACTTATCATTCAACTCACGATAGTACCTTGAGAGAAAACTCCGCCCTTCCGAAAAAGGAAATTCATTTATCAGATAACCGAAAGCAATTTTTCATCCTGGCATGTGTCATAAGGACTCTTCACATAACGATGATCCCAATGTTGTTTCGCTGCCGAGAGAGATATGTAGAAATTTCTTGTTTTTTTGTTATCCATTCTTGTAGTGGATCTAACTGAGTCAATAATTTTCAGAAGTTAGTCCTTTAAGCCGACTGACTGACTACTCATTGTTAATATGGGTGGGATGATGGGCAACATAGTGGGGGCATGGGGCCCGGAAGCATGGCTGCCTTTTATACGTATAAATGGCGATATGTTTTCCTTGGCATTGCCGCTGCTGCGATAAGCACTCGAAGACAAACGAAATTATTTTCCTTGGCATGACACTGCCGCGCTGATATACGATCTCTGATTTTCAAAATGAAAAGATATACCAATGTAACTCTCCGGATTTCTGGATAAAACATGGACGTGCTGTGCTGTTTGCTGATAGAATAATTTAGTGCCGTTTTTGATGAAAAATTAAAGATTACTTGAGCGATGTTATTCGTAGCAGGAAAAACATTGAATGGCATTTGAATATAGGGAAAATTGTATTTTTGATGGTATGGCTTGCGGGGAAAACAAAATCGGGCTACGAGTATTTATGACCATAACATATGGAATTAGAGGTGAATAATCAATACCGGCCCCATCATTATGTCTGTTGTACATGGTGAATTAATTTACTACAAATTGCTGTGATAACAGTGAACTACACGCTATAATGTAATTAGTTTACACCTGATATAAGATTCAGTGTAAAGTTGTCCCCCTTTTATTGGTCCCTTGTGAGAATATTCGTGTTCGGCTTGTTTGTTTGAGAAAGTGGGTTATAGCAGTTTTTCTTATTAATTTTAGATGTTCAAGACTTAGTATTTCAGGTATGATGGCAAAGCCGCCAACGGATGGTGGAAGGCAACTGGCACTGAAAGCGCATCGAATACTGCATTGAATGTCAAAGAATCATACTAAATCAGCACTATTTGTTTAGGAGATGAAACCATTTCTGGGATTGTTTTTTATATTTAAAATACGACATTAGACGAAATATTGTCACTTACTTTTCACTAGCTTACACCTTCACCATTACTCTTTCATTTTACTTCTCATAAGAGTCCACTATAATGGTAAAGTTAAGCCACCAAGCTAATGGCGTTTACTTCATTGGACCATTCCAAACGTGAGTGTTGTTTTACCAAGCAATAACCCCCCCCCCCCCCCCTCTAAGCACTGTAACAGCATAATGGCGCGACTAAGTATTGGGCGCCACTTATGCGAGGTATTGCCCCCTTAGCCATAAGCCCGGAAAAGCATGACCAAGGAGTCAACACCATACATAAGAAAAAAACAAATTCCGGACTCCTTATCCTCCCCAACCGCCGATACTAATGCCAGGGGGATGTGCTGCCGGCCACACGGAGTTCACTAGCTCGCCGGGGGGTCGTGGGGTGTGTGTGGCGGGCCTATACGCAGTATGGTTCACCACTTACCTGTGACTAGGTAAATTCATCTTCAGTTCCAATCATCCCTCGGGCCTCGCCTGAGCCGTGTCATTGCAATCCATTTCCCTGACAGCTCATAGTATTGAAGACTATCAGCTTCAGGAAAAGGCACTGTTTAAGAACCCTGAAAAGAAATGACATCCGCCTCAACCATTCCACAAAAAAAAATCTAACACACGGACATTCTATTTATACTCATTTAATAATCCTGTCTATTACAGGAACAATCATCATACCAAACAATACAATGAATAATCATCAACGTCAAACTTCCACGACAATAAATACAGATCCTTGTCAGATATCAAATTAAACGCTCAATTTCAACAAAATTAATACATCATTATCATAGGTACATATGTATGAAGACTAAAGAAAAAAAACGCGCAGTAATGGTACCAGTACTCCCCGCTTTGTACAAACGATATTACAACCAACCGAGTAACTTAACGGAAGAACAAATTCCCCGGAAACAACACAAGAAATAAACAACACAGGAATGAATAAAATAGTTCCAACAAGGAGCAAAATAAATTCATAAATAATTATAAATACGATTAACGTTAATACTAACTACCTTTAAAATTATTATTTAGTAATAAATAAAATCATGAACTAATTTTTTTATTTTATTTTGTATATTTGTGTGTGTGTGTGTTTTTTTCTTTATATTTATTGTATATTTTGTTTTTTCTCTTAATTTGTGGCGTACGCACGAATAAAAAAAAAGAATGTAACCAAAAAAAAACCTTACTAGTACCTAATCTTGTGTCTTTACTCTCCTGGACTGCAAGAATTTGTGGGACTTCTACCGCAGACAATTATCAATTATATCTTTCGCGTCCTCCGAGAAAAATAATTTTTGATGCTTTCCCTACGGGTTTTTCAGAGCGCACGAATTTTCTCCTTCTTGTTTCTCTGTACCAAGTTTTGGAATGGATTGAAAAAAAACTAAAACATGAGCCCCAAAATGGGGTTAAATAGTGCGCTTCGCCTTAGTTTTTCGGGTGGGCAGACAGATGCTGGATATATCGAGCTGTCAAAATGAGTATGAAATTACCTACACTATTGGCATCATTTATGCAGTAGATCATATGCTGGGCAATCTGATCGGTTGTTAGAACTTCTTATGGGTATTCCTCAGGGTTAGTTTGTCGAACCTTGGAGCTTATAATGTCGACTTCCTTTGCAAAACCATCATCTCCGCTTGATACAATCCCCAAATCAACGTTATCATTGTCGAAGGTATGTATCCTCATCAGACTTCTTATTATTTGTAAAACGAACAAAATATCTCAAGTTCCGTTCGCACTCACGCACCCGAATGCGAATAGTTTTCTTCGCAACCAAAAATAAGGCCGAAACTGATTAAAATTACAATTAAAACTTTTCCGGTATTTTCAATTCAACTTCAATTAAAACAATTCTCAAAAAAACTCCAACCGCATCAAATCAATTCCGTTTTTTTTTCTCCCAAAAAAAATCGTCCTCTTTAAAATATTTTTTTCCTCGCCTACTCGTTTAAAATTTTCCTGTTTCCGCAAAGTGATTTTCTACGAATTCCCCATTACAAGGTGATTTCAAAATAAATTTCCCAACCAAAATAAATGTTACAACCGACCGTTACAGCACTAACCACGGCCAAAATGCTGCTTGACCTACGCAATCGAACGACGCGACGGGGGAAAAGGCGCTGCCATAGCCTTAGAGGAAAGCCTGGTGTTTGAGTCGGTGGAGCTCCACACAACATTTTTCTTCACATGTTTATTAGTTGTCCCCATCGCAAGAACGGTAGGTCTATCAGAATTCTTATTGGGGCTATTTATGTCCCTAGCAATGTGGATAAGACTTGGGTGGACGAGACTATCGGACTGTAGCGTTTGGTGCTTAGCTATGACGGATTTATTATCGGCGGTCATTTTAAGGCTAGACACTCTTTTTGAGGGATCCAGTAATGAACCGAAATGGTAAAACACTTAATGATTGGTTTGGGGGTCCGGCCTATTGGTACTCCGAGCTCGTTCACCATGAGTCCCCCACGTTCCCGAGGGGCTCCTCTTACTTAGACTTCTTTTAAGTTTAGACCTCTATTACTCTTAATAGCCTGGTAGAATGTAGCTCCTTTGGGTATCCATCAGACCACTATGGGGGTGGCCCTCAAGATACGGTTAGGGAACATACTCAGGCATACAGGTTGGGCATACTCAGCTCACATTTTTGCCCTCTGTTCAATAACTGCATACAACTGTTTCTTCCCAAATTCTGGTAGAGAGCCAAGATAATCCCTGTTCCGAAGGTATCCAGGCGTCCAGGGTACTGAAGATTTTAGACCAATAGCGCTGATCTCAAACATTGGTAAACTTTTAGAAAAACTGATTCTGCGTAAGCTCCAGGGGTTTTATTTAGAGAGGCAATGCATCCCCCACTCTTAATTCGGCCTTGAGAACGAACATTCAACGGAATAGGCGCTACTGCTGTTTCAGCAGAAAATCCGTCAAAATCTAAGAATTAAATGGTGCACCATTGCTTACTCCATAAGCATCTGTAAGGCATTTGACAGCGTTGCATAGGGGGTTGCTGTTGAAGATAACCAAGTTAGGCTGCCATTTCCCGATAATTAAAATCATACATAGCTTTTTACGAGAAAGATCCGGGATGGAGACTGGGGTGCCGAAAGGATCCATTCTAGTTCCAAAGCTGTTTAACCTGTTTCTTTATGATTTCCCTCACATGTTAGGCTCTTCCAGTGCTATTCAGTATACAGACGACACCGTCGCCGTGACTTCGGAAGCATCTCCAATGAGGTAAGGCTTCAATATCATGTATATAGAATTGTGGAATTCTTTTGCAAATGGAGAATCAAAGTGAACAAAACAACTGTGAACTAATATGTTTAATATGCTGGAAAGGGCATAGGGCTGCACCTGCCGAACTAAAAATGTAAGAATCAGAATCGAGGAAGTGGTGCTAATCCCCAAAGCTAATTTCAAGTATCTGGGGCTTACTATACATCATAGACTAAAATGGACTCCCCATAGATTTGCATCCATCTGTTAAGATTGGGCTCTGAAACCGTTGTTGTAGGAAGCAAAGCTCTTACTTTATATTTTCTCCGCAGCAAAGCACTTGTATTTTTTCTTACTGGGAAGGGCGAGCTATTTACTTATTACTGAAATTTTAAACCGTTTAAGTTTAAGTTGAAAAGGGTTTACAGTATGTTAGTGAGTCAAGTGTGTCAAGTTGTACTCGTCACGTAGTGTCAAGATGTACTCGTCACTCAAGCCGAAATTTTTCAATTAAGCAAATTATACGCCACTCGACTACAATAAATAGTAGTGTAGTCTATAACAGCCTTAAGTGAAAGTACAGTACACATTACGTTTCAAAGGCAAACATTCATAATGCAGCTGTGTTTCCTATAGAAAGTGGATTTGATGCACTTCATTTCTATGTGTTTTAATAGGTCAAATATTTTATGAAAATGCCATGGTAACGACATGCAATAACAATCTAAGTTAGTGATGATCTAATTTCATATTTAATTCCAGTCCGATTTCTTTTGCAGAACAGATAGTGGGTGTTATTACAAAACAGTTATTCCAGCAAGCCAACAAGGTTGGAGTTGAAATATCAAAATCTCAACATAATCTTCCTATTCCAATCCGAAATAAATATTGTTTTATTTTTAAAATAATTTAAAGAAAGGATTATATTTCCCCTAGCATACCCTGAACATTCTGCACAACACAACTTCTAATTATGCACAATGCAGCTTTAAGTTCATTAGCAGAAGTGTCGTGCACTCAAGATGTTCTTTGTGAAAGTGGGAACTTAATTTTCTTGTCCAATGATTTTATTTAATTTGCACCATTGCCTTAATGATATACTCCTTTCCAAAGCTCGTCGATTGGTCATAGTTTTCCAGACGCTTTTGTTTCGTAATTGGAATGTTCAAGTAAACAGTACGGATGCAATTGAAACATCGATTTCAAAGCAAGTAACGCAAAGGGAAAGATTTGTTGTCTAATATTGCTTTCGATCTGAGAAAGATGTCGTTTGTGGAATGGAGAATCTGAAATTGTTTCTCAAAAATCAATATAATCGAAACATGTCCTTAATATTTTCAATTTATCCTTAATTCTATAGTAGACATATTTCTTCCCCATCAATTTGAAGTTTATTAAGAAAATAAAAGAAAATTCCAACAGCTTTATGGCTAGACATTGTGGCCTGTGGAAAAGTCTAGATTTATGAACCTCAGTCCAGATCTCCTTCGTACTAATGACAGATTATAGAGATGAGATACGAGAACACTTTATATGAGGAGTAACAGATTGCTGCTTTTATTGACACACCTATCTCCACATACTTCTCTTCGTAGGTTTTAATAGAAAACTTGTGTCATCTGATTTCATATATGGGGTGAAAATTTGTTTAATTCGAGGTTTTGTTGTATCTGTCTGGGGAGTATTAATAAAGATGTTGAGTTGATATTTCCGTCATGTATGTTACTTCGGAATTTCTTCGATGTTTTTTTAGTAATTTAATCATAGTTGTCTTTAAACGATGGACTTCAGAACATAAAAAGGTTTTTAGTGTGATATTAAATCCTATTGATATCTCCGTCCCTCTGGTGGCGATACCGAAGACTTTGAATATCTTCATCTCTACATCTCGGAGAGAATACAGAACTCTCCGACTATCTGTGAATATTTAAAGATAAACCCTGGAATCATTTTTTGAAGAAAAGTCAGCAAGGCTTCCAAGCCTGTTGCTTCTTTTATTTTGTCTGCACCGCCTGCTACTGCCGAGACACTTTTAGACCCTGGATTCTAACACTTCCACTCTGAGATGTCAAAAAACTTGAGTCGCTCTCCCTCTACTAACAGAATGTAAGGGGGACCAGTCTAAAACTAATGACATCCTTCAGGCACCGACGGCTAGTGGGTTCGATGTCGTACCATTCACTGAAACTTGGCTCCATGAAGGCATTCTTAATGCTGAGCTCTTCGGTTCCTCCTACCAAGCCTTTCAGAGGAACCGTCACACTGACTCGGAATCTCGTGGGGTGGTGTACTTTTTGCTTGTAGTAGACATCTGTCCCGTAACCCAATTTCGATTCATAGTTTTTGTATCCACCTTCACATTGAGTTTGTCGCTTCCATACCAAAAACTAATCTCTTTCTGCTGTGCTGCTATATCCCACCAGATATAATAACTACTCTTGACAATGGAGGTAAAAATCTCTAAGATATTCTCATCTTTTGTGTTGATCATATCCTGAGTATGATGGACACTGGTGATGAGTTACTTGATCTTGTACTCTTTACTGATTCAGTCAATACGACTGTCAAACCCAGTCCAATAGCCATAGCGTCTGTTAACAATTATTACCACCCTCCGATCCTACTTAATTATTACTTCAATTCAGAGAATACTTCTCGTCCGGATGTGGTAACCCATTCCTTTAACTTTAAAAAGGGTAACTTTGGGGAACTGTCATCTAAGCTTGCTTCGATCGATTTTAACAGTTTGCTTTCCGCAAATGAGTTGGATGTCGACGTGGCACGGTTATAAGCCGTACTTTATGAAGTCTTCGTGTCTTGCGTACCTTCATCTTCATTCATCATCACCTCCACCGCGGTTCAATAATGACATAAAGCATTTAAGAAACCAGAAGAATAGAGTCTGGAAAACCTATCTAAAGAGAAAAGATTCTCCGGGTCTCAATTTAACTACCCGAATAATATGCAGTATGTCAACTGGTCTAGTTGTGAGTAGACGCATTTGACAAGCTCTCCCATTCCATTATAATTCTCAAATTAAGACCCCTTCGAGTATGATTCCAGTCTTACTTAGCTGACCGGACCCACCAAGTTCTTCTTTGTGGATCCAAATTAGTAACCATTGAAGCGTCATCCGGTGTTCTTCAAAGAAGTCATCTTAGCCCTCTTCTCTTTATGCTATCAATTGATTACATTGTTCCTTAGCAAGGGAGTTGGTTAATTTTTCTTGGCCCAGCTGAGAAGTGCGCCTTCTAATTGGCTTGAAGTTACATTTGTTTTGTTTGTTTACCATCCATGAAGTCCGCCTTCGGCGTTAGTTTTGTGTTCGGTGTTTTTGCTTGCACAGGAATAAAAAATTATTTCGTTCTTAGTTGTTACGTATCTATAAATGAGAATTTCCCACAAAAAGTTGAGGTTATGTTTTGATTTCGACTCAATTCTATTTCAATCCAAAGTGAACTCAACTCGACATCATATACGATGGTCGAAATTTCAACTCAAACTCGACTAGCTGTTCAACCAAGTCATAAAAGGGTTAAGAGTGCCGGGAAAATTCCATCTCTTCCAATGCATTTGTAGGTATGAAAAGAGACCACTGCTCATTTATGCATCGAAGAAGTTCCCAGATAAGCTCCAGGAAGATGGGCCTGGAATGGTCCTATGACTGTACCCAGCATCAGTCATAGAAAGGAAAGCGATCTGGAGCTTTAACCTAAAAAATTCTAGCTAAGCAGACACCTCAAGGTTTCTTTATGGTTAGAGGTGCGTGATCCATTTTCCGTTTTGAGAAGGCCCCACTACGTTAAAAGAGTCTTTGGAGGTAAGCTTTTGGGCTTACACCAGGCCAATCCTTTTGGAGCGTCTCACTCAACTTCTTATTGTAGGCTGTTTGGTGGAATCTGTTTTCTTCCCAATATGCCCAGCGTTTTTTGCCATATTGAACAATCTCCTTAATTTTCTACGCATTATGTTACTCCAAGGTCTTCGCGCCAGACCTTGCTTTAATGATCATCAAATTAACCAATGAAATGTTAAATCCATCCTATAAATCATGGCACATCCCTGTTTATCCTTGGTTTTGCAGCAACAGTACACTTAAATCTGACCGTATTTACCTGGTTAGACTATGAAGGCTAATGCTAATTTAAGAATTCATCGACCTTGAATTAGCCACGCTTAATAAATTGAATGGAATACCTGAGATATAATTTCCACCTGCATTAAAAATATCTTGTTAATTTATTCGCATTTCATTCCACAAGTAGATTTTTTCTTGTAAATTAATTACGATATTTTCAACTCGAGGTCAAAAAACAACAAAAAAAAGTTATTTGATTAAAAGTGCAGAGATTTCACTCGCTTCGCCGCTCGTCTGTGTGGAAGTATTTTTGTTAATTTTCTCCTGGCATTTAAGTAGGGCTCGAGTGGTTGTAAGACGTAGGTACAAGCTTTCATTAGCATAAAAATGTTTACCTGTGAAATGGGGTATTTTGTACTCGTATACATACATACATACACATATATTAATTTTATATTTCGTGTTTTCGAAATTATTTTTTAATCCATCTCAGCCAGGACCTCGTGTTTTTTTCATAAAAATTTTTCTTGCTTCAGTTAATTGAAATGCTTTGGGCTGTTCTTAAGAGCGACCCATCAATGGGATTACAAAAGTGTCGCTAGTGTGAGAATTTAATTAATCTTCCTTGAAGAAAATGAAATGGTGTAAAAAACTTTTACTATTACTTTTTTACGAAACAGAGGGTACCTAATGTTCCTTACCAACGGGCAAAAATAAATGGAGTAAACACACAGCGTGAATTCTTGCCGTAATTTGACGGCATGAGACGTTCAGATCTTCAGGCCCGAACTGACGATAAAAGCCTAAACACATAAAGGTCAGTTTTCTTGGACTGCAGGCCCCATCCAGTTGGCGGCCGGTGAGTGTGTACTTGGCCTCAAGGTACAAACTTTCAGGCCACGGCCTCCCGACGACCTGTGTGCGAATGGGGGCCTTAAGATATGGCTAAATCCTACAAAAATAATTGTACGCGATTATGCGAACCCGAGCAAGTAGCATAGTAGCGCCTCGGTTGTTTAGCCGCCACCGATCAGCCAAACGCGCGACTGGGCGAATGCTGCGCCGTGCGAGCCAAGTAACACTGACCCGCAAAAGGCCCTTAGAATATAGAACGTCAGGAAGGTCCCCGCCGAATTTTAGCATAGTGAACTTCTTGTTAAGTGAGTGCTCACGTTTTGGTAGTTGTGTATCCACTACAAGCGGAAAATGCGAGTGGAATATAAGAGGGGCAAGGAGTTAAAATTATCAGTTATCTTAAATAAAATCTTGTCCCGCCCCTGTACTTTTAACACCCCTTCATTCCGAAATCTGATCAGCTGATGACATTTCATGGCACAATGGGTCACTTAATGTTAACAAAGTAGATATAATTTGACAGTCAGCTAACCTAATTTGACAATTATCGACTGACGCAGATTTCATTACGGTTACGTATACGGATTTTATAAGCGAAGGACCCTCCGGCAGTTCTATATTATAAGGAAAGGCCCGACTTGCTGTGGTTACCCCCGTAACCACCCCCATACACGGTTAAAGGCCCCCATACACGGTCAAATTGGATGTACATCCAAGTGCGGATGTAAAACCAAAACCATCGATTGTGAGCCGGTCGATCGAACAAAACTCGTTGTGCTTAAAAGTTTTAACGGAATCTGGATGTGCATCCAATTTGACCGTGTACGGGGCCTTAAATTCAAGAATTCATTTAAAGTTTGAAAAGTCTCACGTGTAATTACGGGGGAGGGGCCGAACCAGCTCTCATGACATCTCACCAAAGGAGAGGTCCTAAAATATCGACCTCCTAAACTGATTTCCCCCCTTAATTACGAGACTTACGGATTTCAAAGTAATTGGCAGTTATAGCTAGAATGTCAATTTGTTATGTAAGTTAAACTTGTAAAAGAGCAGAGACTAGAGTTTCCCGAGATGCAACACTAGTGTTGCAACTCTCGCACTATCGCATGCGATACAAGACAACACGCGAGACAACAGCTTCTGTCCCATGGTGAGAGTAGCGCGACAGTAAAAAATTCCCAGTCTCACCGAGACAACATTATCGAATGCGAGACTGTTGCGCTCTCGCTGGATCTCGCGGGATTTCCCAGTCGGTTAATTTTTTCCCCGGATCGTTGCGGGATCTCCCGATTCTATAGAAAGTAGAGTTTTATATTTTCGTCGGTAATGAGCTAGACAACCCCAGTCTTCCGCAGTTTAAAGGTGCCAGTAAATCCCCAACACGCCGGCGAGAGCGCGAGTGCACCCTTCTAAACATCCCATTGTCTCATCGAGAGAAGCGTCCCTGATCTAGTCTCACTACTCTCGCGGAGACAATGGGTGGTGTGAATAAAAACTAAGTGAACACTCTGAGTGGATTCTTTTGAGAAGGGTATTACTACGTTTATAAGAGGAGTTTCCCTCCGGATGGAAGTTTCGATCCGGAGTGAAACACCGCTTATAAACCGGGAGTGAAAATCCAGAACTCGGATTTTCGCTCCCGAAGAAAAAGCTGGAGTGAAATTTCGATCCCGGTTTATGTTGTGCTTATAAACGCTGACTGGGAGTGAGAATTTTTTCCGAAGGGGGAAAACTTTGTAAAGAAGAAGCTGGGTGTTTTATTTTGCTACAATAGTTTTTTTTCTTTGTTTATTGATATTTTTAAAAACATTAAATGAAACATTGGGTTTATATTTGTCTTTGCTATGATTTTGAATTTGAGTTTGGAGCTGTCATCTTAAACCATAAAGTATTTTGGACTTACACTCCCATTGCTTATAAACGCATCGGGAGTTTTACTTTGGATTGAAGATCCGGGAGTGAAACTCCGCTTATAAACGTAGTATATGTCGTCCAGAGTGAAATTTAATTAGGAGGGAATAAAAATTCTCTTAAATGTTAATTTTATGTTGTTTTTTTTTGCATTTAATTATTTTTTTTTTGCATCTACGGAAAGAAATTCTTTTTCAATGTATTTTTTATTCTATTTCGATTTAGGGGTGGGATTAAACTAAATTAACTAAAGTTTTTTAATAATATTTCAACAATTTTTAAATCTTTTTTCATATTCAACTTTAATTTAACCCCCTTAAAGGCACAAACAGATTGTCGCAGAGGTCGTGGCGGCGGCCGGGCGGCTGCGAAGGAATTTCCCATAAATTTAAATTCTCCGTAGGGCAAAAACGGAGGGTCGAGAATGCAACACTGACTCTCGCGAGAGTAACGCGATACTATCGCGACACAACACTATAATATCACGGTGGCACTGGAGTGCGAGACAAGACAACAGTGGTCTCACTCTCGCGCAGCGAGAAACTCTAACAGAGACTTTTACCGAAGATTGTTAGTAACCAATTTCCCACTAAAAATTATAATACTAATATTACATTCATTCATAAGCTAATCACATTCAATTTCAATTAAATATTTAAAGAAAACGATATGAAAAAATTTCGGGAAATTTTCGGATATGATGATCAATTTTCTCCTAATCCTCTACAACATTATAAATATAGGATATGAACGTTAATCAAGGTTTTAGGGATATACATCATTCATTCTCATGGACCATTTCTAAATGTGTAATAAATTCGAACTCTTAATCACTTTTCGGATACAACCCAAATGGTATTAATCTAAAAGGGAACCGAACATTAAATTTCGCCCATTCATACCGGCTTTGATGTATGTCCTGATGACAGCAACTCCCTAGATTATACGGATTTAATTGAGGATGTAGCAGTCAGTATGGCGTTTTGTGAATTGTAAATTATTTTGTTGTCCATAAGCCAGGGTTGGTTAATAACATCCCCCCGCCCTTTCAAAACTCGACTTAATCACTTTAATCGAAAACTTGTATACATATACATGTGAGTTAGTATTTCAGTGTGCAAATTCCTTAACCCTTTCCGATCTTAATAGTTCGATGTTATTCAATTAAGAACATCAAAGACTATTTTAATTTCAGACTACCAGAAGGTAAAGTAAGGACCATATAAGATTAACAAATTCTTATCCCGTATTTGCTTCGTAGACCCAAGGTTTTGATTTCTATTGATTCGATGGCTGTGGAAATGTGGCAATTTCAAAGTTTAACATCCAAAGTTTGGGATAATCCTTATAGCAGCAGCAAAAAGTTGTAAAAAATGCTCCTGGTCCATTTGGGGTATTCTTCTTCCGCAATACCTGCTTTGCCATGGGTTTCACGACGGCGCAATAAATCATTTCATTGAAGCAGATTGAAATATGGAAAAACTTGAGGGAAAAAGTTTCCCGATTGCTGAAATGCCTGCAATGTTGACACCATGAACGATTTATGGCTCATTCGTTTTAGTAGGCACTTTGGTAACGAAATTTCGGTAATTCTATCATTTTTGGAAAGTATATCTCTTAAAATAAAAATAAAAATTAGGATTAATTTAGGGGAGATTAATGTTGCTTGTGGTTTTATAATAATTAGAGATAAATTTACGTTGTTGTAAAATCGATTCGAGTTTGGACCGAGTTGTATTTACAAATATTAGGATTTGTGTAAGGTTTTGAAATAAAACTTTATATATCTTAAATATTTTAGTATATATGTACATGAGATACATAAACATAATGCTGTCCTGTAAGGTGTGAGAATAAGCTGAGCGGGTTAGTTTTACTACTTGTGCTACATTCTGAGGGTGGCTCCAATGGTCTCATGGAAGCAGGTAAGGCAATTTTCGGGAACTCAGGCTAGATAAAGGAATTGTGTTTTAAACACGGCCCATAAAAACACCCAGATTACAGCCAGGGCTACTGTCTGATGGAATTTAAGTCGCAAAGTCATTGGCTCACTTGCGTTACTATTGTTTTGGGAACAAGTAGTAATTTCATTGTACGTACCCGATAGATATGAAGTTTAGAATGTTATTAGATGGAACAGCTCCGGAATCCGGACAATTCAGTAAAAGGTAAGGCGTAAGAATATCACAGAATATCGCCGTCAGCGATGATGTGACTTGGGTTGGAGAGGACTCAAAAGAGATCATTTTTATGGACTTGGTGATGAAAATCAGCCCCAAGGACACCAGCAGAGATGATGTGGGATTTAGATTTGTTTCCATCTAGTATTGCCTTAGTGGGCTGCCAATTAAGTCAATATTAGTAACTCGAGTCATAGGAAAGAATCGGAACGAATAACATGGCAGTGTCAGTCTAAGAAGAGTTTGTGATGGATATCTGTTATAATATCTCTCTAGCAAATAAAAGAAACGGTTGTGGATGTAGTGTATTGTAATTCTATATTCCGATCTATATCTGTATTTCTCCACAAGTTTACAGGAGTTCCTTTATTTATAAAAATGCCTTAAATCAGGTGCAAGCAGAAGGTCTCCATGGCCAGGAAAAATTACTGTCTCAGTTTACTAGGTTCTTGGGCACTGAGGCGTCGAGGGCAATAAAATTTCGGAGTGAAGGGTTCTGAAACTGGGTTAAAAACTGAACCTGACCTATTGGGTTAGTTCTTAGGTCTTATGGTGAGTTTACACGAATGACGAATTTTTTTATGTCATTGATTGTCATTATCGTTTACACGATCATAATTTTTATCATTATTTCTGTCATAAAAAATAACAAAGTTGTCATAAAAAGTTGTCATTATAATGACACGAGTTTTTTTTTTTTTTTTTTTTTCATTTTTTATGAAAGAAATAATGACATAAATTATGACAGTGTAAGCAATAATGACAATTAATGACGAAAAAAATGACAAGTGTGTCATTCGTGTAAACTCACCTTTGGTTTAAAGGGCAACCTAGAGGACGGCTTTAGGAGACAGAGAGCTGACTTTGCATGGAAGGAAACGAGCGGAAGATTGACATGGCTTTCATAAGGCAGTAGTCCAAGCTGGTGAAAGGCAAAAACTTTTGAATGAAATGAGGCGTGGTGTGAGAAGGCCAAGACAGCCATAAAGTATAAATGAAGTTCATGGCATTTTTGATGAGCCTGCTATCGACCGTCGATGCCCTCCACAACGCACTGAATATCATTTGATCTGTTCCTTGCCGACGAACCTTTGGGGGTCTCATAACATACCAAATGAATGAAACTTAATGACAAACCCCATGTGTACTATAGCACTTGCACAATCTGATGAGCAGATCTCGCAGATTTCGTTGTCCTTGCTGGGCAGGGCTTGTAGATCTAGATAGGAAGAACCATATAAATCTATACATCACTTTCAGAAGGCCCATTATAACACATAATGTGGTGGCATAGAGCAAAACTTTGTAGCTTCCCCAGAAATTTAAGCAAGATTCATGAATGGTCTGCCTAAACGCTGCACTAAGACTGAGATCGAATGGTCACCTTGGCAATGATATTCATCAGGAATATTCTACAATTGACAGCGTATGAAAGATATTCTAGAAGCGGGAATTCAGTCAGATCGCATGCCTGCGAGGATCTCGAAAGTACATCAGAATGTTTCCCTAGTTTTCCTAAGTACGACCAGACTCGTATGGAATACGGAAGGGTAACGGACAGAGATAAGTGTAGGTGCCACAATCTGGGTTGAACGTCCAAAGTTTAATAAAGCGTTCAAATTATCCTAGCTACTGTCTATGATCAAAGAAGTCTTTTCAATTGTCGGAAAAACTGAAATTTAATAAACCACAAATCAAGCTTTTTCCCTTCTTGCTCAAAAAACAACAATAGAGCACCTAGATTTCAACAATTACGGCGGTTTTTTTATTTATTGTGATTCGAGGGCAATTTCATTCGAAAAAGAAAATCACGAGGAAAAGTTTTATTTTCTTTTAAAACAAAACGAGTTGAATATAAACTTTTTCAATATCTCCCTTCCTAGTACATCACCTCAACCGTTTATCATTCTAAGGACATTGATTTAATTCCGAGGGGGGAGTTTCGTGGCAATTTGCCTGCTCTGAATCTCGAGTTTTCCCGTTTTAATTTCGAGAGGATTCAAGGATATAATAAAATCAAAAGGGATTCAATTGACTGAAGGGGGAAAATCGTAGAAAGTTTTTTCAGGAGTCTTTGAAGCTCTTTAAAAAATTACTTTTTCTGTGGATTTTGCATAATTATGTTTTGTTTGTGTTTTTTTAATTATTTATAGTACATTTATTCTGTATAATTGCTGCTGAAATTGGGAGTTCTTTAATGAGTCTTTAAATGTAGCTTTGTTTAGGATAAAATTGGATCATCCTGGTATCGAAATAGCCAGGACTAGCCGTGTGACCTACTAATATGCTAGCGGAAGCATTTTGTCCTCGAAATATACTAATTTAGATTTAATGGCCTTGATTCTCAAGTTTGGCGAGAGTCCTGCTGTATTTTACTGGTGCAGAACCCAGGAAGCATTCCAGTCATGTCCAGATTTGAATAATTTCACCCATACCACATTTCCTTAGTATCAATTGTGTGGTATCATGATGGCTGCAAATATTGATTGCATGAAAATTTCTCTGGGAGCACCATGATATTTGCATTTTATTTGCTCGTAAGAATTTGGGTCACATCCAAACAAAGCTGCTACGGAGTCAATATGTTTTGTGTATATTCTCCATTCAATAATGCAGTGCTAATGCAGAGTTTGTGCAGGTTTCACATTGTGGGATAGCATTCAACTGTCGAAATTAATTAACATAAAAATGGATTGAAATTATTTTATCAATAAAATTGAAATATGTTTATATGTACAATAAAACCCAAAAAATCAGCGGGTTTTTTTTTTCAATTTATAAATTAATAAAATACAGCATTGCTGAAATTGTATTATTTCCTTTTTTGTGTATGTTTAAACAGGATGCTGCATCAGATAAAGTTTGATTTAAACCAAGGCCAATAATGAATTGAAATTGATATGGTGCATAGAGAAATTGACCCGTACCGTTCCATTAATGTATTTTGGTACTTTTTAGTTTTACGTTCACCTATTGTTCTTCTTTTTCACCATGGTCCCCTGAATACTGTGTTTGTCACTATACAAAGCTCTACACGGCAGTTGAGATAAGATTGAAAGAAGAAGAAGATTGATTATTCGACCAATTCCAACTAATACTAACGAACGCTGACTTAGGTGATTACACTGGAGATTTCTTTCTCCCTAAGTTTGCTTATAGGCGATGGCAGAAGTAATTGCAAGAAATTACTGTAAGGTGTGATAACAAAAAAAAAATAATAATAATTGGTTGGGAGAAGTTGCAAGACGAAAGTCCATGCCGGGGACTGGAGTCGAACCACGGACCTCTGAGATGTTAGTTGGACGTCGTAAGATCAGCCAATATAATTTTTTCAGTACCACCCATTCTTTGTATTTGTACTAGCTATTACATCCTTTTCGATCTTTTAAATCTAACGTCTTTAAATCTATGTTTCTATACTGAAAACTTCCCAGTTTATAGGTTTCAACGTATTTTCATTTCAAAATTTAGAAGAAGTATGTGTGTACGTACGTGGTCATTTTTTCTTGCACAATATCGCCCGACCCAATAAAAATAAATATCGACTGCGTGTATTAGTGTATTAATGGAAATATTATCTAATAAGATTTTTTATAAAATGATACTGACTTGCCGATCGAAGCATATTAACGAAAAAGTACTCTAAAGAAAATTTCATTTGATTCGGTAAATAATTTCTTTGGAATGGAACCCATTCTAAATCTAAATGACATTACCTCTTCTGGTTTCAGCAGAGCGAAAGCATCTCATCAAGACGTCACCTATCAAAATCTGAGCACTCTTAATAGTGCAAAAATTCGGTTACCCTTTACAAACAAAACGAATTTTTCAAACCTTAGCAGTTAGTTAGCACTTTTTGGAATAGGAATTATTTCTTTCCCGCATCCCACAGTTTCTGGAAATTGTAGTTCATCTCGGAATTTCCAGTAGTTACCGAAAGTTTTGCTTTTTACATTAATTAGGCTTTCTTGAAAACGTTCGTGTTTACAAGTGACATAATATTGTTCCCAATGTATCAGCGACGGCTCCACACAATCAGAAAGAATTCGACCCCGAGCTCAAGTACAGCGAACGAACCACGAAAGAAATGTTCGTTTTCGTTACACTTATTGTTTTCCACTTGTCATTCATGCCTTTTCATTTGATACCCACGCCGGGGGTCTGCAAAACAAATGCAAAAATCGGCGGCCATGTTGGAACCGCCATCTTGATTATATTGACTATATTACAAAATGGTCAGATTGCATTGTCAGGCAAACTATGCGTACGTGCAAAATTTTAAGTTGATCGGTTATATTTTCTACTATTCAGTCTTCCGCCATTTTGTTTTGGCCGCCATTTTGAGTTTGGAGAGACGCCACACCTACATCTCTACGGTGGCTGAATATATCTAAGGAGGAGGAGTCATCTCCGATGAATTAAGAGGATCGGTTTTGCGCGTTGGCAAGTTATGATAAGGTAAGGGGCAAATCATATGTTTACAAGGCTATGTCGACTGTAGAACATATAGATTACATCTCGGACCGCTAAGTATAGGAGAAACTTGCATCTATTATGAAACCCCTTAGTTAGTGACCTAGAATGCTAATATGTATATGGCTAACGAGTTAGATTCCTATTGTCCATTGAAACGGAAGGAATAGTTAAGCAGGTTTTTTTTTTCGAGATAAGACAACAATTGGTTTTAGAATCATTGATCAGACACGATCAAGAATGAAGTCAATGTTCAAATGGAATATTACAAAAATCTAAACAAGAATTTTGGGTATGGGTACCAACACAACCATGTGTGTGGGGGGACAGAAACCTCGCTAGAGTGGATATGCCGCCAGGAACCAAGTGATTCCCATCAATAGAATGTGGTGCCGGCAATGCCGTCCTGTTGGAGCGCGTAAATTGTATGCCGTCTATCGGTTATTTTATGATTAATTGCTGTAGCGACCTATATTTTGTCTGCACGAAAAACACAACTTCATGGGTTTGACCGACAGTAGTATAGTTGTGGACTTGGGATGTGGTCCTAGGTGTGAGTGAGCGCCGCCTGTGTGAGATTAATTGAACTTCGCAGTGGCTTAGGTGCGCTTTTGCTTTGAGGAATTGGGTTCAACTTCGCCGTGGATGGGTTTGATAAGCTTTTCCCATCGACTCTGCTGAACTTTTGTTGAACTTCTAAGAAATCTTAATCAAAATACTCATTAGAAAATATTTTTACAAGTAGACTTCTGAGCCACTATATGATGAAGATCTAACATATATATGGAAATGATTAATACGCTCATCGCCATGATATAAAAATTTAGGAAAGAATCAAAAAAGGGTGGCCTAAGGCTTTAAGTTTAATAAAATTCCAAAAACGCAAAGTACTTCTTAACAATTATCATTCAAAAGTTACGAAGTAAACTTTATGAATATCCTTAATGGAAATTTACACCTTGGATTTTAATCTTCCGTTTTTATTTCGTGTTGTGATTATTAAATTAAGACATAAACCTCATGAGCCGTTATTATAAAATCCTTTAATTTTATCAGTACCATCGTGTTGTTTGACATTAATTAAACCCATAAAATCTCTTCTGCTCAGCAAGAATCTTTCGAATAATATCCTACTTAAATTTCGATAAAAATTTACAATCGATTTCAATTATCATCACAAGTTTACGATACCCATCAATACCAAAAAACAAGAAAGTGTTTCACCGGTCCATGTGGAGTTCAAGAAATCTGTTGTCATCCCAAATTCGATAAAACAAGATCGATTCCCTTACATTTGGTTATAGACATTGGGCTACTGGCAGCGCTGTATACCTTACCACAGTACGTTTCCGACCCTTACCTATTAATCACCCTGAAGATAATTTCAATCAGACAAAATCCCCATCCTAAAATCCCACCATAACATGTCCTACCTGACTAGGATACATGAGGCTAAGAATTCTAGTATTACGATGTAAGGATGTAAGAGTTTCCTTTTCTTCCCAATTTTTTTTTATTCTGTTTCATCCCCAAAAAAGAAAAAAAGCGAACTAGAGGGTGGCACCATGTATGCTTTATCAACAGAATTTCTCGGATGATGTATGCTCTCAACAATTCTCACGTTTTCCCAGAATTATCTCCGCAGTCATAAAGTTTAAGTTTACGATGTTTTCTTCTGAAACATAAAAGGTTGAATTTTATACAAGAGTAACTGGTCGTTACTAAGGGCTCATAAAACGCTGAAAAAAATGAAGGGAATCATGTGGATTCACTTTAACTTTTCGCATCAATATAAAAAAAAGGGAAAGGGATGATTTTCTTAAGCGACCTGGTCCTTCTTCCTTCTTTTTTTTTTTCTTACGCTGGTAATTTTTTTAGCTAAATTAATATGGATTTTTGGTCCTTTCAACATATGTAAACATTATCTTACGTTATCAAAATCGATGTATAATCCTTTCTCAAGCATTCTAGTACCTTAAATGTAGTTTGGTTCCCTGTGGTGAGAGGGAGAATAGTAGTTATAAAATAGATGCAGTAAATAAATTAATTTCTCTAAATTCCCTGACGGGCATTTAGCTTCTGCAAGAACAATAAAAAAAATTAAATTGAAGGATTCTTAGTACATAGCAGGAGCCATATTGAAAAGGTGATAGGAAGAGGAATTCACAAAGTACTTGCTGTCACCATCATAAAACTCAGAAGACAGTAGCTGGGTGTTTTTTCCCTGTAGTCGGATGGCTACGGCATATACGACCTCCACAAAATCCGAAGTCTAAGCTCAGGAATCACACTTTGCACAGCGAGTCATGTCTTATCGAACATGTTTTTGTGCAATATCTGATAGTAAGTTTAAGCTGGGAGGGGGGGGGGGCAGTAGGTGGCAAATGGTAGTAACGGTCCCAGGGACCTTTGGTGGTGCCGGTACACCAAAGAGTTAAGTCCTGAGAAACGTCATCTGCGGTCTCACGACCTTCCGATATGCTACCGAATGCTACCTCCAGCTCCACGAAGATGTGCACTTTACATCGGGTGACCCCTGGATGCTCTTGTCTGTACAAGAGTAACAGACGAAGAAGGGTAAAACGCGAGTATTTTGCGCCTCAAACAATTGCCGGACTGGTCCTCCAGGTTGGGGGTTGGGCGGCAGATGGACAACCTTCCACCGTTAAAGCCCACCCGTCACGTTCCTCAAGGCAGGCCCAACGGCAACGAAATATGGAATTTGATTTTGGAACTTTGAACGTCAGAACGCTCAACAGGACGGGTGCTCTGCGTTCGCTTTTATTAAAGATTAAACCCAGATATGTAACCTCCCACTACTTCCAGGTTCTCGGAAAACCCAAAAAGTTTTGTGATGCATTTTTTCCGGAATCAGTGCACTTTAGAGAAAAAGTTTATTAACAAAAAAATGTAGAGGACATTGCGGTTTATAATTAATGTCTTTGAGTCAATTTCGTACGACTTAAAATGCAAAAAGTAAGGGGCGCTAAAGTATCAAAAAAAGTGTTTTTTCGCTTTTCACCCAAAAAAACATTTTTTTAGCGACGTACAAGTGCATTCAGCACGCAAGCTCCCATTGAATTTGAACCAGATAGAAACATCTACATGTAACATCAGGAAAAATTCCCGTATTGCCACAGTGCTTAAAACGTGCAAAATTATAATTTGGGACTAATGCACCATGGCCGAATCGCTCGAAGCGCTTGATATGGCTGTTATACCTCGACTCGGCTCGGCAACTTTGGCTGTTATACCTCGATCAACGCCTGGAAATGAGCTTAACGCTTGCATCATACCTATGGAACAGTTTTGAAAAAAAAAAAAAATCACCCTCCAACGAATATGCGTGTCCATATGCTAGAAGATGCCTCTGGTCACATTTTCAAAATAATTTTTGGTCGTTGGAAATGGCGAAATTCCAATCGATAGCAGAACTTTTTATTATTTTATTTTTCGGAATGAAAAATACTAAAAAAATGTCTCAACCGTAAAATAAACGGACCCTATAGTGCGCACCAAAAGAATTGGAAATATTACAATTTCGTGTAGGGATAAAATTTAGGCGGACGTATTACAATACTTCCAAATATCCAATATTAGACGACATTAAAAGGAGTACGAAGCGTGTTCGGGCTGATATTGAATCGCTGTCAACAGCAGTGGTGCAAAATCACAAAGCCCTGAGTTCTCTATCGCTAAAATTTGAAAATGTTTGTGATAGAATAAACTCCCCCTCGGCGGCGCCAGTATCTTATGATACCTCGCAGGTAGGGGAGAAGCTTCTTTCTACACCCTGTCCCACAGCTGTTTCTCTAATGGCGGATGATGCAGCTGCTCTAAACACCACAGCCCTGAACGACCCGGCCATAATACTTGAAAAGGGCCCTTCGGTGGAGACTGTATCTCCTCCAAGGGCAATTCAGTCCTGGGATTTATAAAAAGATGGTTCAAAGAGTTCAACAACCCCCCCCATCACTAAACACCTGTACGTATCTTTGGTTGGGCCTTTGCTTTACTACGCTTCCCAGGTATGGTCTCCTTACTACTCCTCCCATGTTAGTAGAATCGAATCGGTTCAAAGGAAGTTCGTCCGGTTTGCACTCAGCCACCTCCCGTGGGATGACCCACTCGCTCTTCCGCCTTATGAGAACAGACTTAAATTGCTCAACTTAAGCTCCCTCCATAAGCGCCGTGAGGTCGCAGACGTTATATTCGTTCATCGACTGATGAATGACAAGGTGGACTCTGGTTTCTTAAGAAGCCGCGCGTCATTTAGAGTGAATAACTACAACCTGAGAGGTGAACCTCTCTTGCACATTAATTCCTCTAACACCAATTAACCCGAACCCGTTAATCGAATGCTTATAAATACTAACAACAATAGGAGTGTGTTTAGCTTGCTAACTAGTGAAGTTGTCCTTAAAAGGACCCTTCTCAATGTGGCGTGACTCTCTGCGTGCCTCACTCCCTTTTTAGTTTTGCATGCTTCTCTGTT
The DNA here is from genome assembly GCA_949987705.1 of Thereva unica. Lineage (NCBI taxonomy): Eukaryota > Metazoa > Arthropoda > Insecta > Diptera > Therevidae > Thereva > Thereva unica. The sequence goes on along the minus strand of OX465282.1, from coordinate 146,891,095 downwards.
TGATGTTTTTGATCTTTTATGTTTTTTAATATTTTATGTTTGCATGTCTCAGCTGAGCCACGACGGCAGTGGTAAATTGTTTCTCAGCCCTGCTGAGAAATGCACCTTCTGAGGTAGAAGGTTAACTCGTATGTATGAATTCCTTTACGGCAAAATTATTACCTCATAGCATCTGTCGACGACAAGAGTGGCAGTGAAACCTTGAATTGTGATTGGGGATATAGTGATTTGGGTTTTTAAGAGAACGGAGTTACACTTTTCTTTTCGAGTGTACTTTCGTGGTGGGATTTATGACTCTCACTGCCCATCGATTTTGAGACTCCCAATTGTTTTGGCGCACGCCATACTATTGGCTTATAGGTGCAGCGAGGCGCACCGGGTTCCAACTAGAACAAAATAATGAAAAGTAAACTCTACTATAGAAACTCAATTGCTAGTATTCCTTAAACCCTATTACTAAATCTGATTTCATTATGATATTTTAAACCATACCATAAAAATGGAATTTTAACTGCAATCAATATCATAAAGCAACTTATCCAGATCCCTCCAGTCTCCTGCTTATCCGCTGTATCATGCCATACACGATGCATCATGACTTGTATGAAAAAACGTTTTGGTAGTACAAAGGATAACTCTTTAGCTTGATTCTATTATATAAAAAAATTAATGCTACTCTTTCACTCATTTTAACATTTTTTTATCGACTGAATATACTCGAGTAAGAATTAATTTGTCAGCTGTTTTAAATAAGTTAACGCAACCAGTACATTCAAACTAAATGGCGGATAATTGAAAATATTTAAAAACATTATGCAGATGTAGTCCATGCCTCTCAACTGAAGCACTTAATTATTCATCTCAGATTATACCATAAAAATCTTCTTTATTTACTATAATACACTAAACGTGGGCTAAATGCGCATTAATTTAAGAAAATATTCCCTTAAAAAATGCGCTTTGATAAACTTCAAGGGTGTATATTTTCTTAGCATTAACCCGCAAGAAATCCTTAAGATCCGATTACGAAAAATAATGAAATTTTTAACTCTCACAATTCTCCTGTATTATACTTGCCGAATTATTGCACCAAAAATAAGTCAACCGAACATCATTAAAAATTTAAACCGTTCAAAATTTATAACCCGGAAACATTCTTCGTTTTGCTTCAAAGAAACGAAATTACAGTACAAATTCCTGTTCAAAGGTGTGCTCAAGAGGAAACTAAAGGACGGCTAAAAAGGACTTTTCTTTCATGCAGCATTCCTCTCGCGATATAAAAATTTTCTTGCTGCTGGGCTAGGGAAAAGTAAGTTTTCCAAGATCTCTCCTCGTTCACTTTTTAAAGGGCCGTTGTAATTCAATTAATTCAACGAGAGAGAGATATCATAATTGCAATCTTCCTTTTTATAAAATATCCCTCATTAAATATTCCCCGTTTGAGGATGAACTTAAGATGAATTTCTTAAATGCTTATTTTAAGAAATAAATGAATGTTGGTCGTTTTTGCAGCATCGCTCTGGTCTTGTGTAAATTGGATATTTTTTATTATGATAAAAAGGAGAAGAACTCTTTTATTTTATGTTTTCACTTTATAGTCAAGTTTTGCGCATTTTGCATCAAGTTAATGCTGCTGCTCGTCATTTAGATATTTTTGTGAATGAGTCAACTTAGTTTCAAGAATTGTTTATAAGTTTGCAGGATAACCTCAAAAAATTTGTAAACATTGCTCCTTCAGAAGCTTGTTCCTGGAATTGAAAATTGCCTAGATCTTATCACTACCAATGAATTATGTAGCAGGGTCGTAGAAAAGGAATAAATTAAAAAATAACTTCTAATTTATTTATCTTCAAGCTGGTACTAAAAATTTGGCAGGATCACTTGATACCCGAATTTTCTCACAAGTGATTTTATAGCCAATACGATAATCTCAAGAAGCGTACACTTTTATCAGTTATCAAGGACTTTTTACGATAATAAGATCTATCGAAAGACTTATAAAAAAGCTATAAGGTTTTTGTTTGTAAAATTTTATGCATCTACTATGTCATATTTCAGGATACCTTGAAGCGAGCCCTATAAAAATATATGAATAAAGTAGAAGGGGTAGTGAAATCCATGATAGTTTTTATTGCCCTAAAAAATGGGTGCAAATCTGTTAGTCTCTTATTTATCGAAATGTTTGAAAGGGTTTGTACAATGATACAAACTGCACAATGATTTAAAACTGCCTTATTTTAGTATAGGTTACCATTATCTCAAAATCTTTTCTCATTACTGTTTTTTTTTATCTTTGAAATGCTTAATTAATTACTTATAGAGCTCTACAACCGGGATCTAGTTCCAACAGTTCAGTGGTGGGCCGATTCCGAGTCGTAACAGTTTGGCATCTCCAAGCTCATAAAACCTACCACAAAAGTTTTTTCTAGTAGGTTCCCAGTGGGAAAAATTGGGAGCGATGCACAAGGGAGTGTACTTGGAGCACTCTCAAGGGAGCTTTCTTGGAGTTTTCATAAATTTTATATAAAAAAAGAAAACGGGCAATTATCTTCATGTCCATAAACTGCGACGTTAGCATACTCAATAGCCCGGCTCTCATTCGATACGGAGGACAAGCAGCGTTTAGAAGTGGTTAGAATTTAGTTGGGGAACTGCTTTGGTAAAGCCACTCTCGGGCTTGGAAAGAAAAAGGCAATTGCAAAAGATAAAAAAAAAATAAAAGCTTTTCGATACCGGATCACATAACCACAGGCGCCCATAAATATTTCTTTTTTAAAAAGCTTTTTTATAATGCTCCAACAACGCCTTTTTGGGAGCATAAAAACGTATGCTCCCTCGCAATGACATGCAATGTTAAAAAGAATATAGAACGGGTATGGCAACGGGAGCACTCTCTGCTCCTTTTGGAGCGCTCCAAGATGGCTCTTGGAGCACTCCTTTTTCCCACTGGGTTATTCTTTACAAATACAATACCGCCTGACAAACTGACCCCTTCGAAATCGTTATTTTGCAACAAACATTCTTAGAAGGTAGACCACTTCATTGGGAGTCGAAAGATGTGGAGTTGCGTAGAGATCTATCCTGGGTCCTCTCCTGTGGATCACAATGTATTTAGGCTGCGCCTCCTAAAAGGAGCGTTTCGACCTGTCCGAGGATGACATCGGGGTAGTGTTTGTAGGACGACGCCTCTATGATGATGTAAACGATAGCGATAGCCAAACGATTTACAAAAGGCGAAAGACCGACGAAATTGAAGGTGAAAGACCGACGAAATGAATTCGTTGTGTGCGCACACTAAGAGCGGCGCGGCGGTAACAAAGTTAATAACCCTGACAGCCGATTATGCTACATGCGCATTCAGAAACACACGGAAATAGCAACATAATCCCATGCCGAGTGCTATGGCAACTTTTTCAGGCAACAGCTAAGAAATAGAAATTAGATTGATTCTGTCGGCATGTAGTTAGTTTTTGATCGTCGCTTTATAAAGCGATTCGTCGATCGCCCTTAGCATGTTTAGTATACAGCATGAGATCGAATTGAACGAATGAGAACGTTTGATGGTAAGACTCATCGTTTGGCCGATACTCAAATATGGACATGTTCGTGCGTTTGTCGATGCTGACTCAATCGCTGGACGCCAACATTCGCATGGAACTTTCACCGCATCGTGTAGAGTCGGCTTAAGAGATTTAAACGCGCCCCGACAGCGACTAAAACGTGCCCCGATGTTCTCACGATTGGTGTGCAGAAAACTGAAGCTTTGATGATCAGCAAACTGAGAAAACAAGTGTCCGTAAGATTCAAGGTATGGGAACAGATCAGGTACCAGGAAGTGATGATGGGCAGGAGGCTTAATTTTAAAGCCCACTTGGAAGGCATTGAGGCGAAGGCTTCCGCTATTTATGCAGCACTTCCAAGTTTACTTTCCAACGTCGAGGCGCTAGAGCGAGCGAGTGTGTTTAGCTCATTCTTGGTTCAGGCAGCGCCAGTGTGGTCAGCAGTTTGACGGAACCGCTAGCAGCAGAAAACTCTACGAAACACGTCGGAATAAATCAGGTTTTTGCACATACATATGTTTCTTTGCGTGCGTTTACTGCACATATAATAACAGAGATACGAAGTAAAAGACTGTCACTTCGGCCCAGAACCGTTATGGAAACAGCATCAAGTTAACTAAGGGGAAAAGCTCTCTGTGAACTCAACGAAGACTCTACCCCGATTCGTGGAAATACAGTAACTGCCAACTTACTGCCGGGGCCCAATGAAACCGTCAACGTGATTTTCCATATAAATTGTTGTTGCTTTTGATGGTGACGGTGACTTGGATTTAATTTTAATTTTGCTGGTCTACCCCTCCACAAGCAAAAGCGCTCTCATTTTTTCGCTCATTTTTTTGATTTTTTTTTAAAAAAAGTAAACTCTAATTAAACAAGAAAGCTTTTACATTTATGTTGGTGCTATAAACCCGCCCACAATTTTCTTGAACAGAAAGTGCGGAAAATGTACTCGAAGAAGAAGAAGATATTACTTTTATATAATTTAATTTGAAACAAATACAAAATAATCAAACAGTTAATTCAGTCACAAGTAGACAATGACATTTGTCAAGGAAAAGCTACTTTGACGGTGACGGTTTCATTGGGCGAGCTCTCACCGACAGTGGTAGGGGAAAATCACGTTGACGGAATCATTGGGCCCCGGCAGTTACCCTACGCCTACTTGAGGGGATTCCCCACGTGCTTATGGGCGTACGGGGATTACCCTAGCGGCTAATTGTATTGTATGTCAAACGAACTACTGAGTCAGTCAATGGGCGCATCCAGCGCACTCAGCAGCTGAGCAGCGGCTAAGCGCTGAGCTCATTGGATGGTTAGCTGAACTAAGCAGCTTAGCTCAGCGGCTGGCAAATTTCTCAGCGTAAAAATTTTATTCTAAGTAGCTCAGCGGTAGTTAATTGAAGTTATATAAATTAGAAAAAAAAATTTTTTGTTGTCAAAATAATTTCTAACTCAGATCCCATCCAGGCGACAGACACCGCTGAGTTATTTTTTTGCGCTGTGCTGTTCAGCTAAGCGGCTTTTACGCTGAGTGCGCTGGATGCACCCAATGATTGAGGCCAATTCTAAACGACCCGCTGGATTGCCCTGTTGTATTCTGCTTTTAACCTCTTCCAGCTCTTCGTTTGTTGACGACACTATTGTTCCTCTTCCTAGGTATTTAAAGCTCTTCACTACCTCTATATTGGTCTTGCAGCCTTGTCTTCGTCTTGTACATCAAGCAAAACCAAGAATGAGACTAACACCTAGCTATGCTCGCAAGACCAAGACCACGACTCAGGCGCGGATCTAGAATTTTTTTGGGGGGGGGGGGGGGGGGGTCACAGGATAGAAACTAGCCGAGCTAGCCGAATTTTTCAATGAATAAAAAACAAGTCAACAAAAGAAAAGTCGTTTGGTTAGTTTCAGGTTTTTATGTTTGCAAAAACTAGGTTTTGTTCGTTTAGTTTTTTTTGTTTTTCGGTTTGCAAAATATTGTTTCAGCTCTTTTTTTTTTGAAATGCGGGCTGTTTTTTGGGGGGGGGGTCATGACTACCGTGACCCCCCCCCCCTTGGATCCGCGCCTGCCACGACTTAGCCGTCCTCGCAAGACTAAGGCCAAGACTATATCAGTTTTGTCTTGTTCACTAGTTAGCAATTTTTGTGGAAGCCGAGTTAGCAATTTTTGTGGAAAAAACGTCTTAGTTGCAGTTTTTTGCCAAAAATCTTAAAAAAAAATAAAAACCATAAAAAAAAATTAAAAACCAGAATTTTAATGATTGGATATTGTAAAGAGAGTCTTAGAGCATACGTAAAAAAATCAGGATCAACATGGGAGATTTTCTTTTGGCGCAGTAACAAATTTAACTTTTTAAATTCACTTAATTGCAAAATGCATTATGCAAAAACTATTTGACCGACCGTGATCGGGCTTTGGATATAAGTTAATCATGCCTTTAATTATCTAAGTCCAAAATTAAATTGGAAGATAATGGTCTCTTCTTTCCTTGTGATAACTTTAAAGTGATGTACTTTTTTTCGCGGTTTTCGGCTATTTTGCAATGCAAAAATTCAAATTTCAAAAATCCATCTGAGGGTAAGTTTTAGCAAATCCAATAACGAACAAAACATGCCCAACAAATTTTTCGCCTAGAAGCCTTCGTTAAGAGATATTTAACAAGAAAGGTCAAAAAACAGGGAATTTTTAGTCGATTTTTCAGTTTTTGGGCTACCACCTGGGAGTTTCATGCTTGCGTACCCCCTAAATATTGTTGGGGATGTCATTTCTGACCGATTCCACCAAAAAAGTCCGTTACATCACGCCAAAACCAAAAGTTATAGGTTTCACTGCTCTAGCTACTAAGTGATTCAATGAAAATATTGAGGCTAATTCTTATCGACACGCTGGAATTGATTCCGCTGAAATCTTACATCGATAGAATAAGCTCTGCTGCAACGGAGAGTTTTCTTTGATCTGTTAGCTGGCGTTTCGAGCGGGACGTTCCCTACGCTGTTGTCGGTGCCGCTTTAAAAAACGCGGTTTCTTGCCTAGTTTCTTCGGTTTCCCGATTCTGGTCAATCCGACAGGTCAAGTCTGGTCCTCCTTTCACACCCTGGATTTGGAACCAGACGACGGCAGAGTTACTACGTCGATGTGTGCCCAACTATTCCAGCGTAGTTACTCCAATGAAAATGAAACGCACTTAAAATAAAATCACGTAAATTCTCATACAAACGAAAATAGTGCTGCTACCATCAAACTCGGTAATATTTTCATAAAAAGAGAAAGCCTAGTCCATCGAATGTTCCCACATCAATATTCCTTCTCAATTATCGTAAGTATCAGAAAAAATATTTCTCCCCCTCTAGTTCCCTTGTGCCAAACGAATCGCTTCATTACTCTAAGTAGTAAGAACAAATCCACGACTAAATAAAAACCCAAGACGGAAATAAGAACTAGGACACCTTTCTCTTGAGTAATCGATGCTCCAGGAGCGAGAATCTTAGTCTGCTTTTGTTTTCGCATACACCAATAGTGACTAAATTGTACGGAAGTAATGGATTTCTCTTATCTATAATGATGGATATCTATATCACAGATCGTAGCTATCATAATCGCTAAATACAAAACAACAGCCTCCAGGAACTGGGAAACTTGCGTAATTAGTGACCTGGAACTACTTCCCCCAGACTTGCAAAATGTTTATGTAGCTTACAAAGGCCTTCAGTGGCGCACACCTCGGGCCTAACCAAGCAAAATGTTTGTGCAAATATCGAAATTATGTTGGGGAATAGCGATGAATAACATTCCATTTCAGTGTCATACTTACACCCACGGCAGCACAGCGCACATAGACTTACGTTTTATTTGTCCAATTCCATAGAAAATTTCGCGCGAGTCCTGGATTGCGGGAGTCGGCATTCTGAATGGAACGTAGTTGTTTGTTTTAAATCAACACTCAATAGTTGAATATGCTTGCTGGTAAACAAACCTATCAATGTGCACCTGTAGGATGTTTGGTAATTAAAGCAAATTATTTTCTGTCAGAGATGCCATTCGGAATTGAATGTGAACCAATATTGAAAAAAGTCTAGGATGTGGAGAGGCTGCATTCTATTTAACAAGTAGACTCATTTGACTTAAATTGATTTGCTGAATAATATGTGAAAGAAAATAATGCGCATTAATTTGTTTATTTCGATATTAAAGACCTGTGCAAATTGATTGTGAATATCTGCGTTAGTAGAAATTGTATTTTCAAGTATTAGAAAGACATCCAATTTAGCCTTCCAGAGATCTGGATCTCTTCGTCAAAGAATCCTTTCTTCTTCTAATTCTCCTTTAATTGCTCATTGGACATAGGGCGGAAAAATCCTTTAGGGAAGATTTACTTAGCTATAGCATTCTGTGAAAATCAAGCCGCAAAGAATTTTCGAAGCAGGTTTCTCTACATTTGTACGAGCTAGAGGCCCTGTCCACCGGAGTTTCGGTGCTGCCTTCAAGTGCAGTAAACAAAGCATTATAATTTGCACAGTCTGATAACAGCGAGATTATGATTTTATTCTGTTTGGGTTATAACCAGTCAGTCTCAGACAACCATCATGCGGTTTTGTAAAATTTAGATTTGTGACGGTTTTTAGATTTGTTCCACGCAGGATTTTCCATATGATCTTCTTCGATCGGCTTCTTGTGTGTAAAATTGCAGCAACACCTGCTGATGACCCTGCTATGGCAATCCTATTATCTGCACGTATTTTGGACAATATGAGATTCATTAAGAAAGTCATGCCAGTGCCACCTGGTGGGCCTTAAAAATTCACCCGTATTGACACTGTTGATGATGCCTTTCTTTTGTTCATTGTTGAACTTTGGTTCATTGTCGATATATTCTCAGTCAGACCCATCGATTATTTGCGGAGATGGCAAACCATAATGATCCATAGTATTTCCGACAATTGAAAGAACACTATAACGCAGTTACAGCATTTTATTTTCACTCCTTCGACTTGCGAGTTAAGTTTTTGGTCTGTTCCGATAGTCGGGCAGTCAAAAAGTTGCCTAAACGCCTAAGAAAATACTAAATCATCCCGTGAGAGCCCTAAAATCGGATTAGCCGTTTTCGAGCTTTCAGGTTTACAATTGGGATGGTGAAAAAACTTTCCACTCGCTTTCATCCGACTATCGGATCATGTTTTCCGTCTGAACCGATAGTCGGATCAGAGTAAAAAAGCCGGATTAGCCGTTTCCGAGTTTGGCCCGGATAAACAGACAGACGGAAAAATTTGGATCACAAACACTCCAATTATATTTATATTAATAGAAGAATTGGCATTGGGTGTTGATTAAAAGGGACGCTAAAATCAAAATTTTATTGGTATGGGCTGAACAAGAGTGAGTTTCTTAGGATTAGGATATATTCCGGAGAAATAAGAAAAGGGAGAGAGTTTGGGCTAAGATTCAATTTTGAAGAACAATCAAAGGTGGTAAAGGCTCGGGGCAGGAAGGGGAGGGAGGGAGGGGGTTTTCTGAGAGTGCAGAGTGGGGGACGAGAGGGCAAAGAGATGGGAAACTTTTGACCTACATGTGGGTTAGTTGAAATCCATAGGGTGGGTCGTGGTGGGGATGGGAGGACGTGGCAGGGAATTAGTTGGATGGTCAGGGGTTGAAGAGTCAAAGGCGTGGTTGTTTAGGGTTACCATTGGCTCGACTACAGCAATAAATTGCATTCAGAAATCAGTGCCCATAGGCTCTTGGAGTTGATTTTTGGGGGTGATCGACCTTTGTGCCCATTGAGACCTTTGATCTACATGTTAAAAACTATCAAATTTGCCGTAAGCCATTTTCCATAGAAAAAGAATTTCAAAGAATTTTATTTGCATAAAAAAATCTTTGCAGACAAATTGTCAATATTTAGAAAAGCCAGAGGTCTGTATAAAAGTTGGGAGTATGCATTTATGTATGTTTGCCTAACTGTGGGGTCTATAGTAATGAAAAGCTCGCAAATAGGCACTCCTTTGACATGTATTAGGGTACTTTTCTATTCAAAATACAGACAAAAGTCTGTACGAACAAAAGTTTATGCTGCGTGGCATACGAAATAACGAAATAGCGAAAGAGCCGACTGACTAGTTTTAAGTACATCCATACAACCGCTATTAAACTCTGCATGAAACCTTTTTAGATCTGGGAACGAAAAAACGAATTCTCACTAGTGCAACTTTAGTGATCCAGAGATCGGCAAAGTCAAAAGTTATTACAGGGAATATACAGGTCCTCGTCAGTAGCTTTATGAAAACTCATTTGGCTTTCCAATAATGCAAGACAGTCATTGTATTAAATTTCTTTCACTTTGGTATCAGATTTCTACTTTGAATGTGATTTCTACAATTTGTTAAAGACGTACACATTCCAGCAGGCCCCACACAATGAAGGAGCAACTGGAACTCGATCGAATAAATTTAAGGCTAAGTGCGCTGGAAAAATATGACCCTTGGCAAAAGCCGGAAAATGTGAGTTTTTAATTAAACGAAATGAACAGAGCTGAAAATGGCTAAGATGCAATTAAACTAAAATCTAATAAACGAACGACAAGAGTCTGTCCTTTCTGGATAAATAAAATTAATATACATACATACATAATCTGCAACGAAAGGCTTGGGCCGAGTGATGCAGTTTCTCAAAGGAGCACACCTCAATGAACAGAACCTATCCTCAATGTGTAACGTACCGAGTCCTAGTTTCATCACTTCTGGACTATTATAAGATTTATAGCATAAATTACAAGTTATACCCCAACATTGACCTGCCAAATTCAACCTTTCACAAATATCCACTAACCTTGCAGTAAACTTTGGCTCCTGCTGATATCGTTTCAAGATGAAATTAATTTTCTGGCAAGTTATTCATAGTATCCTTGTACTTTGAGCTATTTACTTAACGAAATTTGTCTAGGACAGTAAACAGGTCCTTTAGGAAATAATTTCCCTATTTTCGGTCGACACAAAATTGCCGGGTTCAGCCACCTGACGGAAGAGGAAGACATGTTCAGATCTCGCGGTAATTTAATTTGCACATTGTCTCCTGTTCGTCCTGAAGACCATTAGAGTGATTCCCTGCGGGATGTACATAATTTAAGTTGTCAGTCTTGGGGCACGTTCCTAAGAAAATTTAATTTCTGCTCCTTCTTTGGCGTAAGTGCGGTTGACTAGGGTAAGGAAACTTCCATTACATTTTCTCCAGCATTATCCTGTATATGTATGGATGTGTGCACCGTTCCGAGATAGAAGTTGTGGTTTTAAAATATTCAAGGAGCAGTAGTAATTTGTGGAAAATTCTTGCCACATTAGAAAAAAAGAAAGCAAGAAGTTATATGAAGAAGAAGTTTTAAGGATACTTGAAATTTTTACAGTGTTGAATAAAGGCTTTGTTGTCACAACTTATATAGGGTTTCTACGGAATTCTTGTTTTCCAGTTGACTTATGCTTTATGAGTGCTCATGCAGAGCGATGCCATTGCATTCCCACATGACTCGAAATCCGGTTGTCGACACAAGCAGCATAAATTGGGTATATGAACGGCGGGAACACGTCTACGGCTTCGTGGTAGTACTCGATTTAGACTGTCAAATCTTTATATAATTTCCATGAACGCCACTTAAATGTGTCTTGCTGGATTTGCTCGTGTTCATTTTGGGAATGTTGGATAACACTAAGCTCGTTATATTTAATTGTGATGTGATGATAATTTGACAGAGTAGAATGTGCTCGAATCTGTTGCGTGCCATTTGGTAAACTTGTAAAAGAACTTTATCACTTTCAGCTTAGTAGATGAGTCTCGTGTACCGGATGTTTCTCTAGTTCTATTCTATGTTAAACATTTCCAGTCGTTTGGTAATTTAATGTCTTTAGAATTAAAAGGGGGATTGTCATTGTAGTATAGAAAGGAGACATGTTGGCTATGTCTATTAATAAACTAGGGGTAATATCATGGGTTGTGCTTTTAAGCTAAATCGAATTTTAAGAACTTATTATCGGCTATTTCGAAAGGATAAAAATGTTTAAAAGATGGTAAAAACTTTATTTTACATTTCACTAAGCAAAGACTTCCAGTGGCATCTATATGCATAACAAAGTAACACATACCTAATTTAAAAAAATTGCTTGCCTATAGTGTGCAAGCAACCGCCAGTTATGCAGCGATTACCAGCAGTACACCTGCACAAACACTAACCTCAACCTTGTCAGAGGAAAAGATACTTGCCTCCAGCCATAAGACGCTAATTGAGACGACCACCAGTTCGTTGAGTGCCAATCATAGCACACCAATTTTGGATCGTCCTGGCAAACCGAATCTAGGAAAGCGAAGGTTATGCGAGAGAGAGAGAGATCTATTCGTGTTTGGCAAGATTGCCATGGATGAGAAAGCTGGTACTAAGCATGAATGGGACCAGTCAAACAGAATAAAGCTCCAGGCGTTTGTTGAGGAATTCCAAATCAAACCAACCAGGAAAAGAATTTGATCCTTTCTTAACGAGAAGACTAAGGGAGAAGCCAAAAAGGCCAACATTTTTCGAGTTCCCCCAAGATAAAGTCAACTACAGCAAGAGCAACAATAGCAGACGGATTACAGCAGGGCCCAGATAGGCTGCTTTTCGAAGTAGTCAGAGATCACATTTGCAAGTGGTCAGAATAGGCATGTCGATTTTAAATCGATTAATCGAAAAATCGATTTTTTCGAGTGAAAGAATCGATTTTTTAGATCGATCTCAAACACTGAATCGACTCACAAATGCCTCGAATCGGGCCCGATTCACATTGGGCTCTTTTACACGCTGAATCTGAAAACGTCGTTTGTAGAGAAAAGGGTGGAGAGACGATTATTCCAACGAATTTTTTCAATGGATTGTCAGCCAATTTTTATAGCTGTGCGGTTGTTGTTGTTTTTTTGTCTCTTTGTATGGCTCAATTAGTTCAATTGCTAACAAATATTTTTGTATTGTTGGAACGTCCGTTCCTTGTGAACGACTTTTTTCCGTTGCAGGAAATATTTCAACTGACGAAAGAAGTCGCTTAGATCCAGAAAGACTGGATAAACTAATCTATCTTAAATCCTTAGACTTAAAATATTGGAAAATGTAAAAATAGGCCTAACTACAATGGTCTTAAGAAGGCTTAAGGTGCTTCGTCAAATTCTCTTAGGACTGGCTATTTTTTTGTCAAAACGTAATAAATCTTAAGCTTTATATCTGAGGTTAAGATTCATTACGTTTTGCCGGAAAATTGGCCAGTCCTAAGAGAATTTGACGAGGCATCTTAAGCCGTCTTAAGACCATTGTAGTTAGTGCTATTGATTTATTTGATATAATAAAGACATGTAATTCATCTCTTGATCTCTTGTTTTATTTCTTGATAGTAAGTTTCACAGTATCTTCCAGGAGTCGTGAGCACGGTTTGACAGACTAGAATCGTTTAGGCCAACTGCCCCTTTCAACTGTATATACAAAATATGCACACTGGCTGTTCCTAAACTCCACAACAGACATCTTCAGGTGGAATAATCTCGCGTTGTGTCTCTGGAAGGATAGGTTAAGTAATAGATCTAAAAGTAAGTTAGCTACTACTAAAAATAAGCCAAATAAAAAACCTCCTAGTTTTAACACTAACATTAAAACTAACACCACCCCGTCCTCATATCCTAACCCTAATAATATTAATTCTAATAAAAATAACTATGAATGCACCTCAAACTACGCGCCAACTTCATCCTCTACTGTCCCGCGGTCTTCTAGTAATAACCGAAGCCTTAAAACTAATCCGACTACTAACTATAATACTAATACAACCACTACTGCACCCAGCACATCCTCCAACGTCCCCACGCCAAGTAATAACAGAAATCCACAGACTACTTATCCTAATTTTTCACGCAGCCACATTGTCGTCGGTGGTCGTTCCTTTGCCGATGTCAGCGAGGCCCTTACAAGCAATCAGTCTCCACTAAACCCGCAGCCTACTGTCGGTACAAACACACTAATACCGGCCGTTTCCCGTAGCCACATTATCGTAGGCGGTCATTCTTATGCCGATGTGAACGAAATTCCTAACAACAACCCTTCTATCATTATCTCGGAACCAAGTACAGCCACAAATAATACATCGATCCAGGCAGGTTCTTCTAAAAATATCATCACAGCCGTCAAACCTCACTTCTTGGACCCTTTACAACCTCCGGTTGTGAAAAACACTTTGATTTCTGCAGACTCCCCAGATGGTCGGTACTTACTTTCTCGTCTTAGAGAAAGTAGGATCTACGATAACGTAAGACTCTTTCTAGCTTATATGCACGATAAACCCGACTCTACATGCATTAATGGTAAGACCAGGACGAGCCTCTTAATTTCGATCCAGCAAGAAGGTCTTCCTACGGATCGTAACACTCTGCTCAAACTATATACTACGTATCATGAGCAATATCAGGTAACGTCCCAACAAGTAAGCAATGATCTCTCCAGTTATGCTTCGCATGTAAGATCACTACATGTATCTCAGCTGCAAAAAAGCCGTGATGAAATGACTAGATATTATCGCCCCTAACTAGCCACCTCACCAACAAACATCCAAATCTCAATTAACCCAAACCCTCGCGCGGACATAAGGCTCTTTTATCACAATTGTAGTGGTATGAGAGGCAAAATTAACAATCTTTTTATTGACTCAAAATCGTGTAATTTCAATGTCCTTGTAATCACAGAAACATGGTTAAACGATACATTTCTAAATGAGGAGATCTTAGACTGCAATTGGACAATATATAGATGTGATAGAGACTACAACGCCACCGGTCTCTCAAGAGGGGGAGGTGTTCTTATTGCAGTCAAAGTATCTTTAAATAGTGAACTGATCAAGACTGATCGTGCACACTCATTTGATCATGTTTTCATACGAGTCAAATCGGACAACAGACATATCGTTATCGGCACGTTCTACATACCCCCAAACTCTGACGAATCTGAATATGACGATTTATTACATATTTTAGATGATATTAATAACTCCCTACGAGAAAGCGATGAAATTTTCGTTTTAGGAGATTTTAACCGCCCTAATATCTCATTCACTCCTGACGTGGAAGATAATAATTTACTTCCGATCAATGTCATAAATTCTATCGATATAAAGCTTATCGACACTTTTTATGGCAACGGTCTACACCAAATTATCAGAACCCCTAATTCTTCTGGAAAATGGTTAGACCTAATTTTCACTAATTCACATGAGGAGCTAAACCTTCTGCCTGCTTCGCCTGAGGAAAACCTATTTAGCAATTCTGTCCACCACTCCGCATGGATCCTAGAGATTAATTTCACAATCTCTAAAAACAGCACTTCATACAATAATTCAATTATTTATGATTTTAAGAATGCGCACTTTAACAGCATCAGCTTCGAATTATCTCTAGTTGACTGGGAAAATAGGCTATTGGGTAATGATATTGACGAGATAGTGTCTTCATTTTACACTATTATTTTCAACATTATTGACAAATATGTGCCCAGAATCAAAAAAAAGGGATAAATTATCTGAACCATGGCTGGATAAAAATATTCGAAAACTTCGTAATCAGAGAAATAAATTATATAAACTGATTAGGAACAACCCTAATGTAGATGCGGAACAGAAATTAGCATACACTAGGTTAGCCTCAGAATTTACTCTTAGGTCGCGTGAGGCCTATACAACATATCTTGACTCTGTCGGGGATAACATTATTCAGAATCCTAGAAAATTTTTCGATTTCGTTAACATAAAACGAAAGACCTTAGGCTATCCAACGACTATGACAAACGGCAGAAAACAATCTTCATGTCCCCAAGAAATTTGCAACATGTTTGCTGACAAATTCATTGAAGTCTTTTGCCCAAAGTCTAATGTAGTACACACTGACCCAGTAAATACGCGCAATCACACTAGAATTTCTATAACTGATTTATCTCTATCCCTTGACGATGTAATGACCGGTATAAACAATCTCGACATCAATAAAGGTCATGGTCCTGACAACCTGCCTCCTTTGCTTTTGCAGGGCTGTTCAAATCAAATCTTGGTTCCCCTCCTAATTATCTTCAACAAATCATTATCGACAGGAAAGTTCCCTAAGATATGGAAAAAATCCTATCTTACTCCGATCCATAAAACATCTAATAAGCACTCGGTGGAAAACTACAGGGGTATTGCCATCTTATCAACTATTCCTAAACTCTTCGAGAAACTTGTTTACGATAAGATTGCCCCTCTAATTGACCCATGTCTTAATGAACAGCAACATGGTTTCAGAAAGGGACGATCGACTACTACAAACCTTATGATTCTAACCTCCAATCTACTATGTGCTATGGAGAAGGGTCATCAAATAGATACGGTCTATACTGACTTCAGCAAAGCCTTCGATCGCGTTGATCACCATATTTTAAGTAAAAAACTACTAAAATTTGGAATATCAGGTCCTGCCCTGGAATGGATTAAATCATATCTCGACAACAGAACTCAAGTTGTCAGATTCCAAGGATTTCTGTCAAAAGAAATCTCAGTAACTTCCGGGGTCCCTCAGGGTAGCCATCTAGGCCCTCTGTTATTCAATATATTTATCTCAGACCTGTCGGATACACTGGAAAATATTCCGCATCTCTTCTATGCCGACGACCTCAAAATTTATAATGTCATAAGGTCCCCGATCGATGTTACTTTCTTTCAAACAAAGCTAAACGCGTTGCAAGACTGGTGTACTACCAATAAATTAGAACTAAACATCAGCAAATGTCATGTTATTACCTTCTCCCGCAAAAGAATCACCCAGCTACAGGAATATTATCTCAACGACAAGGCATTAGACCGTGTCGATCAAGTTGTAGATCTAGGTATTGTTCTAGACAATAAATTAAATTTTAACTTGCACTACGATAATATTGCTGCGAGAGCCAACAAGCTTCTGGGCTTTATAAAGAGAAGAGCCCGAGAATTCAATAACGTTCGGGTCACAAAAACTCTTTTCTGTTCGCTCGTCCGCCCTATCTTGGAATATGCGTGCCCGATCTGGGACCCTATATTCCAGGTAAGCAGCAGTAGGTTGGAATCAATACAGAAAAAATTTCTCCTCTTCGCTCTGAGAAACCTACACGACCCGCGCGACTTTTTCAACTTACCGCCCTACACAGACAGACTCAAGAAGTTAGAACTCATGCCGCTGTCACATCGGAGGAAAGTGCTTATCTCGTGCTTAACTTTGGACGTCCTAAACGATAACGTTAAGGTGCAGTTCCTGTCCGATAGAATCAAGTTCAATACCGAAGTTCGTCACAATAGGCATACCAAAATGCTTAAAGAATACCCTCATCGGACCGAATATGCAAAGAACGAACCCGTCAACAGATGTTGTATGACTTTTAACAGCCATAGTGCTTGCTTCTCACCCCACATTAAAAAAACATCCTTTAAACAAAAAATTATATCCCTTCTAACATCACAATTACTACCATAAATAAGCATAGACTTAAGCTATTATTATTATATAGCATAGACTTAAGTATTTTTACCTTAGTCATAAATGCTTTGTATAACTCTGTAGTAGGTTTAAGTATGCCTTGTTTGGCAAATAAATAAATAAATAAATAAATAAATAAATAAAAAAATTGTCTTTCGATTTGATTAATCGAGAATCGATCCTTTAATGCCCGATTTAATCGAAAATCGATTTTGGTGCGTTCGATTCGAATCGAATCGAAGATCGATTGTTTTTGGAGTGAATCGACATGCCTAGGTCAGAAATCAGCTTTGTTGGTCGAGAGGGATTTGAGGGGACGCATTAGCCCCGAAATGTGGGTGTTGATGGAAGGCAAATTACCGGAGATGGAGCTGATCCTTTCAGGCAAGGAACAAAAAACGCCCTACTTAGATTCCTAGAAGTAGTCACAGGTTTAAGGATAATCAGAGGAGAGGACCACGCCTCAAAAAATTTCCTAGCCGAATGTGTTACTAAGATCTGGGACACATGCGAAGGCAAGAGTCTCAAGCTGATCTCTGCTGCGGATATCCTGAGGAGATCTAGAGCCCGAATTTGGTTACATAAAGCACAGGTGGACCCCAGAAAGCTTATCCAGTGCCTCCCAGTTTCAGGCTTTAAGTAATTGACATTCAATTTGGCGAAATAGTCTCTTAATAGATAAGTCCTGGGGCATCACTGAGGCCTTTGACGTATATTCTGATTGCTCCAATTCTACCTTCTCAAATCCATTAGCAAAAATTGAGCCTCATACGGCAATCGATGTAAACCAAAAAATCAAAAGACCATAGAACAAACTTACAGTGCAATCCTCCTGGAGTTTTGATGCTGTGCCCATTTACATGGTACTGCAATATTCCTGCCAACCTGTTGTGTAAGTATATATCGTAAACCTTTTACTAAATATTCCCCCATTACTTAAAAAAAAACATCTCCCAAAAGGCATCCTTTTTCCACCAGCAAAAATGTTCACCCTTCTTCCAAAATATTTACGATCCTTTGAGAATAAACAATTGAAATATTGCCATTAAAAAATGTCCACATGAACGAGCGCACTCAAAGGTTAGCATTCATTCATTCAAAATTGAAATCAAAATGGCATGTTTTCACGAATAATTACACTTTTTCACAGGTATGTACCCTTTGAACGGAGCGACAGGGAAACAGGGATTCAATTACACAGCCTTGGATTGGCCATGGATGAAAAATTGCAATTAAATCCTCAAAAGATTCACTTTTGTTTGTCTGTTTGTTGATTTCGTGCTACACAATTTCACTGCAGCATATTAAAAAGGAAACGAAAATCCTGTTCCATTGCAGTATTTACTTACAAAATGAAAAAATAAAAATTTTAAAGTATCCAGGATAACGCGAAAATTTTTTAATTACCTGAAGGAAGGGAATTTATCCTTTAATTCCTTTTGGGTTTATCTTGACTTAAAAAGGGCAGATTTAGTGATCTGTGCAAATTAAATTCTTTCGGATGAAGTCGACGCAAGGTTTTTTTTACACAAAGGGCAATTGCCGACGAGGAGAAAAATGGAGGGCTTTACAGTTCATTAATTTTGTCATTCATATTTATCAATTTTTCAAGGATTTAATAGAATGGGACTCTACGGTCTCAGCGCAATGGTATTTTTCCCCTTTTTTTGTCATCAAAAAGGATGAGGGTTTCTTTATTTTAGAAATAAGTTTTCAATTTGGGAGCATTGTAAGCATACTACCTATTGATTTTGAATTTGAGACTAATTTTTTTGTTATAATAACCCTTTTTTGTGGGCTTTTGGTGGTCCTTTTTGCGGAGTTTAGACCATTAACTTATACAATCTTATTTTTAGTTCGATAATGTGGTTTCTGCTCTTTTTGGCCTTTTGTCAATACAGAGACCCGCAATCATTTTTGAACGAAATCATTATGGTTTAGAAATTGTTATTTTAGTGGAACTTTAACCTTTGAAATATTTGACAAGATCAAACAAGGCATCGTTTTACTTTATTTTTTGTGCGGTATAACTTGCACTATAAAAATCTTGTCCGGCAGAAACTTACTCTGAAATTATTTGCCTTTCGTCTCAAGTCAAAATTAAAATTATCTGAAGGGACAACCTAAGCAACTAGAGAAGTGGAGGAGACCACTTACCAACGTAGAAGGCATTTTGGTCATTTTTGATTTATAAAACAGAATGACCAAGAGTTCTTTAAAAAATTAGCTCAAATGAACAAAACGTAGTAATAAATTACTGCTCAGTTTGGTGGAACCCTCATTACAAAAGACATCAGTCAGAAAATCTATAGCTCCAGAGTGTAGACTTGTTTTAATTTTAAATGCAGCTTTTCCATCTTCAGATATTTGTCACAAGGAGTTTCTCGCCACTACTTAGCCTCAAGTTTTAGAATACGTGTATCGATGGTCCGCGAAATCGTCGTAGAAGTTTAGGAACGAATTAAACCTTACGACTGGAAAACAACCACAATTGAATTTGAATTAATTTGGAATATTCCGATGCATCGATGGAAAAATAAAATGTGCTCCAAACTCAGGCTCAAAATTTTACAATTAAAAAGGACATTACAGTATCATATTGCTGGCGATCTGCAAAGTGAATTATGTTTTTACTTCTGTTGATATATGTAAGTGCATTTGGTAGCCAGTTTCCCGGAGCGATATTTAATCAATCATTGGCCAAAAACTTAAAGAAAACAAAATTAATCTACCACCCCAATCCTAGTTACCAAATTCGGAAAAAGTAACGCCCTATTACTTTGTTGGCGGCAATGCTTTTCCATTGAGAAGCACTTTAATGAAATCCTATCCTGAATTTATATTAGAATTGCAAAAAAAACTCTTTTCAATTTCAGATTGTCAAGAGCCTGGCGAGTTATCGAAAATGCTTTTAGGATTTTACGCATACTTTAAAACACGGTAGAATTCCATCCTAAAAGTGCTGACAAGGTGGTACTAATCATTCTCCACAACTGTCTAAAAATAACAGATGAGTTATACAATGAAAGAGCAAACTGCCCACCAAGTTATTGTGATCATTATGATGAGAACCTATTAATTGAAGGACTGTGGCGAGAGTGAAATATTCATCTAGTGTCCATTCAATGTAAACTGCAAAAACTACAGAGGCATCTCACTCCTCAGCACCAGCTACAAAATCTTCACAATACTTGTGAAACAAAAACTGGAACCTATAGCGGAAGGCCTTATAGGAGAATATCAAGCTGGTTTTAGGACAAACAGGTCAACATCGGACCAACTGCTGACCTTAAGGCAAATTTTGGAGAAAACCTGGGAAAGGAATGTAGATGTTTACCAGATATTTGTCGACTTTCAACAGGCATATGACTCAATAAACAGAGAGAGGCTATACGAAATCCTATCGGAAATAGGAGTCCCCTCAAAGTTGGTACAACTGTTCAAATGCGCCACAAATAGCTCACTGGCGAAAGTGAGCATCCAAAATGTTATAACAGAGGAGTTCGAAGTACGACAAGGACTTAGACAAGGAGATGGGCTGGCCCCCATGCTTTTCAACTTGGTCCTAGAATGGGTGATAAGGAAAACGTCAGTCCAGAGAAGTGCATCAATAGCTACCCAGTCGGTACAATTACTTGGATATGCGGATGACGTAAACATCGTGGGAAGGTCCTTTTTGGCAGCAAAAGAAGTCTATGTCGAATTAAAAGAGGCGGCAAAGGACATAGGCCTGAAGATAAACGAAGAAAAAACGAAGGTGATGCAACAATCCAGAGCAGGAAGATCTAGAATGGGAAGAAATATAACCATCGACGAACATAACCTAGAAGTAGTCGATAAACCAGTCTACCTTGGGTCTACTATCACAAAAAGAAACGAAGAAAAAGAAATAACCAGACGAATACTACTGGCTAATAGAGCCTTTTATGCCCAAAAACAAATCCTGCACTCAAGATTTGTACACAGGAAAACGAAACTCTCAAAACAGTAATACGACCAGTACTGTGTTATGGTAGCGAGACTTGGACTATGACCCAGGACATAGAAGAACGAGTCAACAGGTTCGAGAGGAAAATTCTCAGATGCATAATAGGCCCAATCAGAGAGGATGGAATATGGCGAAGAAGATACAACAACGAGTTGTATGAAATTTTTGACGACCCACAACTCTCAACTTTAATAAAAGTCAACAGACTGAGACTAGCCGGCCACGTAATCAGAATGGAGGACAATCGTATCCCAAAACGGCTTATGGCATCAGAAATTTCGGGAAGTAGGCCAGTAGGTAGACCCAGGAGGAGATGGATAGACTCTGTGACGGCTGACGCAGAGTCAATGCTCAACATCCGGAACTGGAGACATGCTGCAAGGGACCGTCAAACTTGGAGAAATGCCCTAGAGGAGGCCAAGGCTCGATTTGGGCTGTAGCGCCATTGGATGGATGGATGGTCCATTCAATGTAGATCCGAAAGCCAAAATGCTACCACATAAGCGATATATGTCCGGAATGACCTTACAGAATATTTCATAAACCATGGAAAAATTCCTTTTCAGCCCCAATAAAATTTATCAATTTAAAGGCAGTTTTTTTATTAAGTATTTGAAAAAAGAATGTACATATTAGAAAATTAATTTTCACTTAATAGTCCGCTCAAATTAGTAAAAAATCGCTGGTATTTGCAAATTTTTATGACAGCTTTGAAACCGATGCCAAGTAGGGCTTTGGGTTGCCTAAACACGATTTTCACTACCTACAATTCTAAAATAGGGTGGAAAAAAAATTAAAAAAGATGCGAATTTTAGAGTTTTTTCCGCCGTTTTCTCTATTTTCAGAAGAAACTATACATTTTGGTCAAATTATCAACAAATCAAAGTTGTAGGGCATAAAATTTCCTACAAATTTTGTTTGCACTGTTTTTACGAATTCTGCATCGTTTCGCCGCTAGAGTTGCTTCCAACTATTACTATGTCGTCGTCATACTCAAATATGTGATAACTGCTGTAAAATATGTTCCCTTCTGTATTAATACCACTTTTATATTAGCTACCCAATGCCATATTAAAAACTATCTAATACATAT
Source organism: Thereva unica (assembly GCA_949987705.1). Lineage (NCBI taxonomy): Eukaryota > Metazoa > Arthropoda > Insecta > Diptera > Therevidae > Thereva > Thereva unica. The sequence goes on along the minus strand of OX465282.1, from coordinate 146,868,938 downwards.
TGTGCAAGACTTTTCCTACTGGTGTTTCCTCAGATGTGCCTTTGTCTACTCTGACTTTAGCTCTACTATTTTCATACATTATATAGCATTTTTATAAGTTTGTTTAGGGGTATAGTCGTTCTCTGAATAGCCCAGTTGAGAAGTTTTCGTATTTGGAATATAATAACACTACTTTCACTTTTACACTTTTTTTTAAAAAGAGAAGTATGTACTTTAAAACTATTTGCTTAACAAATTAAATGATAGCATTAATACAAACACAATAAAGTGGCATTTACAATAACAATATTGATCCTTTTTCTAAGTGAACCCCCAAGACAAGGAAGAAATGCCATTCGCGAATATTTTAATATTTTCATGCTCAAAGAATGCAACCATTTGCGTGCAAATAGTAATAAACTTTAACACGACATCTATGACTTTCACTTATGAAAACAGGTTGTAAACATTAGATTAACTGGTAAATTGCACTTACATAATTTATTCAAAGAAACACTTCATTAAGAAAATATATAACCGCCATAAGGTTTTAAATAAAAGATAAAAATTAATAATGGCGTAGGCGTAATGTGCATTTTTAAGTCTGTGTGGGCTTAGTATTAACAAAATATGAAATATTATTTATATCTAAGAATGTCGTGTGGGGCAATGCGATCATTCCTTAAACGCTCGTTGCAAAAATTATCGTTTTTTGGTTGGCTCTGATTCGGTTGTTCTTGCTTTATATGGCAGGCACTACGACAACGTGGACTGCCTGATAAAATAATAGAATTTATAAAAGCCCTATACAGCAATTCCAAATGCACAGTTCTCTATAATGGAAAATTATTTATTTATTTATTTAGTCTACAGTGCATTCAAACTTACAGACTATTAGAAATTATAAGTAAATATATCTACATAATAATATCAATATCAATATTTATTTATTTATCTACTAAATTATCCGACAGCTTTGAGCTGACTTCAGGAATACGACAAGGATGCCTACTTTCGCCTTTACTATTTCCTATAGTAATAAACGACACCCTTGTCAGCGCTCAAGATAGTGGAACAGGCGGCATACAATGGGGTTTGCTAGACCGCCTTAGGGCCCTAACTCACTAGGACGCCATGGCGACGTCGCCGGCAACGTGCATATGGCTACCTCTGGCAACCGAAGGTCGCCAAGTGAAGTAGCCAGTGGCTACTGTATGTCTCAATACAGTCTCGGTCATCGACAGAAATGGACGCGTTAACCGAAGAGATAACAATTTATTATCTACGTCGCAGACAAATGAAAAAGAAGAAACTTAAGAAATTATTCTGGGTACATCCTTTTTTATCAAATCGAAGACGAAGTGGCGTATTTCACAAACTATAATTATGAAGATTTAAGAAACTATCCGCAAAAATTCTTCAACTACGTGAGAATGTCAATAGCATCTTTTGATGAATTATTGGGGTTATGTAGAAATCAGTTAACTAAACTAGATACAATATTAAGAAAATCCATAACTCCAGAAGAAAAACTGTTTGTGACATTAAGGCAAGTATTTTAATAACATATAATGACACATGTCTGTAGTTAATGTTTACAAATTTTCATATATGTCTAAAATGGAATCTTCAGAAACATTTGTCAGTGCTTGACTTGAAGACTACATCGAAGTGCATCGTAGGTGAGATTTCTGGGCCTATGCGCCGGGTGGAATATCCTTGGTTATGTCTTTGAGACGGCCATTCAGTCGAATACTCTACATGGTAGTCCATCATGGGTGGAATTTCAGAGCCTCCGCGGCGAGTGGAATAAGTATACCCACGCATTCGAGGCGGTATTTCTATTGGTTGTGAGCAAAAGTTTTGAGTATTCTCAATTGCAGGCACACTGCTAGTTTCATCGTCGAGAATGGACATAATTTTAATTTTGGTTGCCATTTTTCTTTTTGGAGGTACTCTTTTCAATGTGTCAACTAAAGACAACAGAAATAACCTGTCTTCATCTTGATTAGCAATCTCAATTTGCTGTCTACTCACAATGGATTTATTAAGGACTTCAATAAATTTGTCATCTTCGGACACAGTTTTCTCTTTTGTTTTCTTTCTTTTCCGAGCATCTACTTGTCTGTCTTCTTGCTCGTCCTCCACAGAATCTTCAGTGGGGGGCCAGGTTCTCTTATAGCAACAACCTTTTGTAAAAATTGAAGTTGTTTAAAAAAAAACGTATTCGCTCTTACGTGATCCACAGCTAGACCCTGACTTCAAAAATTTTTGCGGTTAAGTTCTCGTGTGAAACAACCTCGGATGCTTTTCCACCTTTTCTGCAAAGAATCAGCTGAAAATAATAATAAATACCTTAAGTTTAGTCGTCCATACTTAAATCATAAATAGTCCAACCACCTACAGTTAAATGAATATGTTTAATAATTTTTGCTTTTCCTCTAGGTATCTTGCGACAGGGTGTACATTTAGGGATATTTATTACAACTACAGACTTGGTTTTACAACAATTTGCACAGTAATAAGAAATGTATGTGACATTATATGTCAACATCAAGAACAGTTTATAGCTATGCCATACACACAAAACGGTTGGGAAAAAGTTGCAATGGAATTTGAGAAAACCGCCAATTTTCCCCATTGCGTTGGTGCCATTGACGGTAAACACATGAGAGTAATTCAACCTATGCATACCGGATCATTATACTTTAATTATAAACATTATTTTTCAATTGTTTTACTTGCTCTCTGTGATGCTACAACTTCATTTATATAGATGTTGGAGCTTACGGGAAGAGCTGTGATTCAGCCATTTTTAAAGACAGTGGTTTTTACACTAATCTCATTAACAATTCTCTAAATATTCCTGAGGCCAAACCACTGATTGAAAATGGCGACAATATTCCATACATGATAGTAGGAGATGAAGCTTTTGGCTTACATGAAAACCTCATGAGACCGTACTGTTCCGGCGACACTAAAAAACAACCAAAAAAGTAAAAAAGGAAATTAATAAATGAAAACACCAAATTCCTTTCAGTTTTGCATTTTTATTAATAAACAAACTATACACTGAAAAATCAAAAATCAAATAAAAACCAAGAAAAAGGAATTCAAAAATAAAAAACATCAATTACACGATTTCTTTTTGCACTTTATTAAAATCAACATGAATACATGAAAAAATACAAACAACACACAAGTTATAGGACAGCACTACACAAAAAGCTATAAGAAATTCATACCTGAAAATAAAAAAGAATTAGTTAAATATAAATACTAAATATACAAGTTCTTACCTTTTTTCAAAACCAACAAGGATGAAAAACCAAAAACCCACCAGAAAATCCATCCAAGAAAATGCCGAAATGCCGTCGGCAAATCGACAGTCTGTAAACAAAAAAGATTAATGAAAATACACAACAGATTCCAAAAAATTACTCACCTGACAACCCCAATGGAGTGATCGCCGGCTCCTCCTCATTTCATCCCCCACCGAATCTACGTTTAAAAACCTAAAAATATAACTAAAATTAATATATATTCAAACAAACAAAGATAAAAATACTTACCATGCAAAAAGCCTCCATTTGACAGCCGTAAGATAAACAAGAACAGCTGATCGGACATCGCACGCAGATCTAGTACATAAACCCGAAATTATGTACTTCGAGAACGAAGCCCCCTACTACAGAATAGCCTCAACCATTATTCAAAGAGAAATAAATACCGACGCACAGACGGCGTTAAATCAGATTGCTTTTAATCTTTCTAGAGTCTTGAACTAGAAGATAAAATCTGTATTGAGGTTTTAGCAATAAAGCAATTTCAAAGCCTAAAGGCCCAATTACAATGAGCGGATCTACGCGGATCGAAATGTCAAAAGAACGCATCAGAACGGATAGGAAACTGCACTGATTACAATGAACGGATCAGTTCGCATTTAAACGTCAAAGTGCTTAGTATACAAACATTTCATTTCATTTTTAATCTTGGAATTTTTATATCCACTCTTTGCCTTGTTGTACAGTATTTCATAATCTTTCACTTCTGCGATTAACTGCTCGCAAATCAAAAAAAAATAAAACCTTAAACATTCAAAGCTTTTGTTTACCAAAATTTTGACAGCTCAATCCGGCGATTTCTAAACAAACTAAAACGAATCCGGCACAGATGCGGTCAAATGCGTTTGAATCCGTTCATTGGAATCGGTTAAATAGAAAACGCATGCTTGGAAAACCACTTTGACAGTTCAATCCGATTCTGTTCCGCTCTAATCCGGTCATTGTAATTGGGCCTTAAGTATCGAACTTAGCATTTTGGAAAGACAGAATTGAGGTCTTTTCCCAGTAAAGCCCGAATTAAAGACAGTTTTGAAGTCTTTAATACAGCAGTAACTTAATCACCAAAATTGATTTCAGCAGTTACTCTAACCAACCACAGAGGGACGAATTTGCGAAGAAACAAGGCAAAACAGTCCAGCAAGCCACAACCAGGGCAGCAAGCAGCAACCAGGCAGCAAACAGCAAGCAAATCCCAAGCGATTCCCAAGAAACGAAACCTGAGTGCAGCAACACAAAGGTTATTCCTGGCTGTTCTAATTGCAGAACACATCAGGCGAAACATCAGTCGTCATCTGACAGATAGGTGGCGTTATCAATTAAGCTATCAAAGCAAGAAATATTTTGGTAATTCTTATTTACAAACAAATAAAGAATAATTTACGAATTTTCAAGTACTAAATCACGAATTAATAACGAATTTAAGATTGAATTGAAATATTTTGAAAATTTGTTGAATTTTTATTGAATTTATATTTAAGAAAATCTAATAATTAATTGCGAATAAATAGTAATTTGGTTATTGGAAAAAGTTATCTTTTTATTGAATCACACCCTTCCGGCACCTTTTTATTGAGTCAGAAATTAAATTGCTAATTCTGAACATTGGTCCTTCGAGCCGGATAGTGATTCAATAAGATAACTCAAGCCACAATACAAGCATGGATGCTTTAATAATTCAACAGAGCGAAGTACGAGAGAGACTCGAAAGGTCTTTCAGAAACTATCTCAAGGAAGGCCCATCTAGGAAGACAGCGCAGTATTTTCAAAAAAGGCTCAAGATGCTCGACGATTACTGGACGGAATTCAAGAACAATCATCGACAGATCACATCAATCAAGACGAAGAAGGACGAGAAAGAGCAGCTATACTTCAAGGAGGAGTGGTATGCCAATACAGAAACCGCCTACCGGAGGTCACAATCTCAGTTACGATAAAAAAATATTCAACTACCGATTATCAAGAGCACGCCGTTACATCGAATGTACATTTGGTATGTTATTATCAAACAAGTGGAGGATATTTCTCAGGCCATTTAATGTACATATAGATTTAGCAAAAAAGATTGTAAAGACATGTTGCATTTTGCACAACTTCGTACCTTCCAAAGATGGATATGCTTACGAAGATACTCTGACGGTAACTGGGTTAGAATCTGATACAGATAGAGATCATGGTAGAGGAGGAAGAACGGCACTCACAGTTCGAGACAAACTAGCAGAATATTTTGTCATTGAAAACCCATTACCGTGGCAAGACAAGTTTGTTTAATAAATATGTGTACAAACTAATGGTTTTTTCTTAATAAATACTTGTAAGTTGTAATACTTGTAAATTTATTACAAAGGTACAATAAAAAATTCATCAAAATCTTTCAAACTAGAACTAGAAAATCTTTCAACAAGAACTAAAAGATATAAAGACGTCACCTTACCTATGTAATTCTCTTTTTTCTTGCATCGTCATGTCGTCTCTTTTTTTAAATAAAAGTACCATTTCGTCCCAACATTTCACTTTTAAATTACGGTCGGAATAATCGTTTAAGGTTCTATCCCATAAACATGGACGATTTTGAATCTCCACAATAAATCGTTCAGTATCGAAACTCATTTTACTACAAATATTGCGCAAAGTGTGTACAATGGTGGCGGTTGGATACTGAGTGAGTGACGTGCAGTGCAACTTATGTACATTAACTGGCAGCGTCGCCAGCGCGCCAAAGTATCCAGACTCAATACGCGGAGCCGTTGGTCGTGGGTACGCTTCCAAATTGGCGACGTTGCCAAACCGTCGCCAAGTGAGTTATCTGCCTTAGGGTTCTCGACTCGCGAATGATATCTGTTTGCTGCCCCACAGACATCAGGACCTCAAAATATGTTAAACAATTTGCCAACCGAAAATAGTCCAGCAGGCTTAAGGCTAAATCCGACTAAAACCAAAGAAATGCGGATAAATGCAAACACCATTAAACGGACAGCGCTGAATAACCGTGACGTTAAATTGGTAGATAAATTCTGCTACCTCGGCAGTATTATTACCGAAAATGGCGGGGCAGAAGAAGACGTCAGTTCCAGAATAAATAAAGCACGAGGCGCATATGCATGCCTGTTCCACATATGGAAATCAACCCAAATCTCAACTAAAGCCAAATTGCGGATGTTCAACTCCAACGTTAAGGCAGTTCTTTTGTACGGTTGCGAAACATGGAAAGTCACCCAATTCATCACAGGGCGACTACAACAAGTTACCCATTCGCATTCAATATTTTCACGAGTGACGGGTTTAATCCACTTCGACAGCGCTTATAAACACCATTGGATTATTCGAAGTTAGGTTCCATCAGTAACTTTTATACAAATCAAATATTCTTCGGGTTTTCTATATTTATGCAAAAGTAGAATTGATTGTCGACGGCTTCATTTCAAAAACTCCATCCATCGCCCTTGTGAAGAAAGAAGTTATTTCCGACAAAATTATTTTTCTTTCCGAAAATCCCATTTTCGGATTTAATATAGAAAGAGACTAGAGGATAAAACAATAATTCCTTCTCATTTGTAAGTCTTTGATTGTTTATCACACATAATCGCGGCGTCTACAAAACTTTCTTTTACCACCGAAAGTCTGCTAAGTTATTAAAAACACCGCAGCATATTTCCCAACAAAACACAAACAATTACTAGAATGATGTATTTTTATTGTCGTCCATTGTAATCTGTTGAGATTAGCTGTATTGAACGTGACTGCGGTAGGAATGAGGTTGGTGTTTGCCCAGAGAGAGAATGTTTAGCGAATAACTCGAGCCCCGAGAATAATGTAAGGCAGTCATTAACAATGCTTAGCAAACAACAAAGTGTAAGTCTGCAAGTTGTCTTCTATAAAGTCGTAATTCAAGGCTTCCTGTCAGGACGAAGTTTACTTTTGGAAACCACAAAACCAAAACAAACTCCAGGTGATAAAGCAGGTGATATATACATGTGCTATGTACGTTTTTGTAACAGTGTATGCCATATGGAAACAATTTTCAATTTAGTCTCTTCAAGGAACGAATATTTTCTGGGAAGCTACTCTCTTGATCCCCACAAAACTCCCAAATTGCCAGAATAAGCTCAGATTTATTGATTGTTGTGTTAGGTTTTTTCCTTCATGGCTTCCTTTTTCACACCAGCCTGCAAAGTACTTAGCGCCTCGCAGCCCCTCCCCGGCTCCTCTCCACAAGGAGGTGGGCTTACTCTGGTCCAAAATCCAGGAAACCTCAAATTCAAGTACCAACAAGTCACTGGAATTATGTGCACATCCTCAATTGCCATGTTGGTAAATGGCTTGAGGCTGTAGAGTGGGGGTACTAATGTGGCTGTGAATTGTTTATTTCTGACAAATAACTTATCAACAGAGAAGATACATGACGCTGAGGACGCCAAACGAAAAGAAAGGATGTCTTTACCCGAGATCCGAGGAAACATCCAAAACGGACGGAGGCAGGAGTGGAGGAAGCCATCTAAACCTGATTCAAAGCCTGAAAGCTAAACAAACTTGGCGCCACTTTTCCCTTATTTAAGGAATATTAGATTAGGATGTCTGTTAAACGAGCTAACTGGAAATATTCAAGGATACGGAATTCCTACCATATACGTTTGTCATGGTGCTAGTGGGCGGCTGCCGAACGACACTAACGAGGAGAAATGGCGGCATAAATTCACGTGGAATTGGATTTTCCTTATTTTTGAATTTTAGGCTACGGGTGTGACTTCTCGTCCAAATTTTACTTCGTTTCTGTGTTTTTCGGCAGCAAGGACATTCAGCAGAACCGTTTCGTTCATGATCATGTCGTATATTCAAATTTTATTAAAAAATTTATGATTAACTGTGGGAACACCCCTTTGCGAGAAGTGAAATTTAAATGCAACCCTTGCCTTTATTGAATAGTTTTCACGAGGGATACTGAGTCAGTTTTGTTTGTTTATTGTGAGGAATATGAGCTTTTACAGGAGTAATAACCATTCCAGAATCTTTTCGTCATATCGAGTCTGGAAAGTTAGAAAATAACTTAAAGAAGTTTTTTCGGTTGTAAAAATATTTTTATGGTCGCTCCGGTCTACAGGGTAAAATGAGGAGAGAAGGTCTTTTGCCAACTTTCGAATATAATAATTCGTCCTGTTTGCAACAATCGATCGTTCAAGCAGAATCGGTTGGTTACATTAATATTATCTTACATCAAATTCAAATTTTAAGTCTGTTTTAATAGTGTCAACTAAGCTAAGCTAAGCAGTCCGTCGAAATTTTGATGCAGGCTCGTTACTATACTGACATGCACTCATTAAATCTTAAGAATGGCCTACAAAAACAAAGACCCTCTCTCTGATAGCCAAGCGAACATGATGAACTAGGCCTTCTCAACCAAATTACCCTTGTCACCCTTGTTCCAGGATCATCGGGGCTTCTAGGCCCGGCTAGACATAGCTATGGCATTATATTCATCGGCTATTGGTTTGGCTTCTTCTTCTTCTTTGATCTGAAGAGGGCCCTTGCCGACCGAACTATAATGAAACTACACCCAACGCTAGAGGTTCACACTGGGATAGACTCACTCTAAGCGATTCCTTCCTGTAACATTTTTTAATCCGGCCAAATAAAAAGAAAGTCAGGACATTTGTTGGCTCAATTATTCGACCTTTCGTCCTCTCACTCTATTTGTAGTTTCTAAACTAAAGAAATTAGGCTTTCCGCATGCCCTTGTGTCATGGTCCAGTAGTACTTAGCCGACAGAACCTAGCAGGTTCCAATTTGCCGGGTTAAAATATGAAAACATCGAAGCATTCTCTGGTGTCCCGCAAGGTAGTCATCTTGGCCCTCTCCTTTTTATTTTATCAATTGACGACATTGTTACCCTGCTAAGGCATTGTAAAATCTAAATTTACGCTGATGACATAAAACTGTATCGCCACATAAGGAGAATAGAGGATTGTAAACTTCTGCAAGCAGACCTAAACACCTTCTATTCTTGGTGTTCCAACAACAATCTAGTGCTTAATATTAGTAAATGTGAGATCATGACTTTTTGTAGAAAACGTGGTGTTATACCTTATGACTATACTTTTCCCGACAACAAGGTCTCCCGCGCTAACTCTATAATCGATCTAGGGGTTAGGAAAGAAAGTAAGTTGGATTTCTCCATCCACATTAATTATATCTCCTCCAAGGGCAATTCGGTTCTGGGATTTATAAAGAGATGGTCCAATTCAACAACCCCCTCATCACTAAACACTTGTTCGCCTTTGCTTGAATACGCCACACAGGTATGGTCTCCTTACTACTCCTCCCATGTTGGTAGAGCCGAATCGGTTCAAAGGAAGCTCGTCCGATTTGCACTTAGCCACCTCCCGTAGGATGACCCACTTACTCTTCCGCCCTATGACAGTAGGCTTAAATTGCTCAACTGAAGCTCTCTCCATAAGGATGACGAGGTCGCTGACGTTATATTCGTTCATCGACTGATGAATGGCAAGGTGGACTCAGGTCTGTTAAGAAGCCGTAGGTCATTTAGAGTGAATAACTACAACCTGAGAGGTGAACCTCTCTTGCACATTTATTCCTCTAATACCAATTATGGCATGTTCGAACCGATTAATCGCATGCTTATACATTTACTAACAAAAATATGAGTGTTTTTAGCTTGCTAACTAGTGAAGCCCTTAAAAGGACCCTTCTTGTTGTTGCGTGACTCCCTGCGTGCCTTTTCTACTCCCTTTTTTGTTTTTGCAAGCTTCTCTGTTTGATGTTTTGTGCTCTTATATGTTTTTTAAAATTCTATGTCTGCATGTCTCAGCTGAACCACTGAGTAGTGGTAAATGTTTCTCAGCCCAGCTGAGAAGTGTACCTTCTATGGTAGAAGGGTAACTCTACTAATTCTTCATTCTTACCTTCCGTAACTCTAGCGCGCTCTTCATCGAACCAGTCTTGACGTCTTGCTCGTATTTCATAACCTAGCTTGCTTGCAGCGGCTTCCATTATTATGGTACTTAGTTTTGCTACTCCTCGGCAATATTGAACCTTCTGTTTAGTCCTGCTGTTAGCTCGGTTATTAATACCTTCTTTCGTCGTTTCAATTGATTCTTTTATCTCACTGATAGCGAAATCTTTGGTTATTCTCCGGGGTCTGTGGGAGGATCCTTTGAATTCTGCACTCCTATTTGGATGATGCATTCGATCTGGATTAAGGAATTCTTGAAATGGTCGTTCCATCGGCGAAAATGTTCTGACATAACTACATATATTGTTCTCTTTGTCTTTTATATCAGCGTATATATTCGGTTGTCCCCTGCCAGATTTATAATTATTAAGAACGCTGTTCTGAAATCTTCCGCTCTGCTTCTATAAAGTATAATACATACTTTGAAATTCGAGTATACATATTACCAAACATTCTCCCCTCCAAAACTCATACTACATACACTTCTTCATACCCACACTCTTTGCATGTGTTTTCAATTTGTTATAAGACATTAGACGCATCCAAGGCCATTCATAGGCAATAAAACATTTTTTATCCGAATTTACGCACTACATAAATAACAATTATTAACCTATCAAAGATATCCTGAAACGAAAAATGCCGAAAGGAAGCACTCCTTAACGGTCATTAGCTCCGAAATGTATAACATTTGAAATCGGATCGGCCTGTGGCTTCGCGTCTATTATGCCGGCAATAAATAAAACTACAGAGGAGAAATCCTTTTTTTATTTATATATCCGCGAATACCTTGATTTTTAGGCCGCCATTAATTGATGAAAATGGACGTTTACGCTAATATCAATATGAAATTTCTGCCTGATTTATGGCGAGCTATTTGCAATGTTTTAATGGTTATTATATTCCAATAATGAATTTAAGAAAAATCTTATAACAAACTTAGATGAAAATTCTATTATTAAATGCATTTCGATAAAACCACCCCACGACATAAATAGCTGAATCGCGAAATATGCGTCACCCCAATAGATGGATAAATGCTATGCTACGGAGGCTTTATTATAAACTGTGAATTGCGCATCTATGCAAATTAAATTCGAAATGATGTGACAAGAATTTATGTGTAATATTGGTAGTGCAAGGTGAAATAATTTGAAATATTCTGAATAAAATTGGCGGCTATTCTAAATTATCAGGAGCGTGAAAAGAGTTGTTTATCGCGGCTATTGGGCTATAAGTTCATAACCCAGTTGACAGCTTGTCCGCGATGCCACTGGATGCTTGTTTATTCATGTATAAAGTTTGTGATGATTTAGACAATTCAGGGTAGGCGAACTTTTCAATTGTGTCGCGATTCCACTGAAAAATTGTAGGACAGGGGTCGTCCATAAATTACGTGAGGCGTTTAGGGGAGGAAGGGGGTCGAGCCGAATCTCACCAAATCTCACGTGGGGGAGAGGGGGTCTCGGCAAATATCACGTAATTTTTTTTTGGTTTTAAAGAAACAGTGTAAAATGCCGAGAAAACTGGGTTAAATTAAGTAAAACATGTTTCTCCACTAAAGACCTCCATTCACTTACAGGCCGCCGGTAGGCAGTGGCCTGTCAGACCAGGAGCGCGTTCAAAAACCTTACTATAGTAAACCACGAGGTAAGCTGTGGTTTTGCTACAACACTTCACTTAACCACGAAATTTTATGTTTAACCATGGAGGTTTTTGAACGCACCGTGGTTAACTACGTCGTAAAGAAAATTTAAAAAAAATTTCCATAAAATAGTGTCGGCTATTTGCCTCAATTATTTCCAATAATTATTTATTTAAAATAATCTCACAAATCCCACTTTGATTTGTTCATTATTAACATTAAAACAAATGTCAAAAAATTGTTTTTATTCTTCTTCTTATTAACTATCGCTAACCATGCTCCCGTGCATGGTTAAAATTTAACTACACCATGGTTAACCATGGGAGTTTTTGAACGCCAAAAAGTTATGCTCGTGGTTATGTTGTAGTTAACCACGGAGTTTTTGAACGACAACAGTTTACTATAGTTAACCATGGTTAACCATAGTAAAGTTTTTGAACGCGCTCCAGGTCGACCAGCACGACTAAGCTTAACTCAGTCTAACTGAGGGATGATACTTCAGGTACCCGCCAGACAGGCCGTGGCATGCAGATGAAATTATGATTCTCTTCAGACACACAGGTGAAAACGACTGCTTAACATAGCAGGTTAATAATTCAAGCGCAAAAATGTTCAACGAAAGCTTCAAGGCGGCTCCAGCCTCACGCCGCGCCGTGAACACCCGCAAACAAACGCAAACGCGAGTGTGGATGGTTTTCACGCTTAGCTCGCGCCTTGCTTTCTGTTACGAGTGGATACAGCGTGAATTCTTCCCCTCAATTCACTGCTCGAGAGTGAATAGAAGGTCAGATCTTCAGGCCCGAACTGATGATAAATCCGATTTTTGTTGTGCTGTAGGCATTCTTGAACTTCAGGCCATACAGTTGGCGGCCGGTGATTGTATGGTAATACTTGGCCTCAAGGCTAAAACTTTCAGGCCACGGCCTGCCGGCGAACTGTGTGTAAATTGGGCCCTTAAGATGTGGGTAAGGTAGGACACACAAAAAAATTACTCGATTGTTTAGCCTCTAAAGGCTAGTCAAACGCGCGACTCGTCGAATGCTGCAGAGTACGAGCCAAGTAATACTGAACCGCGAAAAGGCCATTAGAATTTAGTGCTACAAGAAAGCACATGCCGAATTTTAGCGTAATGAAATGTTGGGTGAGTGCTCACGTTTTGGTAGTTGTGTGTCCACCACAAGCAGAAAAGCGAGGAGGGCAAGCAGTTCGCATTATCAATTATCTCAAATAAAATCTTGTACCCAAACCCCCTCCCATTCACACAGATGAACTTTTTACACACCTTTCACTAGATTTCACTACGGTTACGTACACGGATTTTATACGCGAGGGCCTTTTCTGCAGCTCTACATTCAAACTCTGTGGTTTCGACCGTAATTTCGTATTTTTAATGTAAATACTATGGATTTTATAAAATTTGAAAAATCTCACGTGAGATTAGGGGGAAGGGGTCGGGACAAATCTCACGATATCTCACCAAGGGGGAGGGGGGGTCGCAAAATCGCAAAAATCACCTCACGTAATTTATGGACGACCCCACAGATGGCAGATAAAGAATGATTGGCTGTTTTTCGACACCCGGACATATCTTTGAGGAAACCTGAAGCGAGTTCAGCTGCAAGAGTTCAAGCCGGAAGTAGCGCTGTTTTCCAATATTTACCAAGACATTATTCAGAACAAAAACATTTCACCACATAGGCTCTACAACGTCGATGAGTGATCTTTATCCACAGTCCAGAGACCCCAAGAGGCTTTTGCTACTACTGGGCGTAAGCAAGTTGGGGTTTTGACCAGTGATAAAAAGTTTTTTTTTTTTTATGTGGCAGTGCTAAACTCAGGAATCACCCTTTGTATTTCTAGTCCGTTATGTCATTTGCCACGTTATGGTGCAATGTCTAGCAGCAACCTTAGTACGGTGGGCGGAATAGGTATGGGGTTAGAGGGTTCGAAGGGGTGCTGAAGAAGGTGGCGATAAACCCTGCATTTGAGTCCTTGAATGATGCACGGGATCGGAAATATCTACTGCGAAGGATTGTTCCACAGTCGTGTAGTTCTATTAAGAACCGAATTGCTATCTTGTTGAGTGCGCGAATAGACGGGCTGCAAGTGGTGGGAGTGAGACGAGTGAGCTAATCTGGTGTTGCGGGTATAAGATTGCCGTGGAAGCAGGAGAGCGTTCCGTACGGCAGGGCAAAAAGTTTGCGCAGAGGTTTAGCCAAAGGTGAAGCGAATTGTTTTAAGATGGGGGTATATTTTTTTAAGATGGGGGTTTTATTTTTATTTCGGAAATACAGGTCTTAGTCAGTAGATTGAAAAAATTAATATGCCCAAGCCAATTGGCCTTTCCATAATGCCATACAGTTCTCTTAACTGGTTTGGGAGGGGTGGGAAATTTGAATGAAAGTTAGCGCTTCCTAGGCAGTGGTCCGAATTGCATAGAGGTAAATCAACTTTGATGGAGTAACGCGCTGGATAAGAAGTAAGAAAAAGATCAAGGCAATAGTGTTCTTGATCAGCAACATCAACAACTCTTGTGAGATGATCCACAATTTGATGTAAGTTATTGGTGTCTGCAAAGAACTCGAAGACCTTGCTAGAAACACTGGTTCCATTTGAGTTAGTCAGCCGGTTTACGTTGTAAACATTGAAATCACCCGCAACGATGATTTCACACTCAGGATTGGACGACAAAAATAGCGAGATTTGTTCGGAAATAGTATCAAATGATGAAGTTGATGCTTTGTTACTTATCTTGGGCCTTCTGTATAGGAAGAAAAAGAATATGACGCGGCTGGAAGAAGATTTTAACCCAAAGAGAGTTAAGACGTGCTTGAATATATTTTATAATGGGCCACGTCATCCCTAACTAAGACGACAATACATCTATGGGGGGAGAAATTGTGCACTAAGGTGTACCGCGACACCTGGTAATGACCCAAGTCAGTGTCGGGTTATTTTTGAGTTTCCCTTTATGAAACAGTAGTTGATAGACGAAGATCCAACCGGTACCATGGGTATTGCGCAGGAATCAGGTTGAATGACAACGCCTGTATTTTATAAATGGTTGGTGCACTTTCAGTTGTATGTAAAAGCGAGTCTTGATAGCTAAGTGCTTTTGGTAGTTAATGGACATATCAGTCATAAAGGAGCTGAAAGCTTCACCTTCGCAAAAGAGCATGAAATCACTCCACTCACCGCATGCAACCATTAGACTTAACTTTCTATGGTCCACTGACGACTTATTTTAATCAAGAAGTGAGCACTTGTTTAAAGAGCTATTCAGGTAGAGTTGTTACTCACTCTCAAATAGCTGCAATACTCAACAAAGCTTATGCCAAAGCAGCAACAGTTCAAACTGCCGTCAATGGGTTTCAAAAAACAGGTCTCTGGCCTGTGGTCCAAACATCTTTCCAGATTATTTGTTTGAGCCTGCTGAGACGACAACTCTCACGACAGCGTTGTCTATACATACAGTCTGATAAACACAAAAAAAAAAACACGGGAAACATAAGTCAATAGGATTAACACCTCGAAAGTCCAGACAGACATGGACATGATGTTGGATTAGTTCCCAACTATCAGGAATATTAAATCAAAATGATACAGACCTGCTGGCTTTGGGTAGTTTGGGATTTAGCGAACTCGATTTACCGTTGAAGAGGCTAAAGTTAGAGCTCCTCGCAGTATAATAGTCCGTTATGTTTCGACTTCATCTGCATTGTAATCATTCCCATTCTACTTGCCATCCTTGTTCATAAAAATGACATTAAGGTTACAATGTTATTATCTACCATCTAAAAAAAACTTTGAATCCTTTAAAAACTTCTCAAGTTAAAGCACCATAAATGATTCTACAAAATTTCTTTCATTCCTATATTAGATGAATACTTAACAGCTTATCATGAAGCTGAACAACGTAACAGTTTACATCCAATCCACTTCATAAAATTTACTCATCCCTTTCCAGCACTTAAGAAACTTTTGGGGATATTTAAAAGCATCAACTTAAATCCGCATGAAATCCTGATGGGCCTTCATTTTTACGCTTGTCTTGCAAAACTGTCTTTTGGCTCTGGTGCGGGCTGAGGAATAAATGCAAATAAATCCCTTACTCTGAAGTCAGACAACGATTTAAGTGCAAGGGAACAGTAAGAGTGCAGCCAGGATCCCACTACTGGCGAAATTTTCATAGTGCTCTAGTTATGGTATGCAAACACACTATACTAAAATCCGCCCACCAACACTATCCAAAGGATATTCGAGATATAGCCGCAGTACTTACTGTGCTCATTCTTGACCTGAAAAGTTTCATTCCCATTCCTCAAACGTGGCAAACTTCTGAATTATTAAGGATAAGATATTCAGTCCTATCACAAGGATTTCGGATAGACGGAAGTTTTAGCAAGGAATTTTCTGAATTGAGGCATTGGAATGGGCTCCTTGTTGTAGTGTTAACATATTTCGGATATTTTACACATATTTAAGGAGCTTTATATTTCGCAAATTTCGTGCACGAAACATTTTTCTGTTTTGGGAGGAATAGAAAGCAAATTTGATTTTGTGAACTTTAAAAGAAAGGTTTTCTGCCATCCCTTTAAGCCGAGTTAATATAAAAAGAATTTTCCTCCTTATCAAAATAATATTATTTAAAGGAGTTTAAATTAGAGGTAATGGATCAGCCTGTGTTGGATACGGTGATACACACCTCATTCTATGTCATAAGTGGATAGTACCAATTTACTCTTATGGAGCTACTGATTACCAGTTGTATCAAGTAGTACTTAGCCAGAGTTTGGAGGAGTCTAAATGTATACTCTTTATCAGCGCCTGATATGCAATTCTCTTAAGCAACTTCTTATTAACTTTCTGACCAAGATCGACTGGCTTTGATTGCAAAATGTAGATATAGGATATTTTTTTAAATTAAACAGGACCAAATTGGAACAACTTTTCTGTGTATTTTAAAGGCTCTGTTTATACAATTTTATTTCCGCAGGATATAAGATAAAAAATAATAAGTTTATAGTATAACATACATAGTTATAAGATGAGTCTGAACAACTTACAAAGTAATGACACAAAAAACCCGCCCTGGCACCATGACGCGTTCATTTTCCTGAGGTTATTGCGGTTAGTGCTGACTACTCTTCTCAATTATGCAGCAGGAATTATTTACCGATGAGAAGTTGCCCACCTTTCTCCCAAACTATCATATATACTATTCTTCCATAAAAGCCATACCTCATATATTTAGTAAAATCCTTCACAAATTTCCATATCACATTCATTTTCCACCTCGTTAAATCACTTTCTTACTTTTCCCTTTGACTTTGCAACCAAATGCAATAACTTAAGATAAAGCTTAAAACCCAGCACAAAAAAAGGTCCCATAATTTGTGTAATCATCCCTTTTAAGCTAAGTGCACGCCCCCGAGTGTTGAGCAAAAATGCTTATGCATTTCCGACGAATGAAAAAAAAAAATTGTTAAAATCCAACATTAAAAGATTAGTACCCTTTTACTTCTTTAACAACCCGCTAAATATCCTTATCTCCCCCGCCATAAAACTGCATGTCCGTGTTATGCTCTTTGTGCAATTTACAGAGTTTTCCCTTTTTTATTGCAAAGTTTTTCTTCCACGTCCTCCGCCAGAAGCACTCTGGGAAGAGATTACGTGCATGGGTAGTTGCCGGAGATGTAGAGAGAGAGAGAGCGAGTGCCTACATATACACCTATGTACATACATCCATATAATAATATTCTTATAGTATCGTTGTGGACGGTAATGTAGAATTGGAAAGTCCTTTGG
This sequence comes from Thereva unica, assembly GCA_949987705.1. NCBI lineage: Eukaryota > Metazoa > Arthropoda > Insecta > Diptera > Therevidae > Thereva > Thereva unica. The sequence goes on along the minus strand of OX465282.1, from coordinate 146,851,198 downwards.
CTTTCTGAATTCGTAAAAATATCCTAGAAAAAGTTGCATTTTCTTTAACAAGTTTTCTTCTTCTCAAGGGAGCACAGAAAGATGCACACACTTTGAGCAAACCGATCCGATCCGTTCGCTTAAATGTGATGCATTCTAGTTTTGAAATTGAAAGGATGAGAAGGATTCCGGAAATTATTTGAATTTAGTTTTGAGTTTTTCCTTTAATAGTTTCGAAATCTCTACTTTTATCGAGCACAAATAGTTGTGGAAACTGAAAAATTTATCCGTGAAATATGTTCTTTTATTGGTCAGGAAACGTTGCGAAATAATTGAAAAAATATCGTTTTATAGATATCGTTTTTCTCTAAGCCTGGCAATAAAATTGAGAGCTTTCAAGTGTCTTTGAGAAGAAAACACGACTATGGAGCTAGGGAAGATGCGGAAAATGTCCACCCATAATAACCGGGATTTGTTGCGATATTGTCTCGCAAAGGAACAAATAGAAGACCGTATTTTTCTAGATATACATATGTATGTCATGGTTAATTTTAAGTCTTGTTACTATGGACATGTCCTGGGAAAGGTGTTTTGGGCAGTGTATAGTATTTCTCCCCGTATAATCTACCAAGTCTGGATGACATAGTGACAGCTATGATCGAAAGAACACATGACAGTTTTGGTCCATGGTGAATGCCAATCTATAAGAAATTCCTATCTCGTGCCCCACTCCTGGAAAAAGGTCAAAATGATCTTCATATAGATAAGCCGAGGTCATCTCTTGCCTTGACGACTCTAGACCGCATTCTAGAGCGGTATACATTAACCCGGAAAAGACAGAACTGAACTGATACTTTTCACAATAGATCGAAAATTTCCCAATTCAGTCTATCTACCATAAATGGTCGAACGCTGAGACTATTGCGATCAGCCTAGAGAGCTAGAGCTTGTATGTTGTATGTCAATAAGCAAAGTTTCTGCAATCGACAGGGTTTCAAGACCCAAATGGTACGTTGGATCTACAAAGAAGAGATTTAGCCCGTCCTGACACACGGGTCTGGCGTGAGTTGATTCACTCTTACAAAAGAATAGAAGAAATCCAAACGCGGAAAAGTTCCATGAATGGCATGGTAGAGGGCTAACGCGAGCTCTGTTATGAGTAATGATCGTGATTCTCGATCTTTTGGTATACGATCTATTTATCAGGAAGGGGCCAGCCTGCACAGACTCGACTTCACGATTTTCTAGGTTGAGAAGACATATCTACATATACGAGGGTGGTCTGAAAAGTTTCCGACCTCAACTTTTAGATAGCAGCATTCGTCAATAAAAGCTAGAGAATGTAGTTGTGAATCTTTTGAAGGTTACTCACCAAAGTTTCAGCCATTTTGGACGGGTACTTTTTATTTGACAGTCGTTTGAGTGAGTCGATGTGTGTCGCCGTAGCCGTATTTACATGCTTTTCGCTTCTGAGACCGACTCGGTTTTAATCTTAATGCTTAAGTTCCATTTGGCACGAAAAAACCCGGTCCGGGAAAAACCGAATCGTATGTCGCTCGCCTTAAAGATTTTTTATGTAAAGCAATCAGGCTAAGGAATCACCCTTTGTACTACTAGTCCGCCATGCCGTTCAGGCCGTTAGTGTAATATCTAGTTGCAAGCTTGGTTAGTTTTGTTTGAAATGTGACATTGTTATATGAGTTCGGAAATACTGACAGGAAGTTGTATTTATTTTTTTATAAGGCAAAATTAGGAAGGGGTTGCTACATTCCTATAATGGCTCAAAAAGTTCATTGAGGGGCACAGGGTTCCATCATCTTGTTCAGCTGTGCCAAAATGGTGTCACATTTTAAACCTTTTTCGCGGGCTTCAACTCACTAACTCAAATAGAGATATGTACGGTTTGGGGGCCAGAAAAGCAGGGTTTGAAAGTAAAGTATAAACTTAAAGCAAAACACATATTTTTAAACTTACTTTTCTGTGGCCTGTGAAAACTTTGTATTTCACATTGCTGCAAATGTTGTTTCTTTCAAATTACTTAAAAGCTTTCAGGGGCATACTGGCCCGGCTGCAAATGCTTCGGCTTGAAAATACATTACTGTGAAATGCTTTCTGTTTGCTTATACCCCGGCTTCACCGGCCTCAGATTAATCAAGTTCACTTCAATCGGCATAAGTGGCTTCACCGGCTAGCATGTTCAGTTCGTGCTTGAAATTGTTGTTGCTTTTTCGCCAGAAATTAGAAATGCAAAAGCTCACTGGAATTATTCCAATATTTACTCTCTTTTGAGCGAGCTTTTACTTGGAAACTCAATTTCATGTTCTGTAGGCCCAAAGCAGGCATTTTTTCCTGACTTTAAGATTTGAAAAATGTATGGGAAATCAGGAAATTTTAAAATACAGTAGACTAATTTGCTCGAACTTGCGAAAATTTGGCGGTGAAGCCGGGGTATTACGGTTTTTCAAAGCTTTCCTCTCCAAAGGCTGTGAAATACTTTGCTTCCTTCAGCTTTTTTTTCATTGTCAAATTTTATACAGCAAAATGTTACTTTGTTTAGAGGAGTAAAAACTTTTTTTGTATGTGTAAGCATTCGCAGCCGGAACAGCATTTCCCAGCATTTGGAAGCAAAAGCATTCGCAGCAATATACTAAATAAAAGCTTTCCCAGCCTGCAGAAAAAAGTTTGAAAATATGATTGCTGTAAAGTAAAGCAAAGTAAATTGCTGTGGTCTTCTTGGCAGCAAAGTAAAGTTAACAGCAACAGTATTAAAATTGCTGCAACAATTTAAACCCTGCAGAAAAATCAAGAACACAATTCAAAATGATCAGAAAAGCACACGCACACATTGAAGTACATAATCGGAATATGAATGCTTGGACCGCTGCAAGAATATGAGTGTGGAAATCGCGGTTGTTGTCAATCCCGTTTTTTAATACTGTAAAAAGAATACTTGTGTGGAAAGGATAATAAAATTGGCCCTTGCTAGCCACAGCCGGGATGTGTTGGGATTTGGATCCTCTTGGGCCTGGACCTATACTTCCCATCGTGAAGAATATGATTAAATTCAAAATAACCCATTAGCTTGTCTTCATGATTTTGGAGAGAATAGAAGAAATTGCAAAAGGGTTTTTATATTCACTTTTTTTGAGCATGGGCAAGTTTCCAAGAGCTTGGATAAACTCCGGAAGAGTATGGAAGGGCGATTTATTGATATGTTTTTGAATCACCCATACATTTCACGAGGCTTGAAGAAAACTATGTTTATGGTATGTTTACTCGGGTCGAGTAGTAGTTTCGGGTTAAGAAGAATCTGACGCAAACAGAGATGCCAATAAATAAGCCTTTGATTTGCCTTTTTTATCACCTTCCTCCCAATTGTGAAAGAGGTAAATTTCTTATTGACGGGAGTTTACTCCCTGTACTTGTTTTGAGAATCTTACTTCTCCGCCGGCCTTCGAATGACTTGATCGTTCTGATTATGGAATTCCAGGAATTTCTTAACTTGTTACAGTCATGACGAAGTGACTCATTTGCGGGTCATCTGCACGCTCTATGAGTGGCTTATCTATTCACATGAGGCTTTGTAGATTTGGTAGAGCGATAAATGAACAAAACTTTCCTGTCCTTATGGTTATGGGTAAACAGGGAGTGGCAAAGTTCGCACAACGAAAACACACATCCCAGTTAGTGGCTTGAAAAACGCAAATTAACCTCAATTAGTTTGCTTTTCCATAGTGCTATACAATTCTTTTAGGAACTTTTTGGAATGTACAGACCCCCGCTGGAGGTGACGAAGATATATGTATAACATCATACTCTTCATATTTAATGATTCAAAGACTAGAAAGACGATTATCACAATACGATGAGCAATTGACGGATATGTGACCAGATTGACGCACTGCCGTAGCTGTGTAGAGGAGCAAACTAGAGAGAAAACTAAATATTTTCTTTGCTCAGACAACATGCATGAGGAAACCTTTTCCTAAAGTGCTCCAGAAATGTTTTGAAACTGGAAGTAGGAGATTTAATACAGTATACTGAAACATGCCAGCCTGGATCTAAAGTCAGTCTAAACATGATTGCCGGTCTTACCTCTACCAAATACCATATTGGTAGAACCGATATCCATCAAGAACTATTACTTTACGATTCGAGACTTCAGTCATATCCGGTATCTGACTCGAATTGGTTGGGAAGAAGGTATTGTCGTCGGATATTCTTATTAAAGTGACCACAAAGCAAATATTATTCTATTACCCCATCCCAATGAACTATCGATAGATAATATTGAATACCTTTCACGGGTCAAGAAACGTGTAGCAAAATGGGTAATTTTACATCCCAAGTTGTGTGTATGGTGATTCGGAAGTTGATTAAGTCACTGCAGAAGCCATTTTAACAAGAAGCTGTCTGCTAATTCATTCATTGGAAGATGATCCCTTTCAATCGCTCTAAACTATGCAACCACTGGTAATTTGGTTATTAGACCCTTGATGTTCACTTGTTCTCCTCTGCTGCATGGAAATCTGTGGGTTTACATTGCTTTTGTTAGCTTCATCTGGTCTTTGGGTATATACACAAGTTAGCCAGGTCGTCCATGAAATATGATGAATTCTGTTCTGGCATAAAGTGCAACATCCTTCTGTTCAATGGACCCCTTAATAATTTCTTGATAGGGAGGTTTCTGTGAAAATAATTATATTCTGAGCAGAAACCAGCAAAACATAACTAACTAACATAGCATGTACTTTAAGGACATAGTTTGAAGACAGGCACACTGATGTATAAATATTCATTAGATGTCACTCTTTTGTGCTCCTGCCGATTACATATATAGGATTCGGCGTTTTGTTCCAATTTTTCAAAGTGATTTTTATCAACTAGGCTTGAATTGTAATTTATGCAAACAAAGATGATAAATTTTACACTTTCTGCATTCCTTTTTGACAACCCAAGTCATAAAAAGTCATTTGATAAAAAAAACCAACTAGGAATGACTTTCATCCTCACCCCCGCATATAAATCACAAAAATCAGGCGAATTTTATTATCTACCGTAAAACTTTAATTAATTGAAAGTTATATTCAGCTTAAGGGTTGCTGATTTGCAATGTTGCCACTTCGTGGTTGGAGGACTGTAAAAGGAAGAACTCCTCGCCATCGGGACGGGAATAAGTTCTCTCCTTTTACGATCTAATTTAATTTGGTTTTTTAGTGCTTAGCATTTTAACTCTGTAATGTGAACAGGTCCCCCGTGTTGGGGATGTTGCAACTCAAGATCTTGTTGGGGGGCATAAAAAAACTTTGTTTTACTTTTAAGATTCGCTGTTTTTATCTTTAAATGAAAATGTAAGATTTTTGTAATTAATGTTGATAAAAAAGGAAGAGAAAATGCAGTTATTTAAAGTTTACAAAAATTTGTTTTCTTATTTGTAAATGTACATGCAAATATATGGAACAATTTAACGATGCAAAGTTTTTATTTAAAGAGAAAGAACCACACGGCACCATTAGACAACAGATGTGACCAAAGCCATGCCTGCCCAGCGTTCATTGCACGCAGACGGCCAAAATAAAAGGCGGCTAAATAGCCAATAAAAGCGCTTCGAATACGGATAAAAGTCGATCACATAAATCCGTAACAGCACGACGCCAGTTCTTTTCATGTCAGTGGCTTCCGTGATGAATTTTCCACTGGCATTCATGCAGCACCGTCTTTCTCCGTATTGGTGATCAATGTTCAATGATATCCGACATTTTAATTTTGAAATTTGGACAGTGAGCTTAAGTGCGTCTTGAGCGCGTAGATTTTGACGTTCCTAGGTAATTGGGATCCTGTGCAGAACTGGGTATAACGCTTCTTTCTTTATAGAGGATGTTGGTTGCTTCACTTGTAAATATTGCAACGTTTGCGGCATTACTGAGTTGAGTATGTTAGCTTTGAGTTCGTCAATGGTCTTCGGCTTGATGGCAGGGACGGCTTGGCTCCCCTTAGCGGTCCGAGAATTTCGGTAGTGACCAGCCCAAATTTTATATATTTTCTATGGACCCTGGACCGGCTCTGCAATAATCCCACAGCGCTCACCGTGCTAATTTCTCCTCTACAATTTCGCTCGATTTAGGGCCAGCTCTGAGAAGGAGTTCTCTCAGGCGGCGAGGCGAGGAAGAGGAAAGGTCAAATTCGAGCCGATCTTTGTGAGCGTAGTCACAGTTATTACGAAACTTTAAGTTTATTCACAAAACAAAAATCCTGAACACTCAACCTCCGGCCGGGCCCTTCGAGCATTTACTCGAATGAGCCATAGGTCAATTTGGCCCTGCTTGCTGGCATAAACTTTACTCTGTACATAACCCCACAGAAAAAAGTCGGGTGCCCATAAATCTGGGAAAATGACGAGGCCACTCCAAATAACCATTATTAGACTCATTTTCGGTCACGCAAAGTGCAAAGTGACGGTTGAAATTGAAGAAAAATTGTCGGATGATGGTTTTTGAGCACACTCCGGCCCAAACAATAATTTTCTCGTCGTGCAGTTACAGTTTCGTGAATGACATGTGTGCATTCTCGGTTCGCCAAATTCGACAGTTTTGCTTGACTTCGACAGAGAGTGTAAAATGAGTTTGCGGTGTGTATTGAGTCAAATCTAAAATGGTACTCAATGATGTTTCAGGATCATGTACATTTATCGAAATCAGCTAAATGTCAGAGTTGTTCAATGTTTAAATATCGAAGATCTGGATGGCGCACTCGCATAAACAAACATGTGAACTATAATGTCAAAATAAATTTTCAAGAATACTGTAACGGTTGGTTTTTATTCACTGAAAAAATGATTAACTACTTGACTAAAAATCACTGTCGAGAATGAAAATTCAGGAGTTGTTCGAAACCAAAAAGTAGGCGGGGAAAATAAAACAAAACTAGAAAAGAAAAATTTATGAGGCAGTCGGGAAAAAAGTTTTTGACGGATGGATAACTCTGGACGGGAAAATTTTTTCGTCGGGAAAATAAATAAGAAAAATTTTTAATAACAAAAAAAGAATTTGGAAAATATTTATATACGTATGTGTGTTTGACGAATCATACGAACCTGGAGGAGCAGAGTCAGAAGGACGTGGCTATACCGGCGATAAGGACGATATTTTGTGCTAGTGGATAGGAGATAGCAGAGTTGGAAGTCGTGGTTGAAGATCTGAGGTTTTTATTCGGCGAAGAGGACCAAGATTCTCAAATTACTAGCAAATTATAGCAAGGGAAAATAGCAACTCGGAGACAGGTAGTAATTGCTTTGGAAGGATACGTGTTCAAGAAGTTCAACGTTGCCAAGGGAAATAGATACCGAACTGGCGATTAAGTAAGTCTGTTTTATAATTTTGATCTGTGCGAAGGGAACGAAAGTTTTTTAAGTTCGACTTCCATGAATTCTTTTTGCTCTCGGGAAAAACGACAGTAAAAATTACTATTAAAACTCTCGTTTAAGCCGTACAAAAGATTCATGCGTAAATTATCTCCTGATATAACGCCTGGAGAAAATAAAATTTAATTGTTTGTACACCATCAATTGTACTTGCAATTCCATTTTTAACTATATTGCTTCCTGTCTACGGTTCTGTTGAGCAGGGCACAAAAAAACCAAACGGAAACAAAAAAAGGAAAAAATTATTGGCCAGTTTGGAAGCATATCGAGGAGAACAACAAGCAAGTTCGTAATCAACTACTCCTATTTTCATCGAAATATATGGAGATAGTGACAAGCAGTAAACTTTCACACGTTTAATATGGCTGACATCACTGAACAGAAATAATAAATAATAATATTGACATTCACTTTAATTTTTTAAGCAATTTGATGACAATTTAACTAATTTATGTTTTACTGATAACAAAAAACAATAACAAAAATTTTCTTTTTGCTTTAATTTTAAAAAAAATTTATTACTAAAATAATAATTTTAATGGTAGTTAGTATTAACTTTATAATCTTCTTTATAATTAATTGTGAATTTGTTTTGCTCTAAATATTTTATTCTTTGTTGGTTCCGGTAATTTGTTGTTCCGTTAGGTTACACGGTCGGTTATAACATCGTTTGTACAAAGCGAGGAGTATTGGCCATTACTGCGCGCTTTATTCTTATCTGGAGCTTCATACATATGTACCTACAAATAAAAATAAAATAATGTAACGTTGATTGAATTGGGTGTGATCAATTAATGCTAACTATTGTCGTGGTTGATAATATTCATTGTATTGTTTGGGTTGATGGTTATTAAATGATTATAAATATTAGAATGTCCAGGTGGTAAATTTTTTTTGTGGAATGGTTGAGGGGGGGATCATTCCTTTTCAGGGTTTGACGAGGCTCAGGCGATGTCCGGCGAAGGATGGAGGTGGAATTCAAGATTGCACTGGCACAGGTAAGTGGTGAACCAACCGCGGTAAGCCCCGGCCACACACCCCACGACCCCTCCGGCGAGCTAGATAACTCCGTGTGGCCGGCGTAGGAGTTCCGGAATTTAGTTTCCTTTCTTATGTATGGTGTTGGCTCCTTGGTCATGCTTTTCCGGGCTTATGGCTAAGGGGGTAATACCTCGCATAAGTGGCGCCCACTATTTTATCGCGCCATTATGCTATTACAATACTTATTTAAAAAAAAATGAGTTCAAATACAAACACAGGACCTCCCGCTACTCCCTGCACACCTTTACATAAGTTTTGAATATTTTAGCTCTCATATACTTTGCACCACACAATCAACGGATAGTGGGGATAGCTCCCTCTCTGCAAATATTATATCTCCAAATATGTATATCCAGGAATCATCCCTGAAAATAGTTGATTGTCTTTTTTGACTGGATTATACCGTCTGCCAAAGGCATAAAAAGGGCGTGCCTATTCCTACGAACGTCTCACACGACTAAACAGGCCACACGGGTTGAACAAGGCTACTATTAGATTATTTTTGATTTTATAAAAATACAGCCCCCCCCCCCCCCCTAAGTGATCATTACTCCCTGAACCTGACAGACTTGAGTATTTTCCGAGCCCGTGTTGTTTGATAACTCTGTAGTCCTTCTGACGTTTCATGATCTGGCTGGGGCGCTTTTATTATGTAAGCCAATTTGATTCCATCGGTAGATATGACGTATTTTTTTTTTTTATTTTCGTAAAATTTTGTAAGGGCCTGTTCAGACGCTTCGCTTCCAGGAGCGTTCCTCAAGGCCCCCATACACGGTCAAATTGGATGTACATCCAGAACTTCATCAAACCCATAAGCGCAACAAGTTTTGATCGGCCGACCGGCCCACAATCGATAGTTTTGGTTGTACTTCCGCCCTTCGATGTACATCCAATTTGACCGTGTATGGGGGCCTTCACGAAATTTGTGGATGAGGGGAGAAGTGGGGTGGTACCTCTCATCAACGCATTCATCGTAAAAGTTCGTGAGGAAGGTTCCTGGAAGCGAACCGTCTAAACAGGCCCTTTGTCTTTGGTCCACTTTTCATTACCATAAAAGGTCCCTCGGATGGTGTCGTGAGCGGTGGTCTATCCTTGTCATCCCGCACAAAAACGTGAGCCGTTGTTTGAAGATTCTTCGGAACGAATGGTTTTCTGCTGTCGCGATTAGATGTTCATGATGGTTTAACCGCGTCGAAGTGTGGCTTGCGCTGCGTCATAAATTCGTTTTCCGTTACCGCTGGGCGTCTCCCACTGAAGTAGTGTGGCAGTTTCGAGGTTTTTACCTGCTATGTGGAAACAAAATGGTACGGCAGTTGAATGGTAATATTAAAACAACTCCTCTACTCTTCAACTGTCGCACCATTTTATTTCCACATAGCAGGTCAAAACCTCGAAACAACCACACCACTTCAGTGGGCGCCCTGGCTGGTCTCGGCCAGAATTCGAAGCGAATGGAAATGCTAATAGCTCAGCCTTGGATTTGCTGTCTATTATCCCCAACCCGTTGCAAATAAAGAAAAAGGTGGTGAGATGATTTTTGCTGATAAATTGACACCTTCTTAATTTTTCCACTGTAAGTTATTAAATAATTAAACCAATATCTGTATTCAATTGTATTTTTCATTCTTGGCAAATATCCAAGAAAAGTTCATTTCGAAATACATATATTGAAATATTATATCCTTTACATATCACAAAACAATGAAATGTTATTAAAAAAATTTCCAATGAAAAAACACTTATCTGCAATACATTTATTGTGTGGAAATTCCAGCCAAGTTGAAAAAAGGATTAAATGAAATTCATGTACCATTGGTGACGGGCGGGGCTTAAGCAAATTTGAAAGTAGCTTTGGTATCCTTTAATGTGATTACATCATGTTATTTATTACCATTTCAGTTCTTTTTAATATTTTTATCTGTATTTTGAAGCCGCGTCAAGTTAATCCAGAAGATAATAATTCGATTATTTTTTTGCCGGCCGACATGTAAGTCGTGAGTAAAATATTTGACAGTAAGCTTAAATCAAATAGTCCATTCAAAACGCGGGGGGGGTGTTCCCGCGGTCTTAAAATTAGGGCGTCACCCCTAAAAATGCAAAAAACACCCCTTTTTAGGGGGTGTTTGCGATTATTTCAGTAATAATGAAAACTAATGCGATGAAATGCACTTTTTTTAATATTTATTTGCGAAGGTGGTTGATTTATACTAAATTAAGGCGAACTTTATGGTAGGGGGTACTCCTAAAGGGTTATAACTACCCCTAAATCGGCCAAAAACAGCAAAAATTGTAAACATTTTTTTTTTCAAGTTTATGCTTCAAATTCGATTGTGGGCGTACTGTCAGGCAAAAATAAATTATTTTCAACCCTTAAGGGGTTAAAACTACCCCTACTATAATAAAAACAACTTTATATAAAAAAAATTGCAAAAATTTATCAATTTATATTTTCTAATAAAAAGAATTTTTATTCAAACAATTCATTAAAAAAATTTAAATTGCAATTTACGAAAAGAAATTTTTTTTTTTTTTCAATTTACCCCTAAGGTTTAACTCCTTTAAGAGGGTTAAAAATTTTCCAAAAATTTTAATAATATTTCATCAATTATAAAATATTAATGCAAAACAATAAATTTCAATTTGTTCCAATAACAATTTTAATGTGGGGGTAGTTTTACCCCCTTAAGAGTTGAAAAAATTAATTTTTTGCTGATAATACCTTTTGAACGAAATTTCAAACAAAAAGCAAAAAAAAATGTTTGCAATTTTTTTTATATAAAGTTGTTTTTATTATAGTAGAGGTAGTTTTAACCCCTTAAGGGTTGAAAATAATTTATTTTTGCCTGACAGTACGTCCACAATCGAATTTGAAGCATAAACTTGAAAAAAAAAAAAAAATTTTACAATTTTTGTCATTTTTCGCCAATTTAGGGGTAGTTTCAACCCTTTAGGACTACCCCTTATCATAAAGTTCGCCTTAATTTAGTATAAATCAATCCCCTTCGCAAATAAATATAAAAAAAAGTGTATTTCATCGCATTAGTTTTCATTATTACTGAAATAATCGCGAAAACCCCCTATAAAGGGGTGTTTTTTGCATTTTTAGGGGTGACGCCCTAATTTTAGGACCGCGGGACCTCGATTTTCGTGATCAGCGACCCAGAAACGTATAGGGTTCGATTTTCTAATAACGGTGTTATTTTGGAACACCCCCCCCTAGTTTTCAATGAACTATATTGTAGGGGTAGTTTTAACCCCTTAAGGGTTGAAAATAATTTATTTTTGCCTGACAGTACGCCCACAATCGAATTTGAAGCATAAACTTGTAAAAAATTTTTTTTTACAATTTTTGCCATTTTTCGCCAATTTAGGGGTACTTTCAACCCTTTACGAGTACCCCTTACCATTAAGTTCGCCTTAATTTAGTATAAATCAACCCCCTTCGCAAATAAATATTTAAAAAAGTGCATTTCATCGCATTAGTTTTCATTATTACTGAAATAATCGCGAAAACCCCCTAAAAAGGGGTGTTTTTTGCATTTTTAGGGGTGACGCCCTAATTTTAGGACCGCGGGACCTCGATTTTCGTGATCAGCGACCCCAAAAACGTTTAGGGTTCGATTTTCTTAACGGTGTTATTTCGGAACACCATAACGCGCGTTTTGAATGGACTAAAAAGGCAGTAGAGAATGAACGTCAACGTTATCATATAGCGTCATAAATGCAAGTTGAGTATTCCTATGCTGCTCTAGGAGAATGTAGAGGAGAAGTCACAGCGAAAATTTGATGGAGTTGTGACAATATAATATGTAGAACTATGAATCGGTAGGACCCGAATTAACTACTCCTGCAATCGTTGCTAGAAGTTCTTACTAGGCTAATGTTGAAATGAAAGATTAAATTTATTGTTTTACCTAAAACTTAATCCAAAGTATATAAATAATAATAAAATAAAGTTAAAGTAATAACAAATTTTAGCCAACAAAAACATAATCCCGCGACCAACAAAAAACTGCTTTAAATCTTCCTTTTTTTTCTTTACTGCTCCACGTTCCTTTAATGCTGACGTCTTTCACAAGGTGATGCTTTATTTTCGTTGAAAAAAAATAAATAAATTGTACAGCTTCTAAAACCGCCTCTGTATTCAATTTTCTATTATTGTAAATACCCTTAACAAAAGATTCTGAAAAATAAACAACTGCCAAAATACTGAAGACTAGAAAAAATCATGTCGCAAAAGATTACCAATGCCACACAATGCCTCATGGTTTTCATCGTTTTCGTTCTTTTTTACCTGCAAAAAAATATATATAAAAAGGTGAAAAATAAAAGTCATCTTTTTTTCACAATTCAATTTAATGTTTCGTTTTTCGCCCAATCTTTTTCTCCTGATTTACCTTCCAGCTGAGGCAGAGAGATGTTTACCACTTTTTTTCTGGGTAGTATTGTGCCCTGTGCGACATAAATTTGTGCCACACAACCAACCCAAATCTGCCACCTACAATCCAGAAGACCTTCTTACACGCCACCACCCCCCGAAAATTCTCACCTGCTATAGAAGTCATAATCTAATATTTTGATTGTGTCAGGTGATGTGATAAATTTAGCTCTCGATGCTCAGCGCTTTTGTTTATTTAGATGTTTTTGGCACGTGATGCGAATTATTCCATCGAATTTTCCAGGGAAATATATTTTTCGGACAATTGTAAGTCATTATCTAAATGAAATGAAAGGTGTACTTTATTTATGGTTGAATTTATTTCACCGTTTTCATTTAGTATTCCACCTGTTTTACAATCCAATTTGTTGTGTCGATTTTCTTTTTATATTTCATTCGTTGAGGGATGCCTGTGGAATAGTAATTGGAATTGGGAGGGAGAATTTATTGCGATGTATTTTAACCTTGAATTCGGTGAGATTTTATTGAACATTAACAATCATTATTTTTTTTTTTGTGAAATTTAGAAGGGTAATAAACTAAAACGCTGAGTATAATTAAGTGGATGCGATGTAAGGCTGAAGGTTATGAATAGTCATATTTCGGAAGGCTACTGCCAAAATACGCAAAGGAAATTAATTAACTGGATGGGCAATGAAAACTTGACTAACATTATGACCAACATTATTTAGCATTAAGACGTCATTTTGCCTAAAGAAACAAACAATCCTGAAGTATTTATATGGAGGCAGTTAGTTGGCTTCATCTGGCAACACAAACTTGGAAAATGGGGAAGGAAGAAATCATCATTATCATCATTCAGCGCTGTCTTTCTTCGCTGTCCATTTCTTTGGTTTTATTTGGATTTAGCCTTAAGTCTGCAGATCCTGGTATCTGTAGGCCAGCAAACAAATATCCGTATAGCCGAGATTTTTAAGGCAGTTTGGCAAGCCTTATTGCATGCCACGGCCACCTGTTTACTATCTAGATTCTACTATCTAAATTCAAAATGGCCGCTGAAATATGACCGAAATTCAAAATGGCCACGGAAATATGGTTGAATTTGCCAATTTTCTTCCAATTTCAATGAAAATGGGAATCTATATGGCGGACGAATTTTGTTAATTTTGTTCCGATTCTAATGAAAGTTGGTATCTCGGGTTTTCCAAGGTAGCACAAAATAATAAATTTAAGATCAAAACTTTCAAAATTGCAGGGCCAATATAATAATAATAATAATATTTATATATTTCAAAGAAAGTACACAAGATTTACATCTTTAGTCCGGGCGCTGGAGCATTTCCCGTGGTTTTGGCGTGATGTAACGGACTTTTTTGGTGGAATCGGTCAGAAATGATATCCTCAACAATATTTAGGGGGTGCGCAAGCATGAAACTCCCTGGAAAACTTTTGGTAGCCCAAAAACTGAAAAGTTCACTAAAAATTCCCTGTTTTTTGGCCTTTCTTGTTAAATATCTCTTAACGAAGACTT